>CM077115.1:178792194-179319694 GCA_039619475.1 Icerya purchasi
TAGAATATTTTTTTAGACTCGTTCAAATACACACATGCACATAAAAAAATCGACATCAACGTCATCGAACACTGATCTCGACATTTCCAAGAAATTCAATCGCTGCTCCACAGTCTAAGATGTCTTCGCCCGCCTCACCAGCCGTTTGTAACATTATTGAAGCGCCTGTCATGTACCGATATTTACGACCTTTTACAACATACAAATTCACGACATGTATACACCTTTTCTAGAAAGCATGGTGAAAATGGACAATCTCTCCCGATGAAAACCAGCTTGAATGATGTACCGTTATTTCATTCATTTTGCAGAAGGTTAATTTAAGGCATCCATGCACCTTTTCTACTAATAAATAAGCAAATGTAACCTTTAAACCTTTATACCTTTTTGCAATCAATTTACTGATTGTACATACTTTTTATATTTTTTTCCACATACTCCTTGATCGTCACAACCACCACAAAAGCGCACCATCCTTTCGCACACACTCATCTGCTACCGTTAGATCTCATATCATTCATAATAATTTTTTCGATTCTATTAGTTTAAGAATATTTCATTTTTTTTTGTTGTTTTTTTCTAACTCTAACATTTTTTTTTTTTCGAAATCTTTCGTATTATATTTTTTCTCCCATATGGCTGTCACGTAGTCGTAGCGAAAAATGCTCCGTTCATAACCTTGCATGCATGTTACCATGCAAATGTATTAGATCGTGTGACAATGTTATTGAGTCTGCTGAAACAGGATCTTCCTCTTCATATCTTTTGTAGAAAACGGTTTACATGTACACACCTACACTCAAACACTCATATCTTCATCTCCCCTTGACAGCGTCTTTCAAACACCTCTATAACCAAAGGAATGTGGTTTTTCTGGTACAACCCTCCCTTTTCAAAGGCATGCATCGAAGTAGATTGTTGAACGGTTCTGATCGTGCAGGCAGTATTAGTTTTATGTTAAACGCGTTCATTTTGTAGAATCTGTGTTCTTCACGCGTTATTAAAAATTTACTGTAACGGTAAAAGTAATAATTTTCTATTTTTTAGTAAAAAGTTAAAAATATTAATCAAACATGAATAACAATACCGAATCGATTGATATTAAAGCCGACGAATTTATTCAGAATTCCTTTTCGAATGATACTGACTCGCATTCGTCTTTTTCACCTCAAACACCGCAATATGATGATGGTTATACATCAGAAGAATCAACATCCCTTGTACGTAAAATCGTTGGTCCCGTATTATTATCAGAACAAGTGGATATAGCGGAATATTTTGTAGATATCAGCATCCATATAGATTGTGATTATGGGTTTCGAGTAACTGAACTAGCAATGATTGATATATCTGGAGGGAAGTGTTTGCATACGCTGTATAAGCCAAGCAGAGCATGGCATGCATCAAAAATGCCACATTTACAATGTTCTTCAGTGAGTTATTACTTGAAGAACCCTTCATTATTTCCCTGTCGTGAAGAAATATTCATCGCGCGCGATATATTCACGATATTGTCCCAAAAACCGAGAGCTCGCGTATATGTTTTAACAATATATGCTAAACTTACACTAATGGAACTTAACGAAAAGTCTGAATTGTTGCGTGATTTAGACTACGAAATCGTTAATATGGATCAAGTCTTTCGATTATCTAGTATTGAGAATCTACATGAAGAGTATTTTGGTATAAGCAATTTGATAACTTGTAAACACCATAATGAGAATGATAGTTTTCATTGTGCGGTGAAAAACGTTATGGTGATGAAGACATGGTACGATCATGTCATCCGTCCGCTGAAGCTTATGAATAATCTCAATATAAATGATTTAAGTCAGTTGTTCATTACAGCCACCAAAGAAATGATAATTACGTTATTTCCAAGTTGTGTTGGAGACATTTATACATTTCTACCCGATAGACTAAAACAGGATGATACGATAAAATCACTTCTACCATGTTTTGAACATGAGAATGATGAAGAATATTATTTCGATGACGATATATTTCTGCATAGTACTCGAAATTGTATGAAAGTAAAAGATTGTATCGACTGCCAACGTACAATTCGCGCAGATTAAAAATTCATTAATTCGATCGTTTTTAACAATTTTGTATATTTTTTCTGTATATTTTTGTGTGTATTTGTACATATATATTTTTTTTTCAGACCGTTCGTTTTTATGTTTTCTTTAAAATTTTTTAAATATATTTTTATACACATGTAAATACTGTTTTGTATATATTTTGTATATATTTTTTCCCTCAATATCTATTCATTCTCATATTGTATATATTTTTGCTAATTATTTTTTCATCTTTTTCCGATCCTTTCCGATTTCTGTTTATTTAATTTATTTAGCGATCTATCCTTCTCTCCCCCTCTTAACTTAAAGTACTGGTAATGACGAAATTTTCAAAAATCTGAACCAGTCGAGTATAATAATGTATATATAATTATTTAATTTTCGAATATATTTCCACATAATTTGTTCATATCTGTTTAGATTAAAAAATTAGATTTTTGTCTGTAATACACCATTTTTTTATTTTTTTTGTGTGTAATAAGCGAATTTAACTGTTATACTTTTTCACGTACATTACGTATTTCCGCAGCTGTGAGAGTTTTCATCTGTTTGTAAGATACAACCTCTGACTCTAAATGTTCTCTAAATATTTTTTTTTTGAGCCTAAATATTATAGAAATAGCCGAAGTATATTTTTTTCGTTTCTGACCATTTCTTCCGACCGTTCATAATTTTGTATTTTTTCTACAATATGTATGCTCACTATCGTAGCGTAAATGTGCGTCGCTCATAACCTTACATGCATGTTGCCACACCGTTGTATTAGATCGTGCGACAATGTTATAGAGTCTGCTGAAACAGGTTCTTCCCTTTCATATCTTTTGTAGAAACAGACTCACATGTACACACCTACACACACATACACACACATATAACCAAAGAACACCTGCAAACTTCGTTCAGACACACCTGCATCCAACTTTCACCAAAGGAATGTGGTTTTTTCTGGTGCAACCCTCCCTTTTCAAAGGCATGCTTCGAGCTCGAATGTCGAACGGATCTGATCGTGCAGGCAGTATTAGTGTTATGTTAAACGTGTGGAATTTGTTGAAGCTGTGTTCTTCACGCGTTATTAAAATATTCTCAAGAACGATAAAGTCTGTAATTTCCTACGTCTTTTCTCTTTTTCGTTCGCTCTTTATTTTCTGTCTTTTTTCTCTCTTATTGCACGTTATTCTTTTCGCTCTTATTTTCTCTCATTTTTTTAGTATAAATATTACAATAATAATCGAATATGAATAACAATACCGAATCGAATATCGATAATGTCGCGGATTTCATTCAAAATTTTTTCGTAAATGATAATGATAATGCAATGTTTCCGGACGATTTTCCAAATATACATATGCCGCCACCACCACCACCAGCAGAAGAAACATCATTACAAGGGCCTTCACTACATTCATTCTCAGATTTCATTCCATTGGCTACATCAACACCTTTAGCATCACCGGTAATGTCACAAGATTTGCAAACTCCGTCGTTAACTCAAGTACCTTTGGTACATGATGAAAAAGAATATAGCACAACAATGTTGGAATTACCCAAAGAAATATTTAACCGAAAAGCAGTCGTCTATGTTAAAGACCCTAACGATCCAGAAAATAAAAATAGTTTCATGTATGCGGTTTTAGCAAAATTTACATCAAAACCGTCATCAATGTGGCAGTACAATATTCTACAGAAAGTATACGATTTCAGCTTTATTCACTTACCGATCCAATCGCTGGCTGATATTGAAACGTTTGAAAGAATAAACGCTGTATCAATCAACTTATACAAGCTGATAGAAACCGACTATACAGATCAAAGTACATTCAACTACAAAATAAAAGTCGTGTACGCCTTCCGAAAAAATCACAGTTTGTTAAATCATAAACATCACACAAACATATTATATTGGGGATCTAATGGAAATTATCAATTCGCATGGATAAAAAAATTCAGTCGATTGTTGCGGATCCAGTCGCCGAAAGCGAAATTTGTATGCTGGTCATGTCTCGATCCCATGAATACCGATTATGAACATAATAATACTCACAGATGTGACGCAGTCAGTTGGCGTAATATGCACTATATGTAATTAAATAAAGACGTATTTTTCGTATTCATAGATGTATGTTTATTTTTCAAAAAATCTTTTTACATTGTTTCATACAAATTAATGTAATCTATATAATATAATAAATATTTTCATATGTATACATTTTTGTTTTTATTTTCCATAAACTTAAAATTCCAATTTTACTATTGTTGTTAATATATACCAAACTACAGTTTGTATTAAATCCTCTCGCTCTTTATGTTGAACAGACGAATCAATATTATTTAACTGTTCAGTTAAGTATGCAGAGTCTTTTTATCTTGCTTAACTTTAAAGATATATGATAGATTCTTTTTTCATTTGACAGTGTAAACGTTTTCTTCTTTTAAAATTTTCTTATGCTTTATCACTATTACAACATTTTTCATCATTTTCTAACTAATTGTAAACATTTTCCCACTATTTTGTAACATGTTCTTATGTTTTAGGACTTTTTGCCATATTTTTTTCACCAATTTATACTATTTCGAAGCATTTCATATGACTGAACGCTACTTAAGAAGTTTTTCGATAATTATCACCATTCCTCGCAATATTCATATGTTTTAACGCTTTTTACACTATTTTTCACAAATTCATGATATTTCGCTTCATTTCTAATGTTTGAACGACTCATATGCAGTTTTTCGACAATTTTTCTCCGTTCATCACTATATTTTTTTTATATTGTATCACCTTTTATGAAGTCTTCATCAAATTTTACCTTCATTCAACA
The DNA here is from genome assembly GCA_039619475.1 of Icerya purchasi. Classification (NCBI taxonomy): domain Eukaryota; kingdom Metazoa; phylum Arthropoda; class Insecta; order Hemiptera; family Monophlebidae; genus Icerya; species Icerya purchasi. Next base: position 178,797,098 of record CM077115.1, read on the forward strand.
ATATTTTCGTTATTGTACCCTTTCGAACTGTTGTTTTACCCTAAAAGCGAGTGTATATCTAATTTGTTATAATTAAGAAAGAATGTAATGTATATTACAAATTTCCTTTCCTGGGAGTATGATTGTGTGTGCAGAATAATAAACTCTGGTAAGAAGCAGACTGTATCAACCATCAAGCAGGGTGTGTAAAGCGTGGTAATTAACTCTGGCATTGCACATATTGCAAGGTAGTTATGATATGTTTGAGCATAAATTAGTTGTTGTATATCATTCATGCTAGTCATTAAATGTTCACACTGAGAGATGCAAGGGGTGGCGTCATCATATGAACCATTACGATTTTTATAATTATAATATACACTAAGCATGTATGTATTACAACGACCACATCAACGCTGTTAAGGACGGTAATGTTTGGGGGTAGATAGTGAACCGTTACATTAGAAGAGGAACATGGGTACATACATGGAAACATCATTAGCGATATTACATCACATGTATGTCATCAAATTTAACTAAAATATTGCGTCCATAGTAAAAAATGCGAGGATTTTTCCTAAGAGGTTAAATTTTATGTCTAAGGTGACGAATATAATAAAATTAATGCGATTTTAGCTGAAGATGGGGTATTTTACACTAAAATCGTTGTTTTACACCTAAAGTGAGATTATTTGGGGAGTTAAACGGTCTTTTTTCATATAAAATTTTATGTTTTTTCTAAATGTGGCTATTTTTTGTCCTAAATGGAGTAATTTCTATGTGAATGGCACTTTTTAGACTGACCTATATACTTCTTGATGTGATATTCCATTCATTGTGAAGTTATGCTTTGAAAGGATTTGTGTCTGGTTGTGGGAAGTTTCCGAACTTTTCTGATGCATCGATTATAGTATAATAGTTGTTGTGTGTTAGTGAGTTGATGATGTTTGGATGGGAATAATAAATAGGGGTAAGAGGTGAAGTGTACCACATCAAGCAAGGAGAGTACTGTTTGATAATTAACTCTATCATTTAAACACATTGCAAGACCGTTATAATATGTTAAGTCAAAATTAGTTGTTGTATCTCGTTCAGGATTTTACATTAAACGATCACACTGAGAGACGTGATGGACTCGTCATCATCAAGATCCATGCAATCATTACATTATTTTTCACTAATTTGTAATAACCATTTTTTTTTTATGTTTTGAACGACTCTTATAATGTTTTTTGATAATTTTCATGGTTCTGTTTGTAAAAATTTGTATTATGTTGAGTGTACTTAAGATATATTGCTTTATTTGTGTGTAAAGACTGTTGAAATAATTAAAATTACTTTACATTATGAAGCTTGTACCATGAAAATTATCAAAAAACATTATAAGAGTCGTTCAAAACATAAAAAAAAAATGGTTATTACAAATTAGTGAAAAATAATGTAATGATTGCATGGATCTTGATGATGACGAGTCCATCACGTCTCTCAGTGTGATCGTTTAATGTAAAATCCTGAACGAGATACAACAACTAATTTTGACTTAACATATTATAACGGTCTTGCAATGTGTTTAAATGATAGAGTTAATTATCAAACAGTACTCTCCTTGCTTGATGTGGTACACTTCACCTCTTACCCCTATTTATTATTCCCATCCAAACATCATCAACTCACTAACACACAACAACTATTATACTATAATCGATGCATCAGAAAAGTTCGGAAACTTCCCACAACCAGACACAAATCCTTTCAAAGCATAACTTCACAATGAATGGAATATCACATCAAGAAGTATATAGGTCAGTCTAAAAAGTGCCATTCACATAGAAATTACTCCATTTAGGACAAAAAATAGCCACATTTAGAAAAAACATAAAATTTTATATGAAAAAAGACCGTTTAACTCCCCAAATAATCTCACTTTAGGTGTAAAACAACGATTTTAGTGTAAAATACCCCATCTTCAGCTAAAATCGCATTAATTTTATTATATTCGTCACCTTAGACATAAAATTTAACCTCTTAGGAAAAATCCTCGCATTTTTTACTATGGACGCAATATTTTAGTTAAATTTGATGACATACATGTGATGTAATATCGCTAATGATGTTTCCATGTATGTACCCATGTTCCTCTTCTAATGTAACGGTTCACTATCTACCCCCAAACATTACCGTCCTTAACAGCGTTGATGTGGTCGTTGTAATACATACATGCTTAGTGTATATTATAATTATAAAAATCGTAATGGTTCATATGATGACGCCACCCCTTGCATCTCTCAGTGTGAACATTTAATGACTAGCATGAATGATATACAACAACTAATTTATGCTCAAACATATCATAACTACCTTGCAATATGTGCAATGCCAGAGTTAATTACCACGCTTTACACACCCTGCTTGATGGTTGATACAGTCTGCTTCTTACCAGAGTTTATTATTCTGCACACACAATCATACTCCCAGGAAAGGAAATTTGTAATATACATTACATTCTTTCTTAATTATAACAAATTAGATATACACTCGCTTTTAGGGTAAAACAACAGTTCGAAAGGGTACAATAACGAAAATATTGTTGAATGAAGGTAAAATTTGATGAAGACTTCATAAAAGGTGATACAATATAAAAAAAATATAGTGATGAACGGAGAAAAATTGTCGAAAAACTGCATATGAGTCGTTCAAACATTAGAAATGAAGCGAAATATCATGAATTTGTGAAAAATAGTGTAAAAAGCGTTAAAACATATGAATATTGCGAGGAATGGTGATAATTATCGAAAAACTTCTTAAGTAGCGTTCAGTCATATGAAATGCTTCGAAATAGTATAAATTGGTGAAAAAAATATGGCAAAAAGTCCTAAAACATAAGAACATGTTACAAAATAGTGGGAAAATGTTTACAATTAGTTAGAAAATGATGAAAAATGTTGTAATAGTGATAAAGCATAAGAAAATTTTAAAAGAAGAAAACGTTTACACTGTCAAATGAAAAAAGAATCTATCATATATCTTTAAAGTTAAGCAAGATAAAAAGACTCTGCATACTTAACTGAACAGTTAAATAATATTGATTCGTCTGTTCAACATAAAGAGCGAGAGGATTTAATACAAACTGTAGTTTGGTATATATTAACAACAATAGTAAAATTGGAATTTTAAGTTTATGGAAAATAAAAACAAAAATGTATACATATGAAAATATTTATTATATTATATAGATTACATTAATTTGTATGAAACAATGTAAAAAGATTTTTTGAAAAATAAACATACATCTATGAATACGAAAAATACGTCTTTATTTAATTACATATAGTGCATATTACGCCAACTGACTGCGTCACATCTGTGAGTATTATTATGTTCATAATCGGTATTCATGGGATCGAGACATGACCAGCATACAAATTTCGCTTTCGGCGACTGGATCCGCAACAATCGACTGAATTTTTTTATCCATGCGAATTGATAATTTCCATTAGATCCCCAATATAATATGTTTGTGTGATGTTTATGATTTAACAAACTGTGATTTTTTCGGAAGGCGTACACGACTTTTATTTTGTAGTTGAATGTACTTTGATCTGTATAGTCGGTTTCTATCAGCTTGTATAAGTTGATTGATACAGCGTTTATTCTTTCAAACGTTTCAATATCAGCCAGCGATTGGATCGGTAAGTGAATAAAGCTGAAATCGTATACTTTCTGTAGAATATTGTACTGCCACATTGATGACGGTTTTGATGTAAATTTTGCTAAAACCGCATACATGAAACTATTTTTATTTTCTGGATCGTTAGGGTCTTTAACATAGACGACTGCTTTTCGGTTAAATATTTCTTTGGGTAATTCCAACATTGTTGTGCTATATTCTTTTTCATCATGTACCAAAGGTACTTGAGTTAACGACGGAGTTTGCAAATCTTGTGACATTACCGGTGATGCTAAAGGTGTTGATGTAGCCAATGGAATGAAATCTGAGAATGAATGTAGTGAAGGCCCTTGTAATGATGTTTCTTCTGCTGGTGGTGGTGGTGGCGGCATATGTATATTTGGAAAATCGTCCGGAAACATTGCATTATCATTATCATTTACGAAAAAATTTTGAATGAAATCCGCGACATTATCGATATTCGATTCGGTATTGTTATTCATATTCGATTATTATTGTAATATTTATACTAAAAAAATGAGAGAAAATAAGAGCGAAAAGAATAACGTGCAATAAGAGAGAAAAAAGACAGAAAATAAAGAGCGAACGAAAAAGAGAAAAGACGTAGGAAATTACAGACTTTATCGTTCTTGAGAATATTTTAATAACGCGTGAAGAACACAGCTTCAACAAATTCCACACGTTTAACATAACACTAATACTGCCTGCACGATCAGATCCGTTCGACATTCGAGCTCGAAGCATGCCTTTGAAAAGGGAGGGTTGCACCAGAAAAAACCACATTCCTTTGGTGAAAGTTGGATGCAGGTGTGTCTGAACGAAGTTTGCAGGTGTTCTTTGGTTATATGTGTGTGTATGTGTGTGTAGGTGTGTACATGTGAGTCTGTTTCTACAAAAGATATGAAAGGGAAGAACCTGTTTCAGCAGACTCTATAACATTGTCGCACGATCTAATACAACGGTGTGGCAACATGCATGTAAGGTTATGAGCGACGCACATTTACGCTACGATAGTGAGCATACATATTGTAGAAAAAATACAAAATTATGAACGGTCGGAAGAAATGGTCAGAAACGAAAAAAATATACTTCGGCTATTTCTATAATATTTAGGCTCAAAAAAAAAATATTTAGAGAACATTTAGAGTCAGAGGTTGTATCTTACAAACAGATGAAAACTCTCACAGCTGCGGAAATACGTAATGTACGTGAAAAAGTATAACAGTTAAATTCGCTTATTACACACAAAAAAAATAAAAAAATGGTGTATTACAGACAAAAATCTAATTTTTTAATCTAAACAGATATGAACAAATTATGTGGAAATATATTCGAAAATTAAATAATTATATATACATTATTATACTCGACTGGTTCAGATTTTTGAAAATTTCGTCATTACCAGTACTTTAAGTTAAGAGGGGGAGAGAAGGATAGATCGCTAAATAAATTAAATAAACAGAAATCGGAAAGGATCGGAAAAAGATGAAAAAATAATTAGCAAAAATATATACAATATGAGAATGAATAGATATTGAGGGAAAAAATATATACAAAATATATACAAAACAGTATTTACATGTGTATAAAAATATATTTAAAAAATTTTAAAGAAAACATAAAAACGAACGGTCTGAAAAAAAAATATATATGTACAAATACACACAAAAATATACAGAAAAAATATACAAAATTGTTAAAAACGATCGAATTAATGAATTTTTAATCTGCGCGAATTGTACGTTGGCAGTCGATACAATCTTTTACTTTCATACAATTTCGAGTACTATGCAGAAATATATCGTCATCGAAATAATATTCTTCATCATTCTCATGTTCAAAACATGGTAGAAGTGATTTTATCGTATCATCCTGTTTTAGTCTATCGGGTAGAAATGTATAAATGTCTCCAACACAACTTGGAAATAACGTAATTATCATTTCTTTGGTGGCTGTAATGAACAACTGACTTAAATCATTTATATTGAGATTATTCATAAGCTTCAGCGGACGGATGACATGATCGTACCATGTCTTCATCACCATAACGTTTTTCACCGCACAATGAAAACTATCATTCTCATTATGGTGTTTACAAGTTATCAAATTGCTTATACCAAAATACTCTTCATGTAGATTCTCAATACTAGATAATCGAAAGACTTGATCCATATTAACGATTTCGTAGTCTAAATCACGCAACAATTCAGACTTTTCGTTAAGTTCCATTAGTGTAAGTTTAGCATATATTGTTAAAACATATACGCGAGCTCTCGGTTTTTGGGACAATATCGTGAATATATCGCGCGCGATGAATATTTCTTCACGACAGGGAAATAATGAAGGGTTCTTCAAGTAATAACTCACTGAAGAACATTGTAAATGTGGCATTTTTGATGCATGCCATGCTCTGCTTGGCTTATACAGCGTATGCAAACACTTCCCTCCAGATATATCAATCATTGCTAGTTCAGTTACTCGAAACCCATAATCACAATCTATATGGATGCTGATATCTACAAAATATTCCGCTATATCCACTTGTTCTGATAATAATACGGGACCAACGATTTTACGTACAAGGGATGTTGATTCTTCTGATGTATAACCATCATCATATTGCGGTGTTTGAGGTGAAAAAGACGAATGCGAGTCAGTATCATTCGAAAAGGAATTCTGAATAAATTCGTCGGCTTTAATATCAATCGATTCGGTATTGTTATTCATGTTTGATTAATATTTTTAACTTTTTACTAAAAAATAGAAAATTATTACTTTTACCGTTACAGTAAATTTTTAATAACGCGTGAAGAACACAGATTCTACAAAATGAACGCGTTTAACATAAAACTAATACTGCCTGCACGATCAGAACCGTTCAACAATCTACTTCGATGCATGCCTTTGAAAAGGGAGGGTTGTACCAGAAAAACCACATTCCTTTGGTTATAGAGGTGTTTGAAAGACGCTGTCAAGGGGAGATGAAGATATGAGTGTTTGAGTGTAGGTGTGTACATGTAAACCGTTTTCTACAAAAGATATGAAGAGGAAGATCCTGTTTCAGCAGACTCAATAACATTGTCACACGATCTAATACATTTGCATGGTAACATGCATGCAAGGTTATGAACGGAGCATTTTTCGCTACGACTACGTGACAGCCATATGGGAGAAAAAATATAATACGAAAGATTTCGAAAAAAAAAAAATGTTAGAGTTAGAAAAAAACAACAAAAAAAAAATGAAATATTCTTAAACTAATAGAATCGAAAAAATTATTATGAATGATATGAGATCTAACGGTAGCAGATGAGTGTGTGCGAAAGGATGGTGCGCTTTTGTGGTGGTTGTGACGATCAAGGAGTATGTGGAAAAAAATATAAAAAGTATGTACAATCAGTAAATTGATTGCAAAAAGGTATAAAGGTTTAAAGGTTACATTTGCTTATTTATTAGTAGAAAAGGTGCATGGATGCCTTAAATTAACCTTCTGCAAAATGAATGAAATAACGGTACATCATTCAAGCTGGTTTTCATCGGGAGAGATTGTCCATTTTCACCATGCTTTCTAGAAAAGGTGTATACATGTCGTGAATTTGTATGTTGTAAAAGGTCGTAAATATCGGTACATGACAGGCGCTTCAATAATGTTACAAACGGCTGGTGAGGCGGGCGAAGACATCTTAGACTGTGGAGCAGCGATTGAATTTCTTGGAAATGTCGAGATCAGTGTTCGATGACGTTGATGTCGATTTTTTTATGTGCATGTGTGTATTTGAACGAGTCTAAAAAAATATTCTTCTAGCGAATAACGGTAAATAGCGGGGGGGGGGGAGTATTGAGCGGTCAAAGGTTGGTAGAAAGACGAGCCGAATACATGAAGAGGTTGACTATACCTGGAAAAGGACGATTAATGTTTGTAGCAACAATATCGTCAATGAAAATAATAGTTTCCTTCGTTTAATAATTATACTGAGATGTGTATAATATTAAAATTAGTTACGATGTTGATAAAAATTATTTAGTGCCCTGAGATTTTCTCTATCAAAATGTTAAAAGATGTAAAGTATGTAAGACGGGGTGAATGTGTCGGAAAAATAATACCAGTAAAAATAATTAAAGATCGATAATTAAAAATTAAATATAATGACTGTGTGTGATATATGTGTAGGTCTGATGAGATATGCTCCCGCGGCTAATACAGAAAAAAAAAAAATGTTCACGATTAATAAGGAACCTATCTGTGAGTGTGACAATATGGCGTGTATGTAAGTCTGGGAGGAGTTGAAAAATAAATAAAACATATTATAATTGCTAGCGAAACGTGAATGCATGGAAATGGATGTCGTGCAAATAAAAAAAAATATGTACGAACGGACAAAAATTTCAAAAGACTTTTTGGAAAGACAATCTAACAATAATATACAATAATTGATAGTAAAATGGGTGTTGGAGGCAACGACTACACTTCTGCGAGAGTTGATTGTTTGACTGGGTCTAGAACATATATTATGAAAGAATTGTAATTTGTGTAGAATGGATAGGGGAGGGAGAGGTAAATTATGAAACAGTGTTAAATAAAAATATACTCGATTTCATTTTTGAATACATATGTCTGGAAAAAAAATTATGAACGTTCGGGAGAAACGATCGGAAGCGAAAAAAAAATATAGTTAGAATAATTCCATAATACTTGGAGTTGAAAAAAGTTATTATGAACGGTATGGGAACTAACGACGGCAAATGTGTGCGCATTCATAGCGGTGAAGACATTGTAGGATTTATTTTTAGAACCGGAAAAAAATAAAAATAGTATGAACGGTCGGAATAATTGATCGGGAGCGAAAAAAAAATATAGTTAGAATAATTCCATAATACTTGGAGTTGAAAAAAGTTATTATGAACGGTATGGGAACTAACGACGGTAAATGTGTGCGCATTCATAGCGGTGAAGACATTGTAGGATTTATTTTTAGAACCGGAAAAAAATAAAAATAGTATGAACGGACGAAAGAAATGAACAGAAACGAAAAAAATATACTTCGGCTAATTCTATAATAGTTATACTTGAAAAATTATTAAGAACGATATGGAAACTAATTGCAGAGGATGTGTATGCATTCATACAGTAAAGGTATCGAAGGATTTATTTTTAGATTATGAGAAAAATAAAAATAATGTACTGTCGGGAGAAATGATCGGAAACGTGAAAAATATAATTGAAATAATTCCATAATACTTGGAGTTGAATAAAAGTTATTATGAACGATATGGGAACTAACGACAGCAGATGGGTGTGCGAGAAGGGACGGTGTGCATTCATAGCGGTTACATAAAAAAATACTTACCTCTCAATATGAAATGACGGAGGCGTCGGGAGCGTCGATCGAGGGTTTAATGGTCGTAGTAAAAGTAAATAGAATGCGATATATTCGATATTAAAACAACGAAATCGATCGGAAAAGAGGGTGGAAGGGGTAAAGGAGACTAAGGCTATTTTAGACTATAGAAATAATTGATTTGTTAATTTGTAAATGTTTCGGATAACCGGTTAGGTTTAGACAACAGAGCAGGGATTGGGTTGTTATGTGAAAAAAATAATAATTAAAAAAAATTGTGGCAGCGTAAACGGACGACACGTGCGAAGGATCGGCGTGTGCGCTTTCGCGACGGAGAACGCTATGTTAGATATATGCGGGGGATCGGCGCGTGCGCTTTCACGGAAAATAACGCTGTGTTAGATATATGCGCGAGATCGGGACGAGCGCTTTTGCATATGGCAGTAAGATCGGAAAATCAGGAAAATAAAAAATATACTTCGGCTAATTTTATATTATGTATACTTAGGCTTTGAAATATTAAAGAAATAATCGCGGTATCGGGAACGGAGCGCATGTGTGCGCGGGATATCGCGGTGGACATCGGAATATGCGTGGGATCGGTGCGTGCGCTTCTGCGGCGGAGAACGTTATATTGGATATATGCGCGGGATCGGGACGTGCGTCTTGGCATATGGCAGTAAGATCGGGGAATCGGGAAAATAAAAAAATTATACTTAAATTAATTTTATAAAAAATAAAACGCAGTCTCGGGAACGGAGCGCGTGTGTGCGCGGGGGATATCGCAGTGGAGATCGGAATATGCGTGGGATCGGCGCGTGCGCTTTCGCGATGGTGACCGGAGCGTGCGCCTGAACGAAATATACGTGTGAGAGGTGTGAACTGGAGTTATAGGTTAGATTTACGCTTTAAATAATATATTGGGGTTAAATTTTGGAATTTTCATACTTAGGCCTCGGAATTTTTAAAAAAATCGTGGTAACGTAGCGTGCGGGCGGGGCGATCGGAGACTTGGGTTACTTTCGGACATTAATTAATATACTTATGTTAATTAATAATCGGATCGGTTTATTGGAAACGAGCGGGACGCGTACAGGGGAATTTCGGAGAAATTTGGGGAACTTGGGGGAACTTTCAGCACCTGGACACTAATTGGGGTTACTTTCGCCCCCGAATAATACTTTGGGTAGTTTATTGACCTCTGGACACTGTTTGGACGTTCGGTTTATCGGAAACTAGCGGGAACCGTCGGGGGAAACTCGGAGGAATCGGGGGAAACTTGGGTGAATTTTGACTACCTGGACATGAATTGGGGTGACTTTTGTGTTCGGATTACCGGTCTGGGGTGAATTTTCGACTCCGGGACAGAAATTGGGGTTCGGATTAGCGGACGCCCCAGTCCCCGCTTTTATTGACTACTGCCTACTGCCATCATTATCCTCTAGACTTATTCCTTCACACCTCTCTGTTCCGCAAAACTGGCGTTTTAATCCCAAAATAATTTTCTCCTAGCCCACATTGCTTTGCAGCTGAATTTTTTTCATCCTCTACAATTTCTTTTAATAATATTTCCTATTTTCCTTCCAATTTTGCAGATCTTTTCAATCCTTCCAATGTATTCTTTCCTCCAAATCCCTTCCGAATACAGCAGTTGTGCAAGAATTTCATAGTTTTATTTCCTTCTCACAAGACCATTTTTACGGATAGTTCGGAACGGGGCTTATTGAAGTTGGAGTCTCTTTTATCCTTCCGGACCTAGGTTTTTTCGTTTCCCTTCTTTCCGTACTATCTTTACCGTTGAGCTAATGGCAATCTAATGTTCTATAGTTTATATCTCCTCCCATCGTTCGTCTTCGAAATACTCGATTACCTCTGATTCTATGTCTCCTCTTAAAGCTATTTCCCCCCATTTTCCCTTTCACTTCACCGATTTTTTTTTCGCTCTCCCGTTCACACTCTTCTTTCATTTTATTCTATCCACATCGATTTCTTCTGGGTTTCTAGCCATATGGAGAAAGAGGGTAATGAAGTTGCACATTCCTTGAGTCAGATTGTTGTGGATCCTCGCTACTATTTTACTAAAATTCCTGCCTCTAACAAAAAAGTTTCATACTATTTTTTTTTTTTTTTTTTAACATAAAATATTAATATTATTCTTATATATTATCTTTTGGGCGCGCCAGCGCTTTGACCCAACAACTACAGAAATTAAGGAAAGGGTTAAATAGAAAGACGATTAGAAATAGAGCTTAGGAAAGATTGAAGTACAGGGTTTATTATATGTGGAGATGGAAAGGAAAGGACAAAGGAAGAATTATAAGAAGCAGGAAGGCCCAGTGCTAAGATTTTAAAGTGCAAGAGTAAGGCATTCAAAGAAGATGCGGTTTGCATCACATATGAGAGGAGAGATGGAACTATGAAAGAGAAAATCGGGTGAGGAGGACAGGGTAAATTCTGGTTAGATATTTACGCTACTTCCTTTTCCAACCAACTTTCCTTCTACTTATCTATTCAACCATTCGACCTCTACGATTTTCCTTCGCTTCGCCGCCCCGCTATCGTCTCTATTATCCGTTTATTGTTTAATCGTACTCCTTTCCTTACGTTTTCATTTTCTTTTTGCACTTTCCCCTAATTATCCTCTCCATCCTAATGACGTAGCCGTCTGCGATCCTGACCATATCTTTTTCGAATGTCCATTCCGTTTAAGGAGCAATGTCGTTCTATATTCTGATCTTCACTTAAGCTCCTCATTCCTTATTGCTGCTCATATATTCCGATCGTTATTAGTTCTTTTATTCTGTCAGTATCCGACCGAATCTATAACTAATTAATTCCTCTCCACTGTCAATCTGTACGTCAACTGGGTCTTATGTACGAAGATAAATATTATAAAAATTCATTTATTTAAACTCTACAGCCGTTTACGTTATTTTTTGCGTTTATAAACAATGGAATTTTTTTTTAAATTCTAACCAGGGCCCCCTATGTATGCGTTACTATCTACAGTAACGCAAGTTGCATGTAAATAGTTATATTTGTATTTTATGCATATATTATTTTGAGAGATTATTCCGGTACCGCTGTGAACAGTGCAATCAGGACAATATCTGAAATAAAGGGCATAATCTATGAGACTGACTAATCCATTATTTGTCAAGTGAGTCCCCGATAATAGGAAAATACCTGTGTTGTTTTGAATCAAGTACATTTATATCTCGGGAATGTTACTTAATATTTCATTTGCATTTCAAGTGACAGTTTTTGAATACGTGTGTAATTTTTTATTTATTAAAGCTGGCATCATTTTTTTTCTAACATCTTTAAACATCTGGCTTCAAAGAGATCTTTGATTTCACTTAAAACGAATTAAAATAACGGAAAAATATCAACATTATCGGTTGAATTATTTGGACGTTGTAGTCTCTATGGTTTTTGTTTAACAATTCGGCAATAAGTATTGCGCTCTAATTGTTGGGACTCAAAAATTTTATTAGCCGTGGAGAATTGTAAATTAATTGAATAATCGAATAACATTTGACTATTTGATTTTTGTAATGTTTTTTTTAAGCATCCGAAGCTCTATATCTAATTAGTTGCAGTTTGCTGTATGTTTCACAGTCTCTGTAATCGGAAAGGTAATTTCCGCCAAAATCACATTTGTTATCAGCCGGTTTTAAATGAACAAAGAACAATAGCAAAGGTGCCTCGCTAATTATATATATATATAGTCATACTATAAGCATTTCATCGTTCGTTTCTCACCACTACCAACTACTACTTTCAGTGCAAATCTACTTTTGCTGTTTCCGTTTGTCGGTGTATTAATATCGTTATTACTTTTTGCAGAAGTATTTCTGTTTCTCTTACGTCTATACACCCATTTTCACAAGTGATCTTCATTAGTCCCAACAGTAAACTCGTCTGTCTGCTCAGTTGCCTTCATACACGACCGACACAAAAGACGATAAAACTAGCACATACGTATTGTGATCGATTAATGGTGCTGTAGTCGATATGGAAGTATTAGGTATTAATTATTAATGTTAGTGACCGGACGACCTGCGATAGCAGTAATAGATGGATTAAGATCGCCAGATTTTCCGGAGTTTTAACTTTATACAATCATGTTTGGCTGATTCTTGATGAGGTGATGGTGAATTCTTCCATGGTCCTATATACTACCGAATAAACGGGAGAAGTTGCGACGATAATTGTACAGAAATAATTGTGTAAATTTAAATGTGAACATTAACTGCCACGATGTGTAACCTGAGGGCACTAAATCAAAAAATTGACGCAACTTTTTTTTACTTTATATATAGATATATCATCATTATCTTCTCAACCATTCGTTTGGTGGGCACCCTTGTCGTACATTTTAGCTGTACAGATATAGGTTGTGTACTAGGCAATTATTATATTCAACACGGGTATACACACGCAAGACCACATTTTCAACTGATACTGTGATTGTTTGATTTATCGCGATACAAGTGCAATCCTGAGTGTGTCTGCTGTGTACTGACCTAGCGCGCCTATGATGTTGTACGTAATGGTTCGCCATTGCCTTCCACGCAAAATAGCGAGTATTTTAATTTAATTTTTCGTAATAATTTCTGTTGTCGCCTGGCATCGAACCCGATACTTCCGTAACGGAAGCCAAGCGCTCTATCAACTAAGACATCGCGACGATATAGCACACTCAGAAAGTCCGGTAAACGAAGGTGAGTACACCAACTTTCCTTTAACCGTTCCCCTAAATGTTAGTAGTAAAAATAACGTAAACAATAAATTAAAAATAAAATATAATAATGAAGTTAATACCATTAATAAGAATAAATGTGTACTAAAGGTTGGTATAATAAATGTCAGAACACTTAAAAGAGAGGAAAACTCGGCAGAACAAGAAGCTTTTCGAAAACAGACGTCAAAATTCTAGGTATGTCAGAAATTCGAAAGGCAGACGAAAAAATTATAATAACGCAAAAAAGAAATTTATTTTGTTACACGGGGAATAATATAGAGGGGGTAGGCCTTTTTAATAAAACCAAACTATATAAATTAAATAGGGGAATTCAGAGGAACTAACGATAGGATGACCGTTTTAAAAATCAAAAATAATACTCGATTTAACTTTATTCAAGTATATGCTCCGACTTCCTCAGCAGAAGAAAGAGAAATAGAATTCTATGGAACGCTAAAGAATACAATTAACGAATTTGAAAAATAACAATTTAATATTAATTGGAGATTCGAATAGTCAAATTGGGCAAAAGGAATAGGGGAGAAAAAAGTATAATGGGTAATTTTATTGGGTATGGTAAAGGAAACGAAAGAGGGTGGAAATTGATAAGATTCTGCCGGCAATTTAACTTGAAATTTTTTAAAAAAAGGAAGGCAAAACGCTGGACATGGATATCACCAAACCAAGAATATAAATTATGCTATATACTGGCCCCCGGAGAATAAAAATAATAAAATAACTAATTACCAAGTTTACTGCATGGACTCATTTAATTTTTATACTGACCATAGACTACTCACTATTACAATAAGGTTCAACAGACGAATAAATAACAAGAAATATAATAAGGAAAAGTACAATAAAATTAATCCTGCGTTATACAATCATTGTTTTATCCGAAATAAATTGAAGTTACAAAATTTGTATCGGGGAAAAAATAAATTAGACTTTAAAAAAAATGAAAAGAAAAAGAAAAACATTTTAGTTATTAATTTTCAAAGATGAAAGGTCAAATAGTGGAATGTTAAAAAACAAAGTAATTGAACCAGAACGAGGACCAATAGCAAACGTGTGTGAAATCTTAGACGCTCGCGTTTCTATTTAAGATTTCCTTAAGATCAATGGCTGTGAAACTGAACAATTATGTATTAACGGGATGTCGATAAGTAAACGAATGCCAGGCTGAAATTCAAACGACTTCAATCTTTCTCGCAGCTGGTGCGAATAAATTAGCCTACAAACAAATACCAGTGTGTTAATTTATTTGACTACTATACCTAAAATCGCTCTTAACTTTATCCAAACTGAAGCAATCGGCTGTCGATGAATAATTCTGCAGTGCGATAGATAAATAATTGCCTCATTCAATGCCAGAGACTTTTTTTGGCGATCGAAAAAAATATACCATAAATTAGTCAAAAAGAATACTAATTCAAATTACGCTTCTTTGAAAAAAATGTTATTTATCCAAAAGTTGCACTGAACGGTTTCACCGTTCTTCCCCATTACCAAATTTTTCTTGTCCAAATCGATCATTGACGACGAATGAATAGTTTTTCATTATCGAACTAGAACTATAGAAAAAAAAAAAAAGCAGAGGAGAATGCTCACATCGGTAGGATCTTCTCGGGACTAAAATGCGAAAGTCGCATTAACACCACCGTAATCTTAGCAAACTGTTATCATATTAGCAAAGTTGATGGAGAACCTTTAGGAAAATTCTGAGACGCCTTCGGAAAACTCCGCGGGGAATGCCTATAATGAAGAACACTCGGGCTAATGAATTTTTTAACGACTTATTCTGCTGGCTTATGCATTATACAATGTTTTGCATGAAGAATCGAACTGGTAAATAAATTTTTCAACCGAGTGAAGCAACCGACCCGTTCCTTTAATTTACTCGTTACTAATTAATATCGCCTTCTGAGCAAACACCGCTACTTTCGAACCTCGCTACTGTTTCGTGCCCCATCGGTTACTGTCTCGCCTTCGTTACGCTGCCGTAAGCCACGAAATAAATAGTCTTTCAACTGTTTTTTCGCTGGTTATAACGCAAGAAAACATTTTCACCTGGCGAATACTTCTTGAAAAAGAAAAAAAAAAGGGGGGGGGGGACTAAAAACGCAAAAAAATTAACAGCTGACACCGAATTTGTTGGATTTTAAATGAAGTGCCGATCGGCCTTTTTCGAAATATTAAACGTCTTCGCCGTCGCATAAGAAATTCCCTCGGAATAACGTAATTTATAAGCGTTTAATCGGGGCAGCCTCATCTGTGTAGAATCCATACGTGCAGCACTTTTTCTCGAATAAATGTTGTAGCGTGTCTCTACATCCGGGAGGCATCTGGCGGAGCTATAAGTCCATATACTGTATAATAAAACGGGTACCGATTTACTAGTATCGTCTGCTCTAGTCGAATCTTTTCGGTAATAGATTTTTATTCAATTTTTCCTCTGTACTACTACATCGTGTATAAAAAGGCGCTGCGCCTGTCATTGTAGTGAACATTTTTATTTTCGAATTAAATTCGCTTCATTCGATGGTAAGATTGCTCGATATGAATATTTCACTTAGTAAATATTTCCAGAAATCTGTTTATATAAAAAATTACCGATTACAAACTTTCGAAAACGTTTCCTTTTTGTAATTACATTAAAATAAGAAACATGAAACATACACACTAATTATAATTGAAAATGTATCGACTTGACCCACAGTCAACACCGCAATGAATATGTATAAAAGTGCATCGATAATTCGAGTGTCAAAAAAAAAATTAATATTTTTATCATATATAAAGTAAAGCATGTCCCCTATATCTTTGATAACGTATCATGGATTGTGAAGTTAAGGTTCACAATGTACTAAGCTTAATGAGGATCTGATGAGAATGCTGGGACCAGTCTTTTTTTGTTTTTTTTTCTTTTTTTTGAAAAATATGTATTTATTATTTTTTACATACAAAACTTTCGTCAAGCTAAAACGCTTGTCGACAAATTATCCTATTGAACACTTTACCATCTTAAATTAACTTACACATATACATAATCGTGTAATATTCACTAATCTTAATCTATCTTTTTACTTATCAATACTTAATAATCTATTTCAATCTTTTATATTCAATGTTTTTTTTGTTGCGCCTTGTCATCTTATTTTATGTTTATTATTTTTTTTATATTTTCTTCTTCCTGAAGCCATTCCTTTATTTTCCTTTCCCCTATTTTTTCCTTCTCTATTATTTCTTTGGGTATTTTATTCAACATCTGAGTTATAATATATTTATCCGTTTGCTAATCTATATTCTTGCTAACGGCAGTTGGTACGAAAGTTTTTCCCTCAACTCTCGTATTCTGTTTTTATTCTTTCCTATAGTTCAATTTTCTTTTCTGCTGATATGTACTCCCATATCTTTATTAATAAGTACATTCCTCTTATGTTCATTATGTTTTCTTTTTTAATGATTTCACTTTCAGTTTCTCCCCTTAAGGATTTCCTATTAATTTCAAGCGTTTAATTTTTGCAGTTTATTTATTTTCCCCAAGTATACTTTCCACGCCATTATGCCTGAATTCCATATCTGAAGTTTCTTTCTACTTGGGATCCACCTTTACTTTCTCAGACTTCTCTGGTACCCAATTATTTCGGGTTGGGTAAACCTGGGAGCGATTCGGATCCGGAACAAAACAAGTCTCGATAAGCTATGACTCCTCTGGTTTGGTAGCCAAACACCTTAACTACTAGGCTTACCAAGATGCCTATCATTTATAAAATTGAACAATAAATAAAATGAAAAAAAAAAAAAAAAAAAGAGAGAATGGTAAATAAATTTAATGTAATATACGTTGCAGAATAAACTTATTATTCGATGTTTGTGGTAATATTACATTTATATTTATCTCAGCGAAATTCAATACATATAAACTTAATATTATTAATCTACGAACTTATTATTCGATATATAATTTTATTTTAAATTTACGTACGGCTTATTAATTTTATTCGTTAAATTACCTTTAAATTTCTATTATTAATTGAATGTTTGCTTTCTATGAGATATTGTACGAACCTTGATATTTATCTGAGCAACCGTAAGTGAGCACATTTTTTTTTTTAATTTGACCGATATAAATTTTGTCGCTTACGTATTAATTTAAAAATTCTGAGATTGCCGCGAAAAAATTAGAGATCAATTCCGAAAACACACCAAAAGCGCAACATTTAATATATGTAATATCGTGTTAAGTTTGAAAAATAGTGACTGGATGTACTGCGATGGTTTTTTAGCGTGCTTAGCTCATATTTCAGTCTGCGGAAAAAGCACGCCAAGTAAAAATTTCGATATAATTGGGGATATTTTAGAGAGATTTTTTCGTATTCGCATCTACAATGCACGCCTAAAATGAGCACACACACACACACTGTTCAGCGAACGCTGAAAATAAATTATTGTAATATTTAAAATATTAAAATGTAAGAAAAAAATATATTTTTTAAAAATTCCGTTTAATTTAAATTCAGAAAAAATAACGAAAGCTGCAAAAAAACTGTTTTAGTCTGCGTGCAAGAATATTTTCAGAGTTTTATTAGAAGTATTTTATTATTTTCCGACCCCACCATAGCGGCGCGTTAAAATAAAATGTGATTTTTCTGTCGTTTCTAGTTCTTACAAAACCGCGAGATAATACCACAGTATATTTAATGATTCCTTTTTTTTCTTCGTTTACAAAAAATTTAGTAATAATAAAAAAATCGTCAAGATTAGATAACGATGTTCACCACCGGAAGTGTCGATTCGTGTATACGGTTTTTTAGGAAAGAGAAAGTGTCCAGACAACTCTGGAATCATTTTATGACACCATTTACTAATACATTTCTGACCTGACTGTACTATACCGTTTTAATAATTATTTTCTGCGGTTAAAAAACATTTTTTACAATCAAAAGGAAAAAGCGGACAAAAAAAATCTACTAGTCGATACTTTAAAGCAGCCAGTAATTCTAAAAACAATCTCAAATTCTCGTTCTTTTACCAGATTATTCTGAGAAAAAATTATCAACCTTCTAAATAAGCCATGAAGTTTTTTTTTTTTTTTTTTTTTTTTTTTTATTGGCCTGAACAAATACATGGCTTTGTCTACATCACTTTCCTTTAAATATATTCAACTAGTTTATAAATTTTGCGCCTATCTCGTTAATATTTAAGCAAAACCGCTTCCATTAGTATCAAAGTAGCGTTATTTAATAGCGGGGAAGACATGGGAAGACATCACTTTTACATTCAATCCAACAGAATAATAATGTTGAAGGTGTGAGACCGATACGAGCCTTATTTACAAAATGTTCCAGTAGTAGTTGCATCGTACAGTTAAAAAAAGCAAAAATAATGAAGTTTGTTATTCTTCGCGCACCGGAATAATTTTTGGAACCTAAAAAATTTTTCCTATACGCTTAAAAAAACGGCGTTAAAATAATTAACGAGTTCGTTCAAATTCATCAAAAAGTGCTAAATTTCATCAGTCTCGTTGTTTCGAAAACCTAACAAGTGTGTCCAGACTACAAGAATTCTAGTGCCTTTCTCATAAATAATCCGTTAACTCGTAAAAATGATATAACGGCCACAAGGAATATGTAAGAAATTTATCCAGAGTGAAATTTCAACTAGAACGGATACTATTTTCCTTTGTTAAATTAAATAACTAGATCATATCGCTCTCGATAATGTTCCACTCCATTGCATAGTCTGTTTTCAGCGGAATTTTACTGTTTCTGCGTTTAATCGTGTTTATTCTGCAGCAAAATAATAATAATTCATTGTTTGAATTAATCGTGTATAATTGTAATCATAAAAAATATAAGAATTGGGAAAAGAAAAAGTTTGTTATTATTTACTTTCACATAAATAACGAGTAATCAATATAGCGGTGATGATGAGTGAGGAAGGACAAGGTATAAAAAAAAAAAAAGGTATAAGAAGCACGAAGCGTCTCAGCAAACTGCAGTACAAAGCGCTCCAGATAAAGAGATGAACACTTAATAAAATCATGATAATCGTTTCAGACAATTACCCATTATTGTCTCTATTATCCGTTTACGTCTTAATCATACTCTTCTTCTTTCCTCACGTTTTCCTTTTCGTCTTGCTCTATCCCCTAGTTGCCCTCTTCATCATCCTGACGACGAAGCATATTGAATGTCCATTTCTCCTGAATGAACGCACTTTTTTGTACTCCGATCTGTTGTCACTAAAACTAGAATCCTTATTGCGCGCTTCGTATATCTTACCGTTTCTGTCAATCCCCATTGTTTCGCGATCCTCAGTTCTTTTATTCTATCAATATCTGACCGAATCTATAAATAAAATTCTTTTCCCTCGTGTCGTTTCTGGACAAAGATCCGTTGCTATGCCCCAAAAAAAAAAAAAAAAAAAAAAAAAAAAACATTTTAACGGGGAACACAATAAAGGAGACGAAACTCATAAAATGCGAAAACCAGAAATAGACAGTAGGGAATGGTGAAATGAGGAAAACTTTTGAATATTTTTAAATACATGTTGCCGGATAAGGAACTATCCAAATATAATCGAATAAAAAAGTCGACTGTTACGAATGCGTCACTCTTTCCACTTTTTTTTTTTTTTTTATAATGTTATTTTTAACTAAAATGGCTATTACGACATCGGATTATTATTATTATTATTATTATCTTTCTTTGTGTGAAAGGAAAGCGTATTACATATATTTATTGCTGTACTGAAGTATAGTTCACGGTGTACTATCGGCGAACAACACATAAATGAACCACAAAGATTAGCTTGGTGCATGGACAAACTAGACTCCGAGCAATCAAAAATTAGACGGGATATATACAACGCTCTCTATTATCATTGTAGCGAAAGTCAGTAAAGATTCGTCAAAAACATAGCTGCGTGATGACATATGGTCTGTTCTTAGTTCGCTCAAAGCGCAAAAATTTACAAATCTCGCAACATCCGCCGGTCACCATTGTTTCGGATCTAATAATATTTAGGGTGGTATTAGGAAGAGGCGCAACAGAAATGCTGCTGGTGCAGTAACGTTAACATTACCAAAAAAAAAAAAAAACAACAAAAAAACAGCGCCGAATCTGGATTTTTAAAACTAATGAACTTTTTGCATTGGTACTTCGTAAGAGAGAGTTAAAAAGAAATCTCGGCATCGAGGACAGAGCACAGTGGTTACTCATATAGACGTTCAACAAGGATAGTATCGAAGATTTTGAAAGAGCGTGCTCCTTAAGATGAACCAAGTTTGCTTCTTACACCTGGGCCACGTCAGTATAGAAAATTAAATGATTTTTTCGTAGGTAGAATTACTGACGAATCAGTTCGTAGTATGCTAATTGTATTGTTAGCGATGCTGAAATAATTGAACACTAGCGCTGCAGTATAAGTCGGTGGATTATAGAAGCACATGCTCTGTTTTTATCGGTCAAAAAAACGGGAATACCCGGCAACAAGCTATAAAGCATTAATTTTGAACGTTCATTCGGAATTGATTAAATTATATTTTATTATTTTGTTGTAACCATTGTATTTCTAGTTTGTTTTTCTATTACACGTTAGGAAAAAAAAGTTATTATAAATCCTCTCGAAAAATTAAAACAATAATAGTAACAACTTTAAACAGTTCCCTATTATTATTATTAATGGAAGAAGGGAAGACACTCGAAAATATCATAGAGTAGGTAACTGAACTGTCTACTGATTTTAAAAAAGTCCCTGTAAAGTTATTCTCGTACTATATTTTTGGTAGACTCCACGTCGAAACAATCCGTCTGAAAACATGCTGAACCGTAGTACACTTATCAGCAGAAGAACAGTTTAACGTCGGGGTTTAATATAAATTGTTTCGACGTGGTTTCTTCCTGAAAATTTACGTAATGAAATAAGAGTTCTTCGTAACTAAACTGAGATCATGGATATGTTTACGTAAATTGTAAATTTTCACGTTTTTGAAAAATCTCTACGCTACTTTTCCTTCGGACTTAGCGATTAGAACGTCAAAAGATACATTACAGAGGGTACGCCAGAAATTACGTAAACGAGAAACCATTTTACCGGCTTCCGAGAAAATTTTGTACAATTTTCATCGCAAATTGCCGAATCTGGAACGAAATTTATATCGGGCGAAGTAAAGAGAATTTCGAAGAATGCAAGAAAAGACGGGGGGGGGGGGAGTTCGAAAGTAAATTGGCAGATATGAAGGCCGAAATTATACGCATCACCTTTTAATGGCTGCTCCCACAGAGGCAGATTGCGGTGCATTTTTGGAACGTTTTCGGCCGGGTGCGATAAATAAAACAAATTATCAAAATGCGTAGACTGTCGAAGCGGTGGGCGAGGGGGGGGGGGATAAATTAAATTCAATTCGCTACCGTTGTATTTCGTGCTGATAAAATCTCGGATTAATCTTTCCGCTGTAGAAAAGTACATTAGAAGACCGGGCGAAGACGACGAGAAATCCATTAACACCTCTATCGGTGCCTACTGGAACTAGCAGAGGCCGGCGTTCACGCGAACAGATAGCGCTCCGGTTTGTCGTCGCGGAAAATGAACAAACACGAAAAGCGCCCTCATTATTTAGCAATTTCGCGATTCGTGCGTCTGTTCGGAAGGAGTGCGCTGCGATACATTTAACCGGAATGCAAGTTAAAAATAAGAGCCAGACGAAAAACGGCCCAGTCTTCGCGGTTAGCACGGCCGCCTTTGTCGGAATAGGAAATGGAATTTTAAGTCGCTGACGGTAAAGCAGATTTCGAATTAACGCGATGACGACGACGACGACGACGACGACAGCGACCGGGCAAACGCGAAAAATCGTGTTAACGTTCCGTTTGCAAGACGCGCCTCGACCCTCGACTTAATCTGATGCCCGGAACGAGTCGGGTCAATTGCCGACCAGATATAAATTCTAACAGCTTGCTATCAAATTTGCAATCAGTCGACAAACGCGCAGCGTGCTCCTGCAGAGTGTACCGTTCAAGACGTTCGCTAAAGCGCTCTTTGTCAGTGAACAATAGTAGGCCGCTAGAGCCCGTTAACTGTTTTCGGACGCGATTTATGACGTCCGATACGCCCTTTTCAATTACAAGCCGTGTGTGTGTCCGCACCTTGCTACTGTTTCCATGCTTGGCGCGTCTAAATAAGGCAGCTACTACTGTTATTTCGACGGTAATAATTATTACCATGTTTACCGCTCCTCCTGCCCGACAGTAAACATGGTAAATATCCTGTTAAAAGCCCATATCCCTCCGTTACATTTCATCATCACTAGCAACCGTCTCCAAAACCTGTAACGATAATAATAATAATAATAATAATAATAATAATGATAATGATCGGCCAGCAATTATTACCTTAGCGCCGCCGCCGCCGCCACCGATAGTGTGAACCTGATTAGCAATAAAAGCGAGCAAGCGCTCGACTTTTCCGCCTTTTTTTTTTCATTTCATTTTTCACTTTTGCATCGCTCGGATTTTCTGAGCAAATGTCGTTTTCACTTTTGTCATTGTCTGCTGCGTAGTGCCTGTCCTAAGTTAACCAGCCTGTTACTACCGTCTTTGCCCAATGTCTGCGGTAGAAAAGCGTCAAGCGACATGTTTTTAGTAGTGTTTTCGAGAAATATCTGACTTTTTCTACCCGGACTCGCAGAAACAGTCTAAAAAGTTATTTTTAATGAAAATAAATACACCTATAACGAACAGATAAATTTATTAAGTCTAGGAAAATGTTTAAACGTACAATGTCATCTTCTCGCTGTGGTTTGCACATTTATACCGATACCGTTTCCATCCTAAAAATTAATTTAAAATAAAACTTTATTATAGAATTTAATACATATAAACCAAAGAAGTTTCACTTCCTTCGCGTGTACAATTTTTCGTTCACCAGTCAGACTTATGTCGTTGTTTCTTAATATTTCGTCCGGCGAAGAATAACGATCGTTGTTCGAATTAAACGTGTGTAATTTGTCGCAAAGTGTCAAAATCTAGTCGCTAGTAAGAATAATAAAAGAAAAACGTCCGTTTTCGTTTTTTTTTTGAGAGATAAGGGGTATTTTATTTCCTCTGTAAAACAATACATGTCATAAGTTGCTTTCTGGGTTGCATCTGGTCAGTATGATTACTTTCGTTTGCAGCCATTTCATTAATATGTCTATATATTTATATTGTTTAAAGTTTTAACGATTTTTGCATTTTATTAAATGCCACGTCGAAAACACTCGTCAAGTGAGATAAAGGTTTTTAAAAGTTGCTCTCGCTAGTTTTGTGAATTCGAAGAGAAATAAATACGCGGCGCCCAAACTCAACTTTGGTTTTGAAGACAAAACGTCGAGGGTTAGACTTGTTACAATAATCAACATCATACGTCTTAGGGACCGGAATCTCGAATCGTCACAATTCGGAACAGGGACAGTTGACGAAAGGAGAATCATCATAATGTACATGTGAACGTCATCATAGTGTGTCAGCTTCGCTTCACCAGGAAAATCGACCTCGGGCCTGTTATCTGCGTAATTCGTTTGCGACCAAATGTGGTAGTATTCAAATCGTATTCTTCTTCCTTTTGATCTGTTCACTTTGATCTTTCTTTAGATAGTCGGTGTAAATAAGCTTTCTTCTCGAATCTTACGAACTGACTACTACATCTGCTTCCTACTCTTGATATCTTCGATTATCTTCATTTCCTTTTCGTCGCATCTTCTCGACGCCTCTTTATTTGATAAAATCTGGCCTTCAATTTCCGACGCGACCACATTTCAAATATGTTCCGACTTCTTTCAAATTCGAAATTTCACATTTTTGTCGCACATTTTCAGTACGTAGCATATCCCCACTTTCGCTTCTAAACTCGTCTTCCTGTTAGTTGTTTTCTGCATTTTCGAAATTGATAGACAACCCGCTTCGCCGTCCCTGTTCGTCTTTTTAATTTGTCCCTGGTAATTACTTCGCGACATCGGAATTTCCTTTTCATTCTCCACTACAACTCCTCCAATCGTAATGTGTGCCTACCGTTGTCCATCTTATCCCCTTCTTGTTCAATTTACGTAAAATGCTTCACTCTCGCAGCACAAAAAAAAACTTATTCTACGACAACTTTCATATTTAACCAATGCTAAATAATTTGAACAATAGCGTGACTAGTCGCTCACACATTATTTCCGAAGATTGTTCACTTCCTATTTTCAAATTAGCGCTCTGCTGCCAATATAAAAATTACTCGTAGGTTGTTGCTTTCGTATTTCTGGAAAGAATTTTCAAGTGTTCACGACCATAATCGATGAATCTGTCGTTTCATATTCGACCTGTATTAGTGCAACTGTTCGATTTACTCACCTTTTTTTTAAAATGAATTTTCTTCCAACTAACCAACCTCGACTTGTAGTCGCTACAGTTCTTGTAAGAGAGAATGTTTGTGTACGACCTTCGTTCAAAAATAAATCTAATTTTAATGAAGTTAAATGTTGGAAGGGAGTTAAGTTTTTACTCGAATAATACAATTATAACATAATAATTTTATTAATGACGAGTTCAGCACAAATATGTAAGCTCGATTCACGTCATTAACAGTGTTTCCAGGCCGAAAAAAGTTTTATTTATCAGTGATTAATCAACAAAACTACAGCGAGCGACTGGTGATGTTGAAATTCTTGGTAACCAGGTAAGTCACCAAGCAGGCAGACGACTAGCCATCAGCCATTTGCGGCATTGCCTTTACACTTTTTTTTTTACTTGCGCCGCATTTTCAAATTTATTAACAGATGCTTAGCTCTTTCTATGTCGTACCTTTAATTTTTTTGCCCATATCTTATTTCAGTTTTTTAGGTTTTCACTTAAATCGCAAAGCTATAATTTTTCCGTGGGAACTAGCACGAACTTAATAAAAAAGAAAAGTACACCCTATTTACACAACAAATACACAAATTGGAAAAAATTTCGAGTTAAATAAAGAATTAAAGTTAAATATTCATTAAATACTCGTACATACATACATATACAAGGTGCGATCAAAAAGTTCCCGCACTAACGCTGTACAGCGAAAACGCAAAAATGTACTGACGCGCGTTAGTAGATGGTAGGTACGTCCCTAACGACACTTTGTTGCAAGTTTCAACTTGTGTTAGCTTGTTTCTGTTGTTTGTTATTCACATTTGCGTGATGTTACTATTGTGTTTCTCTGCGATTTTTACGATGGATAAAATATAAGAACAGCGCGTGTGTGTGACATTTTGCTTTAATTTACAAAAGACTGCAACGAAAACGTTGGAAATGATTCGGAAAGCTTCTGGTGATGAAGCTATGAGCCGTACCCAAGTTTTCGAATGGTACTCGCGTTTCAAAGCCGGCAGATTTCAGTGGAAGACGAGGAGCGCTCGGGGAGACCTTCGACTTCGACGACGCCCGAAAACATTACCAAGGTGCAAGAAATTATTCGTTCTGAAAGTCGACGGACAATTTTGAGCATCTGTGATGAACTTTCGATCAGTTACGGGTCTCATCAGGCGATTTTAACGGAAGATTATGGAATACATTGCATTGCAGAAAAGTTTGTCCCGCGCTTGTTGACGAGTTATCAGAAACAACAACGCATTGACATTTGCACTGAATTAAAAGAACGTGCTTCTAGCGACGATACTTTCTTGTCGAGGGTCATCACAGGAGATGAACGTTGGATGTACGACTACGATCTCGAAACAAAGCAGCAATCATCGCGGTGGAGGAGTCCTGGTTCGCCTAGACCAAAAAAATGCCAACAAGTGAAGAGCAGGCTCATTGTTTTTTTCGATGTGAAGGGAATTGTTCACTCAGAATTTGTCCCGCAAGGTCAAACGGTGAATTCGGCATTTTATTTCGATGTTTTAAGACGCCTTCGCGGGGATATCCGAAGAAAACGACCGCAGCTTTAGCGCGAGAAGAATTTCCTGCTTCATCGTGACAATGCGCCATCCCACAGTTCGTTCTGTACGCGCGAGTTTTTGAATAAAAATTCCATGATTGCCATCCCTCATCCACCATATTCACCTGATTTGGTACCTTGCGACTTCGGACTGTTCCCCCTTATGAAAATGAAGTTGAAGGACCGCCGTTTCGATACTATTAAAGAGTTTCAAAACGAATGGCAGGCAGCGCTTGCGGCTGTCACAGAAACAGCGTTCCAAAAAATTTTTCAACAGTGGGCAAAGAGATTATGTCCTTGTTCTACCTCTTGTTATCTTTCTATTGATTTTTTCAAGAATCGTTTTTAGGAGATTATTTCTCGCACCACATGTCCAAAGAAACTGAAAAATCTTCTCTCTAGCTTTCAAAGCCATCTATTTTGTTAAAATCTGCAGGCAGTAAAGGAGTTTCACTTAAACGTATAGCGATTGTAATGATTAAACAGTTCATTAAATTAAGTTTCGTTTTTATTGATAAAATTGTGTCTCTCCAAATCTTTACAAGTCTAATAACTGCATTGCGTGCTATAAATAATCTACGTTTTATGTCCATCAGAGGCAACTTCTCATAAGACAGCAGGAAACAAGCAAACAAAGATTTAAAAAAAGTTACTGCAAGATTTAAAAAATAAATCATTAAAAAAAAAAGGTTAACAAATCGATCGCCCTTAGCGCAGTATGGTTACTCATTGTGAAAGGCAACAAGGAACCTAAAGAGACCAATACAAGTGGTATGTCCAATAAGAAAATCGGACCGAACCTGGACTAGAACGGACCTCGAAAAAGCGGAGGTATTCAGGAAACATATTCCAGCCACATCCTAAAAACGCAACGTTCAACCATGTAGTACCATTGCTTTAGTTTTTGAAGAATTAATGTATCAAAAACTAAAGCAATGGTACTACGTATGAAAAAAGGATAGGTATGATGAATATTCTGCAAATTTAATAATGCACTTAAATGAATGTGTACGTGAGTGGAACGAAAGAAATGAATGTGAGAAGATAAATTACCGGAAGATAGAAGTAGTGACCTAATATAAATATTTGGGGGTAATGGTGGACCAACACTTATGGTGGGACGGACATACGGAATACATGGCAAAGAAAATTTGGGCAACATTACCAGCATTATACACTTTAAAGAAATATGTATACAACAAATAAAACATTAAAAATGATGTATCATGCGCCGGTGGAATCGATAATCAGATATGAAATTCAAGCATGGGGAATGTCTAGGAAAACATACATGGAGAAAATAAGCAAACTGCAAAAAAAATGCTTGAAATTAATCTCAGATCACAAATACGAGACCGAAAGTGGAATAATACAAAAAGAAGACGTATCGAGCGTTAGAGGAATGTATTTATTCATAACGATATGGGAATACATAATGACAGATAAGGAAACAGAATTGGAAGAAAGAAGAAAAATAGAATACGAGCTGGGGGAACACCATTTGTACAAACTGCCGTTAGCTAAAACAAAGATGTGGAAGCAAACAGACAAATACGTTATAACTCAGCTGTTTAATAAAATGCCTAAAGAAATACTAGAGGAGGAAAAAATTGGGGTGAAAAAAAAGAAAATAAAGGAGTGGTTACAGAAAGAGGGAAATATAAGAACAATAATAAGCATGAAATAAGAGAAGAGGGTACAAAAATAGTGATAAATAAAAGTGAAAAAAAGGGGGAAGGAAAAAGAACGGAATAAAATAAATAAATAAAAAAAAAAATAAAATAATAATAATAATAATAAATTAGTTATAGATAAGTTAGAAGTAAGGAAAAATAGGATAAGTTAGTAATAAAATGATTTACGCGGAGATAAGATTGTATAGTATACAAGTAGCATAGTGTATAGATATTTAGATGTAAGAAAACTCGTCGACAAGCATCTAGCTTGACAAGGAAATGAGTAAATATTAATAAATATCGATATATTTTCAAAAAAAAAAAAAAAAAAAATTATTGTTATGATGTTTGCTCAGCAATAAAACTTACGTCTCCGCGTGAAATCAATACTTTAGTAACATCTTTAAACCCAAATAAATCGCCGGGCTATGATTTAATTACCGCACAAATCTTAAAGGAATTGCCGAGAAAAGGTTTCCATACATTTTCAATACGATGGTCTGGCTGCGGTATTTTCCTTTACATCTAAAACTGTCGCAGATTGTCGTTATTAAAAAACCACCGGCTCCGTATCGACCCATCTCATTGCTGCCTGTAATCTCTAAACTTTACGAAAAGCTGCTAGTAAAAACGGATGATGTCAACCATCAACGATAAATGTATCTAGTACTAGACCATCAGTTCCGATTCAGAGCCCAGCACAATAGAACAAGTGCATCGTGTAGTTACCACCATTGAAACATCTCTCGATAAGACAAAGTACTGCGACCACGTTGTGTTTCTGGACATAAGCCATTTCGATAAAGTCTGGCACGATGGTTTTTTACAAAAAATTAAACGGAATTTTCCTCATGAATTATATCAGTTGCTTCAGTAGTCATACATGACTGAAAGATATTCCTACTCTAAGTATTGAGATGATTTATCAGACACATATATATCCAATAAAAGCAGGAGTTCCGCAGGGAAATATGCTAGGGCCATTACTCTACCTCCTTTACACATCAGATATTCCTACACCTTCTAATGTAAAAGTAACAACAACCTTTGCTGACGACACCGCGATTTTATGCTCAGACGCATGTCAAAGCGCGCAATACCATCCAAACAGCGGTTACTGAAATTTCGTCATGGCTCAGCTTATGGAAAATCAAAACTAATGAACGTGAATCAGCTGGAGTAATCTTCTTTCTTCTTCTTCGCGCAACCCGATTCGGGTATAGCTTAACCACTTTTCATGGATTTAACACTAACAGACAAGTTGATCCGACCAAAGACGTAGTCCTGAACAATGTTGAAATTCCGGTGCGAAATATCTGGGTGTATACCATGATCAACGCCTAACACGGAAGAAACATATAAAATGGACCGAATTAAATATAAAGTTATGACAAGTATACTGACTACGAAACAGGAAGTCGGAATTATCTGCTGAAAATAAACTACTACATAGTTTATAATCAGATATTGAAGCCAGTTTGGCGTTGCGGTTCCCCGCTATGGGGCTGTTCTAAAAAGAGCAACATAGCGATCACACAACGGATAACAGAATCCTCCGGATGGTTGTAAATGCCCCGTGGTACATTAACAATTTAACACTTCACAAAGACCTCGGAATAAAGTTTGTTCAAGAAGTAATATTCGACGACACGAAGAAGTATGCCTACAGATTAAAAACGCACCCAAACAACATGGCAATTGCGTTGCTGGACAATTCACTAGAAGTTGAGCAGCTTGATAGAATCAAATCGATGGATCTAGTCTGAATTAAAAGTTCTAATAAAAGTTATTTTTTAGCACCTATCGCTGTGTAGGTATTCAAGATACGTCCACAAGATATTAAAAATAATTGCTAAATAGCTATCATCAGCTAGGTGCAATTTAATTATGATAAAAATAAACTTTAACACTTTTACACTTTTGTAACAATTGTATAATTTTTAAAACCCCGACGCGTTTCGAAGCAAATACTTAAAAAAAAAAAAAAAAAAAAAAAAAAAACCTGGCAGATGTAAAACATTAAATTCGGTTTTTATTTATTTATTTTTTTTATTGCCAAACGTAATATGGGAATAAAATAAATATTTAGAATTTCATTAAAAAAATAATTATTCCATTTTTGAAAAACATAAAAAACAAAAAGGAATTTAGAATTAAATAAAAAAAAAAGTGAATTTTATTAAAAAAACCTTTTCTTTTTGTATCAATTTCTATATGATATATAATTTTCAATTTATTTTTATAAAACAAAAAATAAATATAAAATATTTAATATAATAAATTACTCCCGTGAACATGAAGTGTTTGCTTCGAAACGCGTCGGGGTTTTAAAAATTATACAATTGTTACAAAAGTGTAAAAGTGTTAAAGTTTATTTTTATCATAATTAAAAATGTTAACAATGAGTAAAAACAACAAATACAGTAGGTGCAATTTAGCTATTAAAGAATTTAAAAAAAAAAAAAACGAGTTATAGGGGACAAGCTCTAGGATAATACAAGTCCTAATGACATACCTTCTGCATGTGCTGATCCTTTTCACTATTACAGAAATTACAGATGATACAAGTTAAATATTTTATATTTATTTTTTGTTTTATAAAAATAAATTGAAAATTATATATCATATAGAAATTGATACAAAAAGAAAAGGTTTTTTTTAATAAAATTCACTTTTTTTTTTATTTAATTCTAAATTCCTTTTTGTTTTTTATGTTTTTCAAAAATGGAATAATTATTTTTTTAATGAAATTCTAAATATTTATTTTATTCCCATATTACGTTTGGCAATAAAAAAAATAAATAAATAAAAACCGAATTTAATGTTTTACATCTGCCAGGTTTTTTTTTTTTTTTTTTTTTTTTTGGGGATCGCCAGTTGAGGGCATTACCCAGCATTAAGTTCTGTTAATTTCTGATCGGATCAAAATATAATCGGCTTCTTTCCTTACTTTTTGTTTCTGGGTAAAGGTCCTCGGTTGACGAGCCCCCCCCGGTTCTGTTAACGAAAGAAAGGGAGAAACGAATTAAAATTGAATATTATTGGAAATAGAAGCTATGAAGGACGCTATAGTAGGAATAATTGCCGGGGATGGAAGTGAAAGAATAAAGGAAGCACTGTATGGAGTAGGCAAACCGAATTTCAGGAGTTAACTGTAGAAGTGAGAGCGTTCTATAAATACAGACGCGCATTCAAAGAAGATGTGATTTGTGTCACAGATTAGATCAGAATCATCCCGATGATGGAAGGAACAAAAAGGAGAAGAGGACATAGAAAAGCAAAAAGAAGATTTTTTCTTATGATGCATTACTTCAAGAAAGTATTAATATGTTTTGATTAATTCTGCATTGATCTGTGAAATTATTAAATGAGTCACATTTAAATAAAGTTCGATGGATGTCGCCAGAGTACACACCAGATTAAACAGCACTACGTGAAATTACGCTTAATACGGAGCAAAAAAAGGCAGTACACAGCCTATTCTAACAACAACTGAGCAGAGATACATTTACTATTATTATCAAAAAATGCTTTATTAGTCTAAAATTAGAAGTGACGTAAGAGTCAAGATTAATTGAGGTGTCCTTTCACTACCGTGCGCCGTTTTATTCTAAGAGTAGATAAACGTTTAACGTTATAATAACGCAATTGGTGTAAAATAAATTTAAATTTTAAACAAATTAACTTCATTTCAACGTATTATTAAAATAAATCGTCGCCCGATATTGTAAGATTTACACAGTTATTTGCTGATGATTAAAAATTCTTTTTTTTTCTTCGATTATTATATTCGATAATTGATTCTGCAATAAGCAAAAATTAAAGTAAACAATATTTCTTTGTAGAGGTAAGCGAGTAACAATAAAAAAGTTTAAGTATACTACTTGTTAAAAAACAGAGCGATCAAGTACTTTGCTCATCTATGTTCGATATTTTCAGCGTTAAGCTATGTGGGAAATGTTCGTAAAAGTCTGTTGTCGGAGAACATCTGTCGTACATACTTCCGTCAACACGACAGGCAAAAACATTTTCACCTTGGTGTTTATTGGCAAATTTTTATTTTAGAACAGGTGCGTGACGACAGTCTTTCGAATTATATATTCCTTAATTTATTTTGACGACCGCTGAGGCATTGGTTTCACTACTGCCTAAGTAGCATTCTTTAATTTCCCTTTTCCTAAATAAAATCTGCCGACAGCATTTACGTTTAACTTTCGGTTAACTTTAAATCCGAAGCGCGAATGAGCTTTCGAAATGTAGTAAACGCCGTTGTCCTTTTCGCTTTTTACTTAAAGTACTAACAAATTGCGAACAGGCCGGTCGCCGAGGAAGAAGATACGTGGGTTCAAAAACCCTTGAAACTATAACGAAATATTTTACCAAATAAACAAAGAAAAAAGGATTTATACCGTATGAAAGTTGATAACAAAATATCACGAGAAATTTAAAGATCTACACTTCCGTGTACTATTTATTCTCTAAAAACGCAGGTGGCATAGTGGATTTGTAATATTTTGATTTTACAAAAAAATTAATAAAGCGATTAGCAACGGTTTTTGTCTGCGATGCGGACCCCTCCTGATCGCATTACTTTCATGCGAGCCCCACAAGCATTAAATAACATAAAATTAAGTTTCCCGAAAACAAATTATAATCAGCGCGTACCGACTAAACCAATCTCGTTGCTTCCTGTTCTCTTAAAGATACTGGAAAAATTAATTTTAAAACGGTTGTTTCCAATATTATCTACTAATACAATTAGTAGTTCCGATTTTCAATTTGGTTTTCGTAAGCACCACAACGCTATAGTCACAGACTAACGAAGGTTATTGAAAATAGCTTGGAAAACAGGAATATTTGTACGGTCGCGTTTCTGGATGTCCAGCAGGCTTTCGATAGGGTATGGCATCAAGGATTATTGTGTAAAATTAAACTTCTGCTTTCTCATTGCTATCTACTATTTAAATCGTATATAGAAGAAAGATATTTTCGAGAGAAAATAGCCGATGAATACTCAGATATTTTTCCGGTAAGAACCGGGGTACCGTAGGGGAGCGTTCTGGGTCTAATATTATACATAATCTACACGTGCGACTTCCCCAAGCTGGATTTATACAGAAGTAGCTTTGTACGCGGATGACGCAGCCATCTTTGCCGTGGATAAGTTTGAATATACAGCCGCAGAAAAACTGCAGGAGTCACTTGGGCATGTGGAGACTTGGCTAAAACGATGGCGCATCGCAGTCAATGAAAGTAAGTCGACACATATTTCATTCACAAATCGAAAAATTGAACGTCTGCCAATCAAAATAAATAACGCCGTAATACCAAATGCCAATAACGTAAAATATTTAAGCATGCACTTGGACGCTAGGCTGACCTGGGGTACTCTCATTCAAAAAAAAAAAAAAAAATCGAGCATTTGAGGTTTAAAACTAGAACCATGTCGTGGCTGTTAGCTAAGAGGCTTGTCGTTAGAAAATAAAATAGTAGCTCCAAAACCGATCTGACTGTATGGTATACAACTATGAGGCTGTGGAAAAACATCCAACTTACAGAAAATACAGCGATATCAAAATAAGGTACTGAGAACCATTACTGCAGCCCCCTGATACGTCTCAAATTATACCCTCCATAGTGACTTAAACGTCATGTTTGTCGAGGATCACCAGTGTGAAATCAATATTCCCAACGTCGTCACAGATGATGGAGACTTATGTTCTTTATGTAACTGCTGAATAATGTGTAGTGATTTTTTCGGGCAGTCCCAATTTTTAAACGCGTTGTTCGAATCTTCCGCGGTTTATTAAGTGAATGACTGTTTTTAGGATCAACTGGAGCTCTCTCTGCATATTATCGCTGTACTGGCTTTTCCCGCTAAAGCTTCAAAAACTATATTTAAACGACTAAGCGCTATCATAATGTGATCCACGTTGACAATTTCTATATCTTTTGGAGAATTTTGATTACCACAGTTTGTTCGCGTAAATGAATTGAAGTCACATCTTTAAGATCGCAAGCAATTTCTTTTTCGTGCAAAATTTAATTCGCGAAGGTAATTATTAATTCGCGGTGCTTCCGTTTTTACTTATGACGACCCGGTTCCGCCTAGTCCGTTGTTATATTCCGTACATTAAACAGCTTCGAGCACTTCTGTAGTCGTTGAAGGCAAGTCCAATCGGTACTTTAAATTGAATTTTAACATCTGTTTTAAACTGTGTTTTGTTTTGGCGCAGAGCTATTTTTTAGTAGCTGCCGGCAGTATTTTCTATATTTCATACGTATGTGTACATTTCCTCTATATCGAAAAAAAAACAATTTCTGTACCATACAGTACAATATTTACGCGGTTAAATTCTCTTAAGGTGTTACAAGGGTGCACTTATCTTAGTTCTGCGCAACTCCTGACTAATCTTATACTGTCGATTCATCGTTAATTTGTTAATTCTCAAATTTTCCCTTCGGCCCATTAATTTCCAAGTTTTTCCTTCATCCTGCTAATTCCCAAATTTTTCCGTTAGCCTTTCTTTTCACTTGCGCACAACTCTTCTGTTTACGATTGCCTGATACTTGCCAACTCTTTTAACATACTCTCTCCGCGCATAATGTTAATACTTACTTATTAATGTGTTAAATTATGAAAGTGCCAAAATCTCCTAGACTACATCCGGATTTGTAGGTACATAAGTTATTTCTTAACGGTCACAGTGAAAAATCTCCCATCGTCGAATATACCGTTAAAAAAATTAACGTAAATTAAAAAATAAAGTGAAGCGCAATTTATAAATTTCAATTTCGCCTAATTATATTATATTAATAAATTTTCGAACACAATATAATACCTAATTTAACAGATTCGTTATTCACATGCAATTTATAATGCTATCGTCAATTGAATATAAAAATCATATTCATTATATTTATTTATGTATATGTGTATTTATTTCATTAATACGACAACATTATTAGCAACAATATTTTTTCATTCCCGTTTTTTAAATTTTATTCCCGATTTCTCATCGTCCTAGAAGTTACAAAAATAACAACAAAAAACGTACAAATCGTACACATTTTTATATAATTCCCCGAAAAGAAAAAAAAAAAAAAGAAAAAAAAAAGGTATTAAATTATTAAATTAAATTTTACGTACCATGTGCAGCAACTATGGCTAGAGACACGGGAGGAGAAGGAGGATTAGATCAGTGAGTAAAGTCCGGACTTATGAAGGAAAAGGATTAAACTGGATAATGAAGAGGAGTTGTCTTTTAGGATAAGGGGAAGAGAGGAAGCTAGGTTGAAACATTTCTTTTCAAAGGAATATAAAGGGCATTCGGTGAGGATATGGTGAATGGTGAGGGAAAACACTGTACATGGTACACTGAGGAGCCTCGGTTCCATTTAGTAAGTATTCGTGGGTGAGGCGTGTGTGACCCAATCGAAGTCTGGTGATGATTACGTCATCTCTTCGATTTGGAAGTGATATGTTCCACGGTGATATTGACGGCTTGATTACGCGAAGCTTATTCGTTTGTAATGTTTGCTACCATTTCCTCTGCCATAGGGTTTTTAAGCTATGTTTTATATGAATTTTAAGATCGGTTGCTGGAACAGGAATGTTTGGCACCGGCAGAGTAACAGCAGCCTCCTTTGCAGTCGTGTCTGCCAATTCGTTCCCTTGAATACCAGCGTGGGCAGGGATTCACATGAACGTTACTGTCCGATCTAGTCTTGTCGATACTAATTTGAGAATTTCTTTGGCTACTGGATGTTGATCGCGGCTGAACACGTTGGACAAGGCGTTGAGTGCTGAGAGAGAATCTGAACATACTACGGACGATTGATGTGAGTCAGATCTCATGAGGAAATCGATAGCAAGCCAAAGAGCATATAATTAGGGCGGATAGGATGGAAAACGGTTCCGGGGAGTGAGTAACGGATTATAGCGACATCATCAGAGACAACTGAGCAGACAGCAAACGTATCGAATTTAGACGCGTCGGTGTAGAAGAGAGACAAGCCGGAGGTTCGTGTTCGAATGTTTTCCTCTAGTTGTTCGATGGATGCGCAATCCCTTCTCAGTGCAACCATTGAGCGATCTATCTTGATTGGATTGTTATTCCACGGTGGAATTAATGCATTAGAGAACCTAAGTACCGGTATATTAGGAACGTTTATCTTTGACATGATGTTGTTGAAAATTTCCGAAACCGATTGCGATTGTCTTGGAGAAGGCAGGATCGATGATGAAAACAACCGTGGTGAAGAAAAACCGGAGACATTAGATTGTACTGCAAAGTTGGCCAAGAGAAACCAGCGGCGAATATACAAAGGCCATTCCGATGATTCAGAGTGCAAACTGTCGATTGGCGTAGTGCGAAATGCACCAGTAGCCAACCGGAGGGCTGAATTCTGCACAACGTTTAGGGAGCTGAAAGTAGAAGGGTTCGCTGTGGAATATAACGCAGCTCCATATTCACTTTTAGACCGGATCAAACAACGATAGATTCGCAGTAGAGAGGTTCGGTCAGCACCATAAGAAGTGTGAGCCAGTTTTTTTAAAATGTTCATTTTCCGAGTACAGGTTGATTTAATGTAGTTCAAGTGAGGCTTCCAAGACAGCTTTTTGTCTAAAAGCAAGCCGAGGTATCGGACTGATGGGGCGTTTCGAAGACGCGTGCCCTGAAGGTTGATGCGTATTTCATGTGTACAGTTACGAATGCGGCAGAAGTGCATTGCGGAAGTTTTGTTACTTGAGAAGCTTAATCCATTTCCAGAGCACCAAGTAACCAGATGGTCCGTGCATTCTTGTAGTACATGTTCGCCGGTAGATACAGTTCGACAATGAATGAAGATTGTTAGGTCGTCAGCGAACAGTAAGCTTCTGACTGGAGAACGAATAGTATCTGCGAAGTCGTTGATCGCAATATTGAAAAGTATCGGGCTCAACACTGAGCCCTGTGGAATACCAGTTACCAAAGGACGTAAGGAAGATGAATTTCTACCCATCCGTACGAAGAAATTCCGGTTGGTAAGAAAATTATAAATAAATGCTGTTAAGTTTCCGGAGAAGTTCCAGCTGAATAGTTGACTCAAGATGTTGTGCCTTGGTATCTTATCAAAAGCCTTGGATAAGTCAAAGAAGATAGCTAATAAATGATTTTTTTTTTTTTGCCAAAGCCTCCGAAACAGCGTTTTGAATGGCATGCAGTTGGTGTAAGGTCGATCGATTACGACGGAAGCCACATTGGGAAGAATGAAGCAGATTTTTTGTTTCGAGCAACCAGTTTAGACGATAGTAAACAGTTCGTTCGAATAATTTACTTAGAACTGATGTAAGCGAAATGGGACGAGGGGTAAACTCTAAAATCATACGAACCAACTAAAGAGATCATCCCACTCTCTATGAATTTATTTTTACCACTAAAGTATCAACTTTTTGAGAACATCGACACAGAGAAAGGAAGTAAAAAAAATAATAAAGGATAACTGAAATAAGGGAACTGATGCAGGATGTGTCCGATGATGAAAAGGCATTTTAAGTGCGATCAAGATCGAAACACGAATTATCGCGAAGTTTTATATCATTAAAGTTGAGCTAATCGAGGAAGATAAACGAAATAGCGACGAATTTCGTTTTATTTATTTTTTTTTTTATGGCCATTTGGCCACTAACCAGTTAAAATAAGAATACTACCAACTAATGAAGGATACATAATATTTAATTGGGAAAAAGGTTACAGACAACATGTTCAACATTACCCACGGAGGCTGAATAAAATCCTTAGGAAAGAGAAATTGTCCAGACTGAGTCCAAGGTACATTACCTGAACTTGACTAACCAGAAAATTAATAGAATAGGAATCACAATCATCATATACAATAATTAGAACAAACAATCATGGCCACAAATGCTCTTCAGTCTTTATACATTCAAAAGAACAATTATAAATTTATACTTTGTACTTACAGAAATTTTATTTCACAAGAGAAATTATATGAAAAAGCAATTTTAACAATGAATATATAGATCTGTAAATCCGAAACTTGTCGATGGTTTCTTATAATTTAATTCGTTAGTTAAACAAATATTTTTTTTTTTTTTTTTTTTTTTTTTTTTTTTTATGGCCTGGCGGCTAAGTAGCTTACCATTAAACAAATATTCCGATTATTACACTAATATTTTATGTCTTGAAAAACAAAATCTACCTCTTACCGGTTCTTTCGCTCGTTCCTTTTGAAATCAAAGATATTCTCGCAGATAGAATCCTATTTCATCCTTGATTCGGAACCTAGCAGCTAACATCCAAGTTGCAGTCTAAAATTCTTTAACCTACCCGTGCACACTAAATGCTGGATTTTCAGAACATACAAGTTGTAGCGCTGTCGTTTTCCGTCTGATAATGTCGCGTCACGTTTTAAAAACTTTTCAAAATGTAATCCGCATATATCCCATTTGCTCCTCTCTTTGCAAAAATCACTACTCAAATTCATCTACTTGTCTCACAATTACGCAGTGAAATATTGCATTAGCTCGTGGCGAGTTTTATTTTAAAAGTGAAATTGGCGTTGAGGTTATAATAAATCCATTTTTGGCACAAAACGTTAAAAAATTTGCGATCTCGTTGATTTTTTCCTTTTTAAACAATTAATAAACAACCGGTCTTTCTTAATTACAGATATTCCCAACTACGATGTCTCAGAGCAGCTTGTATTACAAGAATATCAATGTATGGTCAGTTCCGTAGCTACTGCAATGCCTACGTTATAAAATCATTTGTCCAACTACTTTTTGATCACCCCAAACGTTTACTTCCTGAATATTCCTTTCCTTTATTTATACTATTACCGTTGAATCCTAATTAAATTTTACCTAGTATTCTTGTAATTTATATCCATCCTCCGAGAAATAAATTGAGCACGTTAAGAATTCATTTTGGTAGTTATACGGTATATATTTTTATGGCATCAACCAATAGATGAGTTGATATTGAGTACAGATAGTCTGATTATTAATCGAACATCCCCGTACAATGATAATAAAAAATCTTAAAATCGCAGTTGCCTATAAAAATTCGCAAAGTATTCTAAAGTAATAATGTTAAACAAATGATAGAAGTTGTTAGAAAAAAGAAAATTGCAAACCAGGTATAATTAACCGGTCTGGATTTTCTGAGCAGTATATTACTAGTATTTTTTACAATTCTACTATCCATTTAAGATAGTAATGTTAAACCGAAAAAGAATAATAAAAAGGATGTTGTAATTCCTTTTCTGATTTTCGAATAACTAACCGGCCTTTTTTCATTACTTCAAAAACGATTTGTAGGCAGAAGGGATATAAAAAAAATGTATCAAGAAAACACATCAAAAAATTGAAATTAAGACTAAACGTGTATAAATTCTATTAATACTTCTAATCCCGTATGATAAAATAAATTTTAGCAGATACTATTTTTCTTAATTTAAAATTATTTTCAAATTCAATTATTCACTATTTTAATCTATTTCGTTATCGGTCTTTTTTCCACTTACAGAATTTTCAAACCATCACATCTAGCCATATTTTAGAAAACTGATTCTATAATCGCACATTAATACAAAATCGTTAATTTATTTAATTGGTGTAAGTTTTCATTTGAACTTAGTTTGACCCATTTTATTACAATTAAAGTAATACGCATTTAGTTGCATTTTCTTTTATTCGATTTTTTACTTTTTAATTACCTTTTCAATCTAATTAGAAAGCTTTCTAAATTTCCAATTCATCAGCAGCTAAAGAAAAAGTTCACCGTCTTCTACAAATTACTTTTTCAACTTCTCATTCATCTTAAATTTTACCGTAATTTTCAGTTTTAATAATCGTTAAACTTTAGCATAACTAAATACACATATATATGCACATTTCAAAGAGCAAATCTTTACTTCAAAGAACGTGTGATAATTCTAAACCGGGGCTATTTATTACATAAAAGCAACCTTTATACTAATCTAATAATACGCGTATAAGTAAACATTACAGATAAATATTACGGTAAATTATGTTTATTTAATACTTTACAAATTGTTATCAAAACAATGATAAAAATATGAAATAAGGTTTCGTAAATATTTTCTTATTATATATACTACACCCTTTTACCAAAAAAAAAAAAAAAACAAACTTAAATGCAGTAAATTTAATTCCAAAAAAAATGTTTGATAATGAAATAACGAAGAACTCAACATTAATTATTGGTCACTGATAAAATTAGTATTATAATAACTATTTATTAAAATATTTTAGAATAAGCTACCAGCTCGGTTGAAATTTACTGTACATTGAATTAGGAATATAGGAGTGTTACAGAATAATATTGAGACAGGTTATTCGCTACCAGAATTACTCTCTTAGATAACGTCCCTCGACTGTCACACCGAACTATGTTCACTAGCAGAGAAACGAAAAAGACCATAACGAAGAGACTATGCTACGTCGAGTGGTAATCTTGTTTTCGGTAGGCTTGTCACTAATAACAAAAGCTAAAACGTAGCTCTCCAACTAATGAAAATGGCGGAAAAATTTTACAAGCCAAACACAACATACCACAAATGTGCCGCCAAAACCGAATTTGTACATCAATTTGTACAACAACTCGCTTGCAGTTCTGGCCCTCAAGAAAAATGAATTTAACATTGCGAAGGTCTAATCTTAAGCGCTTTAAAAGGGGAGCGCTCTTTCATCTAGGGCAATTAGCTTCAAAAGAAAATCCCAGGTGAGAAAATGAAAAACCAGTTCAATTTTACAGAAGAATAACGACGTAAACATGATAAAGATAAATATTGATAACTCGAAGTGAAACAATCTGGTAATCGATGCTATCAGGTTTCTAGGCTTGCTAGTGCGAAATATTCTACCCAGCACGCGCACAGTGCACAAACTAGAAATGACATAACCGGCAAGTAGTCTACTATTGTAACAGCTGGAAAATTTGACAGTACACCTTAAAGCGTGTACAGAACTGAGAACTAACTTGGTTTCGAGTGCCGGAATTCAAATCCAAGCATAAATTTTCAAAATATAACTTCAATTTTTTCCAGGAGCCACAAATTCAACCTACTCTGAAACCCCTTATGATCCCCTGTTCTAATAATCCGATGTAATTTTCAAAAAATCTAACCCTAATTACAGTCCGGGGTCTTGAAATTCATCCCAGTACGAAAGTGCTGTATCCAATCAATGATCTGAACGCTTGTCTAAGGGAAGAGAGCTGAACCTATGTCCTTTAAGCTGATCCTGTCTGGTAATCGAAACCATTTTAAAAAATTAACTGAAAATTTATACCCAAAGCCAAAAACTAACCTTAGACTCCGCTCACCCCTTCCACCCAGTGCCGGATTAACCACGTAGCAAGAGTAGTAATTGCTGCTGGCCCCGCGCTGAAGGGGGACCCGCGTATCCAGACTTGCCTCCGCCTGAGCGTAATTTTTTGAGTGAAACTTATTAAGTCGTGGTATATTGAATTTACTTGATGTTACTAAAACGTGAAACGTTACACCTTTTCCAACCAAGACAATCCATTGCAGACAATTGGTAACTGATTATTTCGTTGGCTAAAATAAAACACATCATTTCATAAGATAAACGTACAAGTTCTACAAAAAGTCACTCGTATAAATGTACAGAATTTTAATCGGCCTGATAATTGACTCTACAAAAAGTCTGACATTTGCGAGCACTCTTACTCGACACTCAGTGTGGAAGCGTAGTAGAATTGAAATAGCTCGATTCGAAATGTGGAAATTGTCTATTTATTTGTAAGACTTACAATTCACATTATTTTTATTATAATTTAACAATCATATACCAAAAAATTGTTTTCTAGTGATAAGTCTATGTAAGTTATAAAAGTAATGAGAGATTTCCTGCAATTAAATTTCTCATAACCATTTCGTAATCCTGACATAGTAAGATCGTTACCAATTTCGTTCACAAATAATTTGCGGTGTGCCCGGTTCAAACTTTTGGAAAAGATTGTGACATGTTCCATCATGGTATTAAAATAAGCTAAATATTTTTTAAACTGGGATAAATGTTATTTTTTTCGAAAAGAGCTCTCAAAGGACATGTTCCATTTTGGTATTAAAATAAGCTGAATATTGAGACAGATTCGGCAACCATGACAATGCATGATCACACTGTCTGAGTTAGAAAATAATGATAATAATTCTGATAAATTCCAGACTATGTTTTTTGACAATTTTTCGGACAAATCATTTCAATTTCTCAGACTTCCTCAGGCAGCGTTCAACGTATGAAAGTATACCAAAAACTTAGTAGTGTTTTCGGAATATTTCGACAGTTAAAATCTATTACAGCAGGAGAGATTTTGAAAACAACTCCAATTATGGCCATTGCTTATGTAAATGATTTGGAAGACAGTCTAAATGACGAATTAATACAGTTTACCGAGCTACTGAAAACGGATGTGGCTAGTGCGATTGACAGTTCAAAAAACGAAGCTCTGGAAATTCAATATTATAAATTCCTAATAGGAAATTCATTAGAACCATGTTTGTCCAATTTAGAAACTTTGCTCATTCATTTGTCTCTGATGATCA
Source organism: Icerya purchasi (assembly GCA_039619475.1). Lineage (NCBI taxonomy): Eukaryota > Metazoa > Arthropoda > Insecta > Hemiptera > Monophlebidae > Icerya > Icerya purchasi. The sequence continues at coordinate 178,840,064 of CM077115.1, forward strand.
CTAACTGCAATGGCGAACGTTTAGTTTCAACATTGAAACGTATAAAAAATGAATTAAGGTGGAATACGATGAGTCAAGAACGTCTGAATTTTCTCTCTTTGATGAATATAGAATATGATTTGCTCAGAGAAATTTATGCGAATAGTATTATCTCTAAATTCGTCCATATTAAATCTAGAAAAGTTACTTTGTAAAAGTTTAAAAAATAATAAAAGTTCGTCGTTATTAATCATCAGTTTCAAAATGTTAGTTTCTTATCAAAATTATTCTAAATTGCCAGGGCAATCTCAACTCTGGCTTTATGTACTTGTCAAAGGCCAACCGGGCCTACTGTAATCTACTTTACCATTAAACACTAGCATAATTTGTAACCTATAGATGGCAAATAAACATATTGAGTATTGAATTATTGTTTTACCACATTATACTTAAGAACTCAGTAGATCAAGGGCCCCTCGATAGAATTTGCTACGGGCCCCGCGCTTGCTTAATCCGGCACTGCTTCCACCACTCCTTATCGATAATACATAATATTTTTCTAACCTACCAAACCCCTCTCCTAGCCGCCACCGCCATTTTCGAAAGTTCCAAACGTAAGTATTCAAAAATAAGTCTGAATATATATATTTTTTACCACTTCCAAAATTATATTTCACCATTTTCCAAAATTAATCCTGCCCTCGTTCAGATAACATGAGCTCATATTTTTTCATTGTAAAGACCATTGCATGATAAGCATGGTGAATTGACCCCAGAAGGATATTTGGATCATCTTTTGGAAGTATGTTGATACTAATCAGATACATTGATCCTGCAAGTTTTAGATCCTTATCTATTTTGGTTTTTAAAAAAAATTTAAAAAATTAAAATAATTTTTTTTCTCAAAAACGTTTTAATCAATTTGAATGAAATTTGCACAATATAAGAACTATACTTGGAATAAATAACAGTTTATAATCTTTATAATAACCATTAGAAACCGACGATTTTTTCTGAAATTATTATTTCTTTATGATAACATACCGGTACAGTTTTGGAACTATTTTTTTAAATGTAGAATAACCTCCCAAATTTACAAATTGATCAAAAAGCTACACCATGTTTTAAAAAAATAAAAACTAATTTTTTGATATAAAAATTGCTTTATTTCAAAGTTTATACCTTTGAGATAACAATGCTACTTAAAACTATAAATATAAGCTTAAAAGAAGAAGCTTATATTTATAGTCTTAACTAACATTGTTTTGAAATGATTTATTTACATTTTTTTTTTTTTTTGAATATTGTACAGTTTTTATTTAAAATGGATGTAAATCTAATTGATAACGAAATTATCCTATATAATCAGAAATTAATAAATTATGTTGGTTAGAATTTATAGAAAATACTCTAGAAGGAAATAATAAATGAATCACAATACTAGCTATTACCTTTTAGTAATATTTAAAAATTCATTATTTGAATGAACATTACATTTTATATTATATACAACATTTTATTAATTGATTAATCAATTTACTCCTTATCCATTTAACGTATGTTTATATAAGTCACATAATTTATAAATAAATGAATAAACACAGTGTCAATGTCTTTAAGCCATAGTCAGCTACTGTTGATTTTAGAGTCAGTAACTGACCCCGTATAAATAACACTTCACTACAGTAAATTTTCACTAAAATCTAATGAATGAAAAACACAGTACAATTCAAATAAATTTTAATACTCTTCATCTTTAATCAATGCATGTAATATTATACGAGCAGTCCTATCATTCAAGTATGACAAAAAAAAATAATAATAATATAAAATTTCCTTTTGAAATTATCGTTCTAATTTGATAAATCGATTTGTGTGTTACCGGTTTTTATCATAGCAAGTTTACATTTACGATTGTAATACAATAGTTTTAGTTTAGTGTTTAGAGTTTCTTAGGGTTTATGCTAATTTAAAAGTACGAATATTATGAGTAAGTAATTTACATTATGCTTGTGATTATTATGTCAATTATCTCTTTTACGTGTACCATGTCGCTGTAGTATTTGTAGTGTAATATTCTTAATAAAATGGATGATTATGTTGGAGATGTTAATTATAATGAATCGTCATTTGAAGTGCATGAATTTACTGCTAGTATTATGAATAACCAAATATTCTTCAAAGTGTTGAAAATGGAAAATAGTGCTTTTATTTGGATTGGTGACAGCAAATTTTTATTTAATGATTTGTCATACGGCATATTTTCTGAATCTTTTCAACGTGCTTTTGTTACGAAGATTTTAAGTGTAGCTTCAACGGATACGACATCTTCGATGTTAGCGCACAATCTGACCAAAAGATTACACAAACCTATATATGTTAGTTTAAATATGAATCCAGATATGTTTATGGCAAGAGAAATAGAAATTAGATTATTGGAAGAAATTAAAAATAAACCTGTCAAATTTTAACTTTTTTGTTATTTATTTCTCTCGCTGACGTATTAGAATATTTAATTTAACGATTATAATTATACTTTAAATAATAGTACTACGATTATAAAAGTTATGTATCAAATATTCATGTTTGGTAAAATTGCTACATATAAAAATAGATTTTAAAATACTTTAAAAATGCAAAAGCTATTGAATATAATAATTATATTGTTTAAAAAAAATTTAATTTAAAAATGTAAATATATCGGAGATGTTTTAGATACAATTCAGTAATAATATGTGCAAATTGTTTTATTTCGGTATTAAAATATTACTCTAGTTAACTATAATATAAATGTATTTAATTTGTAATATATATTTTGTACGCGTATTATATTTATATGTTCAATTTTTCATATAATTTCGTTACATTTTACTTTCTGTTTTTAAATAAAACGATGTAACTCTAATATAAATTCCAAATGTTATTCTTTACTTTGAATGTAATGCTTTGTTACTTTTCTTTAAAGATGTGCCTGTTTGCACATGTAATATGTCTTATTATTATATATGTAATAAAATGAGGAATTCAATTATAAATAAAAAAGTATATAATTTTTATAACTGGTAATATTTATGTATAATGTAAAAATTAAAATTCAGTTAATTATTTAATATTGTTTTATTTACATTTACGACTAAAAGTTGTTTGTCTGGATTTTTGTTTTAGGCTTCCTCTGTATTTGATTTTCTTTTTACATTTTAAATTTAGTTTATTGCTACTAACCAAAACTCAAAATTTTTATTTTCTGTTTCTTGTTTAATTGCTTTTTAATTATTCAAGTCATAAAGTTTAACCATATAATATATTTCACTGTTATTTATTAAGTTTTCTTAAACTTTTCTGTCTAAAATTGTATTGTTTTTTGAATATTTCTAGATGGTTCAGTTATGTAACAGATTTCATTATAATTTGTTAAATTTTCTTCAGAATTGTGTGAAATCGTAATATTGATATTTTTTATTTTTTCTTTCTTATAAATTTCATTATATATTTTATTGATGTTTGTACGGCAACTTGAAATTAGTGATCCTATTTTTAGATACTTTCTTGTAGTAAGTTTTGACTATTCTAGGGTAATCCAGTTACAAAATGTGTTTTTTGTTAGTCGTCTCTTTTAAATGCGACAATCCTTGTCTGACATTATTTTCTATAATTCTTAAATCTTGCATATAATTTAAAAATTATGTGACATGGTACGATGATACAAAACGTACACTATATTTTTAATTACAGTGAATGGCCACATTAAACTTTTCATTATCCATTAAAAATTCTTCTTGGTAATTATCAGAATTATCAAAATTTTCGATTTATTTTTGTAAAAGTATTTTTCGTGATATCTAGATCATATCTAATTACCTGGATAAAAATTTTCTGAAAACATGCCTATATTTTGTTCTCTAAAAAAATGAATGTGACCGATATGATGAATAATAAAATTTTTAAGTGTTGAAATTTGTACTATACTTTTCATGAGTTCTATCATTAAAATTTCCAGTAACTTGATTTTCTGTTTTAGCTACATTTAATTTTACTGATTTTTAATTGTAAACCAGTTTTCTCGCCTTTTTAAGGACGATATTTAAATAGTCTCTTATTTCAGAATTGAGATCCCTAATATAAAATACTTTGTCTATTAATTAGGTTTATTCTTTTTGTGACATATGTAATAAGTTCAATTATAGTTGTACACCTACAGAGAGAACTGTGCAAAACTTGTTTTAAATATAATTTTTAACCATCCAAAAAAATCTTTCAATGCGATTTGTTGTTGAAACATGTTTACTATAACAATACACCCATATTTCTTTATAACAATCCCAATTATTATTGAATTGGTCAATAAATGAAACATTTTTATTTTGTATATAAACTTCTACCAGCTCTATAAAATTCAGTTAATTCGCTTTTCCTTCATAATATTCTTTGGGTATTAGAATACTTTCTTAAACAATTCCAAAATATTTTTTTTTATATCAATTAGGCAATTATATGCAGCAAATATAAACTTTAAAATAATTGGTATAAAATTTACAAAGAAAAACGACTGACGAGAAAGACATATCGTGAATGGTTGATATTTCTGTAAAATCCTTATCAGTTGGAAATACCTGCCGAAATAAAGACGCATATTTTTCTAAATTCTAAAAGCCATTATTTCATATTTAAAAATTTTCTTCCGATGCAAATCCCATTGTTGCCAACCTTGACTTTTCGATAATAAAAACATAGAACCAAATTCCATTAATTTACAGTTTTCCATATTAAAACCAAATGATACATGAATTTGAATAAGTGGTGGTTGAGACTTTTTGAAACTGACTAACATTTCCCCGAAGCTGAAAATAAAATTCCCATTGTACAAGCATAATTTGCAAGTAATTGTGTACGTCTCTTCTTTTCAAATTCAGTAAGAAAAGTTTCAGTTTTTCATTCTCTTCTAACAATGAAAAGAATAATTTATTTTTAATGTTTTGAACATCTTTGCACTGAAACGTATTCCACTTTTTTTGTTCGCAAATTCTACGATCATATAGAAAATTTTGCATTTGCTAGTACCAAATTTATTGCTGATTCTAAACCGTTGCTTTGAAGTTTATCCATTCGGTGATAAAAACTATATTCTTCCTTACTAAAATGTGTTGTGATCAAGATCTGTTTTAGTTACCTTATATTTGTTCTGCCTAGTTTTGTTTAAACAGATTTTTGCGACACATCCTTTAAAATAATAATGCTGATTTGATTTCTTTACCATACATTTAGATTTTCTTTTAATTCTGTGGGAGTATTTGTAAATTATTTGAATTTTAGAATAAGTTATGAAAAAAAAAAAAAAAGGTTAATAATTTTGTTCGCCAATTTTTTTTTTTAAGTAATATTTTAAATCATAGTATTTCCAAAGTTTTACTCATTCTGATAAATTTTTTCTTTCTATATCAGAATTCTAGAAGTATGAGCTATTATTAATTTCAGTAAACAAATGCATTTAGTAAAATATTGAAGTTCCAGTGAGTAATTCAAAACTTGAGTGAAATGTTATTTAAACTAAATAACAGCTGAACTTCCTGATAGAAATAATAAAATATTACTCATCGCGTTATAATAATTTTCAAACACACTGATATTCTTTACTTTAAATAACCTACTTCTTAAACATGAAAAATAAATGTAATTACACTAGAGTGGTTACCTAACCGGAATGCAAGAAATTTTATTCTGAAATTGTGAAAAAAAGTAAAAACAGACCAAAAATATTTTCGATACGAGAGAATCATTTGGAGCCAAAAATGAATGCATTTTTCAATACATTTCACTTGATGATCAAACATTTATAGTGTCGACAAAAACACTATTTTCTTTTTTTACAATTTACCTCTAATTTTTCCGCTCATGTCTTTTTTTTTTTGTTTGTAACAACCGGTCTATTTTCGTGATAAGTAATAAATATTTATGTTTATTGCCAGTGTATCGGTGATCTGTGTTAAAAAGAAATTAAGTTATGTTTAAAATTTCCCCACACCATGTGGATCCACTTATGGGACACAATTTCTAATGTTACACTGTGTAAAATTTCATAAAAATTTCGTGTTTTTCTTTTTTGTTATTTGTATAATACAGGCCCAACAGTATTTTGTTTCTGGCTAATGACTATGACAGTTTTAAGTTTATGGGTTAATCTGTTTTTCTTTCATATTCGTTTATAAATTTGGCCTGTATATTATTAACAATTTAAAGTAATTTTTTTATATTTTTTCCTTTTAAAAATTAAACGGTTTTACAAACAACGAAAATTAGACATTTGTATCAGGCATGTTATTTTTATTTTATTTTAAGCTATATTTTTAGTATGTAGAGTTAATCTATTTAAATAAATTTACTGTTGACTGAAACAATGAAGATTATTCAAATTCCCACGGATAGACAGAATATAAATTGGAAGATGTTATTTCCTCTAGAGCAAAAATTGGTAGATTTACCTGATACTTCCATTTGTTAAATATTGGCAGCTGTGATCTTTTACTTTATACAACACTTTTAAAAGTTTCATAAAAGCAACGGATTAGGACATAGCTAGATTTCTAAGGGCGCTGCACGACTTACTTAAATACTCACCAGTTTGCAACTACTCATTATATAGGGGGTCTGTTATATTTCCTTTAAAGTTTTGTGATGTAAGATGGGTAGAAAATCGGCCAGTCAATGAAAGAGCTTTATTAATTTTGCCTCGCGTAAAGAAGTATGTTGATACTATGGTAAAAAACAAAAAGAAGACTACTTGTGACAGTTTCACAGTTGCAAAAGAAAGAATAACATCAACTTTTACTAACTAATATATTTTTTTTACTCAAAGTGCGGTTTATTTGAATCATTTTTAAAAGAATCTGAAAATGATAAATCTATGGACCCAATTTTATATAATGAGGATACGCTCTCTAGTTTTATCTTTGTTTTTAAAGGTTGTCAGAAAAGATTACTTAGATTCTGTAAAATACCAACTTGAAAAGATCGACTTAACAGTATCTGACAACCGAATCCCTATAAAACAATTATATTTGGGATTTTTAACAAATCTTGTTCATCTACATTTAATTCGGAAAAACTATGCACAACCTATATCGGTACAGCTAAATGTACGAATAGGTTGCGCCAACGCGCTATGTAACGTACGGCACTTGAGAGATGCTTGAAGAAAGCCACAAGAAATGCAGTTTTTGTTATCATAAGAAAAACCCCTGAAATGTGCATTCGTTAAAACAGTAGGTTGGATCCTAGTGCTATGAAAAATAACTTTAGATTAGCAGTTGGTGGGTTGGCTAATTTTGTAATAACAAAGGGGTTTTTTTTTTTTTATGGGCTAAAAACTCTTGCATCCGTTATTTTCTTTTTTAACTTCCGCCGTGTACAACCTTTTGGCCAAAGGCGGGGGAACTATTTGGTTTGAATTTACGAAGAGGGCTATTAAAATCTATATTTGTAAGCATGTTGCGAATAGTGTTGATGGAGATTTAATGTCCTCGAATACTTGACGGAGGTTTTGAAGATTCGCTCAGGAAATTGGCTATAGGAGTAGTATGAAAAGCGTCTGCGACTAATCTTACAAGGAGAAGTAATGACGTTGAGGTTACCGATTTTGATGAAATTTTGCATGTCCATAGAAGACCATAGGTATATGAATTGTATAAAACATTAGAATGCAACTTTCTGGTTTATGCAAGAAATTCAAATTTTTAGATACCGCATGTAACAGATGTTACAGATAGCCGTTAGACAAAAACATGTAATAAATTTCAGATTATGTTTATTTACCTGTGTATATAGTGCAGAAGACTGATTATTCCAAAATGAAGTATATTAAATAAAAACATAATTCAAAAACAATAAAATAATGCAAAATTATTCACTGTTAAGTTATATTTGAGACGTTAACACGGATATCATTCGTTCAGGTGGACATAAATTACAGTCATTTTTGCCACCTCACCACAAAACAAAATCAAACTGATATATGTTTTTATACAATATAAATATAGTTTTTTTTTTTTTTTTTTTTTTTTATAAATTAATTGCTAAATAGCATCTAGCTAGTTAGCTGTTTGACAATTTTAGTGATGGATGTGAATAACGTCGGGTAGCATCCTATCCAGCAATAGGTGCTAAGGGAAATAGTTTTATTAAACTTCCCAGTTAGGCTAGGTCAGTCGGCTTGATTCTGGCAAGCTGCTGAATTTCCAGTGAATTGTCCAACAACCCAATTGCCAAATAGTTCCGGTATATTTCCAGTCTATGAGCAGACTTCGTTTTGAGATCTTCATCTAGCGTTAAATTGATGATGTACCTGGGGCATTGACATCCATTCAGAGGATTTTGTTATGAAACCTGTTGGATAACCCCTATATTGCCCTTTTTTAAGCAACCCCAAACAGGGCAACAGTAGCTAATAAATATGTAAGCTGGGGCGTCCACTAATCCAAACCCCAAAAGTAACCCAAGTGGTTCACTCAAGAACAAAAAGTAACCTAAGTTCCGCTAATCTGAACCCCAAATTTCCCCTACAGTCCCAGTAATTGAAACCACAAAACTGTGACTGGAGGCTGAAAACTAACCCAAGTATTTTGTCAGAGAGCCCAAAACTAATCCCAATTATTGTTCCAATGCTCAAAATTAACCCAAGTTTCGCTTGTTCTCCTGTAGTCTCAGTAATCTGAACACGATCTAGTACAACCCTTACCCCCAGACTATTATACTCTGGTAATCCGAACACCCTGTCCACCAGAAAATGGCCCCAAATCTATATTTTAATATTTACTTGTATATATTTAAATTATAACCCTATTTCCCGCCAGGGGATCCAAATTTCACCCAAACCATTATGCTTTAGAAATCCAAACAGCCGCCTGAAGAAAGGGTCCCCGACCCAAGTCTCCCTAATCTGTTCCAGACTAATAATCTGAACGCTGACTGACTGGAAAGAGCCCCCAAAATATATTTTAATATTTACTTGTATATATTTAAATTATAGCCCCAATTCCCCCACTGAGCTTCCCTCATGGCTCTGCTAATATGAACACCAACCCCCTAGGAAGGACCCCCAACCCATACCCAGTGGCTCAGACATTCCAATTATCTAAACCATTTAAAAATCAACCAATAAATTATATCTTTAGTCCAAAATTAACCATAATATACATTATTTATTTTTTCTTATCCTCCCAATCATCCTACTTGCTGCGCAAGCCTCTCATCCAATCCTGCGCATGTGCAGCTCTGCCGCCGTTTTATATTGCATTCTATTTACTTTTACTATAACCATCAAAGCTCCAAACGACCCCCCCCCCCCCCGACCCCTGACATTTCCTATTGAGCGGTAATTTTTTTCCGAGTCAGCCGCCACCATCTGTTCATACACATGCATACACTGCTGTGATAGGCGCTGCAAAAGCACACCGACCATTCCAGCGCACGCTTTGCCTGTTAGTTTCCCTATCGTTCATAATAATTTTTTCCAAACTGAAATATAAAATTAGTCTAAGGATATTTTTTACATTTCTGTACATTTATTCCGATCGTTCATAATTTTTTATTTATTTTTTTTCAGCTCTAAAAGTAAATCCATCTATGTCTTGTCCATAATGAATGTGCACCGCATGTTTCTCCGCACACATCTATTGTTGCTAGTTTCCCTACTGACCATAATAATTTATTCCAAGTCTGAGTATTATAAAATTAATTTAATTATATTTTTATTTTTCCACACTTACCATTACTTTACCACCCATAAGTATTTTATTTTACGTTTTCCATGAGTAGGAAGAAAACATATGAACCAGGACACTTTTGCATGAGAGAGATAGAGAACGAGGGTAGAAGGGTGAAAGAGGGAGAAAATCAGGACCCCATCGCCTACCACTACATGACGTCACAGGTGATAACGCCGTATCTCGTCAAATTAGCCTTTGAACCCTTCGCTAGCCGTCCGGTTGCGCCCGGACACCTCTCACTACCCACAGGAATCCTGAGGCACTTCCAGCAACCCTCTGCACCCCTTAGCTAGCCTAACCACAGCCCTCGAGGTCCAAAGTCTCGGGAAAACCCAATTATTAGCCACACAATTGAGCATGCTATTCACGTTACCATCACATCCCAAAGCTTTTGGGCGTTCATGCTCTCTTCCCACACTCAATCAACCAATCAGAAGAGCGGAAATAATTGTTAAATCGCGCAGATAGCTCCCTCATCGAGCATAAAGAACCGAGCCTTTAGTAGGTAGGGAGCATTCACAGTAATAATACAGTTTCAAAAAGTCGTCAGTGTTAAACGTTAGTAGTAATTAGTAAGAAATGGCAACCTCATCTCCGAAAGATCTTGCTGAGCAATTGAGAAACTCTGAGGAAACGATTTTTCTTGATTTTTTCAAGAACTCGGACATCGATACAGTGATGCGGAAAATTCCAGAGTCGATAATGTCTATTCAACCACGAGCCAAATTTAGAAAAAGTTAAAAGTAGTAATAACTTCCTCTGTTAAGCGGGGCTGAGCAAGTAGCACTTCCCTAAATCGGTAGGCGTGAGGACGATTATTCTGTAATAAATAATAATAAGAATAATGTAATGAAGTCGTAAGATAGACCAAAGACCTCGAGAGCTCTGTAGGCGCATCTGAAAATAAGTACTTACTCAATGTCGTCCACGGACTGTTGAGGGTCCAACTCCTTAACAGAAAAATGAGACCAATATACACGCTTCAACACAAAATGCTAGCATAAGGGTGCCAATTGTCCGCGAAACATTATAACGCTCATCTTCCCGGTGATCTGTATCAGCAGGTACCCCCCTCTCTGCACGCAATATCCATCCATAAAGGGGGTGTGGATCGTGAGCTAGAAAGAAAAAGAATTGAAATTAATAGAACAGCAAGGAAAGAGAAGGCAGAATATAACTCGGAAAGAGAAATGAAATGGAAGGCATACCTCTAAAAACTCCTTGATCGTCGTACTCGTCACCGATAGTAAGAAGAACAAGCGATGAATTGTGTTAGATATACTCCAGTCAACATACCCCAATAAAAATAAGGAAGATGAGAAAGAAAAACCAAATAGCATATAGCCCCTGCCAAAAAATCAAAAAAAATCTGGAAATAAGAAAGTAGAGTAGGTGAGAAATGTTTAAAAAATAAATATAACACGAATAGTTAATTAAAAAGATATTTGTGCAAAATTAAGTATTAATAGCAGAAAAATAGCTTAAAAATAGCGAATATAAAAAATTGTCGAAATATACGCATCGGAGAATTACAAGTTTTGATCCAAAAAAACAAATCTATGGTGGCAATCACGACCAAAGTAATACTGTAGAATGAACAAACTGTCGCTTATATTGTATCGCAGGTTATCAGGTGTCCAAAAGTGTATATTTTTAAAATTAATTAGTGACATACATTGTAAGCATCTGCAAAGGACAATTCAAGAGGTCTCGCACGTGGAGAGCTAACAATGATAGTAATTAAGATAAATCGGAAAATAAATGAGGCGACGATAATTAACGACATAGAAGTCTCGCAAGAATCACACAGCAGCCATGGGAAAATATGCAAAATCCGTCCCAAAGTTCGGGCAAACCCAATCATTAGCCAGGCACACGTGTTTATCACACAATTGAGCATGCTATTTACATTGCCATCACAAACCAAAACTTTTGGGCTCTCATACTATCACCCCACATTCAATCAACCAATCAGAATATCGGAAATAATCGCTAAATCGCGCCGATAGCCCCCCTCATCATAGCAAGAAAAGGGCATAATCACAGAGAGAGCAAATGTCCATCCAATAACCGGCAAAGTAAGAGACTAAATTAAAAAAATAACGAGTCCGAAGGTCGAACTGGGAATCCCCAAGCTCCTACAAATAGACCAATCCCCAAGAAGGAAAAATCAGTATATTCATTGTGGCTTATAATAGTATATCATCCTGTGTTTGTCTAGTGTAAAACCATTTGTATTTACAAGTACTACATACCGTTCTTTTTCGATATTTTCTCAAGATCGCCTTCAACAGAAATATAAAAGAGTAAGTTAGAGTTGTAATTTCTTTTAAAAAACTATTATTACGTCTTCTCAGCGCGTAATTTTTATTTTAAGAGTATTTAGACTATTTTTTATTTTAAGAGTATTTAGACTATTTTTTATTTTAAGAGTATTTAGACTATTTTTTATATCACGATTTTGTTTTAAAAAATATTCCGTATTTTTATTTTTTTGCAATAAACCAAAATTTATAGCAGGAACCTTGAAAAATTAATTGCCAAATAACGGCGACGAACTGTCTACGTGCATTATTTACTTATAAGGAAAATCAATGTCCGATGTGTCAGCTGCGGCCATCTTGGAAGTTTTATCTCTTACATTTTTCACTCGTGTTAATTATGCTTTATCGAATATATGTCAGTAACTTACCTATATTACTGTAAATATCGTTGTTTATAAACAGTTCAACGATCCTCTCGCACTAACTGCATATTGATAAAATTTTAACGTATCCTCCGTGCCAGTTTAAAGATTTTCGCTGCAAATTTTAAACGCTCGCATTTGTTATATTTTTCTCATACCGACATGAATAAAATATAGCAATTAATAAGTAAATAAATATTTCGCTACAATTTTAAACCGCCACATTTTTTATAGTCTTTCTCACGAAGGGAATAAATAAACACACAGGACGGGCCATAGTTTTTTTTTTTGGAATTTACGGCTAGCCTCTTGACGTAGATATATATTTTTGTAATATAATAACTGGCGCGTACGTCATTTAAAAATAAAAGAAAAAAACGAATCATCTGGCTATTAAAGAAGGAGATATTTTTTAGCATTTTATATTACGCCTCTGTGTATGATTTTTTCAACATTTATGGCTAGCCTCCCATGTATATATTTTTGCAAAACTCGATATAGGAGTTTGTTATTGATAATATAATAATCAGCGCGTACGTCATTTAAAAATAAAAAAAGACGAACCATCCGGCCATTAAAGAAGCAGATAATTTTTAGCGTTTTACATTACGTTTCTATGTATGATTTTTCAAGCGGCGAACCCCTTTCAAGTCTCGAAAATTGTCACAGTTTCGTAGTATTAAAATATGATTAAAGCGCCTATATAATACGTTCAATAATGACGAAATTTCGTCCTTTTTCAGAAACTTTCAGCGTATAGTAAAACCATTTAATTTACACATCGTTCATATTTTTGTGATTGCATATCAGTTTTAAAAAATAATTTACTGTACTATGTAAAAACAATACATGTTCAGGAAAGTAGACTTTTCATGTTAGAATTTTACAAATCTTTCCAGCGGTCTTAAAAAATTAAATAATTCTTACTATGTAAGTTAACTCACTTATATTTTTCGATCGTATATTAGTTTTTTAAAGTATGTAAATTACCGATTTATTCAATAAGTTTAATAATGCCAAATTGTACACCTATTCCATGTTATCGTAGTGATTTATCAATAGTACGTCTTTCTTTTTTTTGATTTCTTTCCAGTATTTCAATGGCACCAGAGACAGAAATTACCAATCACTCCCTCGCGACTTCTCCAACCACTCCAGCTCTGTTATACCTATTCACGAGTGTTAGAGGAACATGGGGCTGATATAGAGATACTTCAGAAGACAGCTTTTTCTATCATTCCTTACATGTGGTGGGAAAGAGGTTGCCGATGGGGGCGATGGTGAGAACTATGATGATGTCGATGAACCACCCCAGAAACTGATCCTACTTGATTAAGTTATGTGTGTGTTCATGCGTGTTCATTTCGTCTACTATTGTTTAAGGCCATCCTATGTATATATGCTTCACCCTCTCGTCGTTTCGCTCGATATTGTCTAAATCTGTCCTCTCCTTGGTTTAACAATTTTCCCAGTATCAGCCGTTCCGTCACTTCTTCCATAGTTCGCCTTCGTTTTAATCATAGTCTGCTCCTGGCTTCTCGTTTCCGCTTTGCTCTTGTTCAATCTCCTTTGTGTCCCTTTCATCCTCCTACCTTAAATATCACATGTGACATAAACTATATACTATTCGAATGTTCCTTCATTTCTACAGAACGTGCGATATTTTATTCCAATTTGCTTAGCCTTGGCCTCCCTACTCCTTACAGTGCCCTCTACATTCTCGCGTTTCCGTCTCCTTCTGTTGTTCCTTTGTTAGCCGCCTTCATTTCTTCTATCTCTAATCGTTTCTCAATATAACCCGCCGCTCCATATGTGCTTCTATTCTTCTAATCTTTTGTGTTAGGTAAATGTCCTGTGCCGACGTGCCCATAATTAAAAAAAAAAAAAAAAAAAGTCCGTTCTATGTACATACGAGACACCCCCTCGTCATAAAACTTGCAAAGTACTTTAACTTTTGGCAATGGCAAACCACCACGTACAACATCATATGCGCGCTAGGTCAGTACACAGCAGACACACACGGGACTGCACTTGTTGTAGCGCGATAACACGCGACTACAATAAGTTCCGGGTGTTGTCTTGCGTGGTACACTCGCGTTGCGTATAGAATTGCCTAGTACACTACCTATATCTGGACAGCTGAGATGTACGAATAGGTAGTTGCCGACGCTTAGAAGCTGAGTATGGCACTATAAAGATTGTTGACATATTATTTGCCTAATTAATTATCTATTACGTTATTGATGCAAATAGATCAACTTCCATTGAAATTGTTCATTGTTGAACATTTGCAAAAAATCTTTTTTTTCTTTGAATTCAAGAAAGAGGATGACCTCTTCTTTTGATTCATAAAGGCGAGCCAGCATGTTGCCTCTAGACAACCAGCGTACTTCTGTGTGGAATAGGACTCTGTGATCAGAATCAAGACCTCGTAAAGTAAACTAAATAATCGACTGTTCAAAGCGCTGCTCTTGATGTAGTTTATGATCTTTATAGCTGAGAACGAAGTCTGGCGTAATTTCTGTAGCAATGTTTTGGAAGCCAAAGCTTGCCGACGAATAAAATAATTAGTATACACTATCGCGGGATTCTTTTCCTTGAGTTTTTGAACTAAGCCTGATCGTACACCTATCATTGCAGGGGCGCCATCTGTGCAAAGTACAATGAGTTTATTCCAATCCAAATCATTTTTTTCGATGAAATCAGATATTGAATTAAATATATCTTCAGATTTAGTGCCTGCTCTCAAAGATTAAGAATACAAAATCTCTTCTTCAATGTAATCTTCGCTAACGTAACGAACATAAACTATTAACTGTGCACAATTAACAATGTCGGTGGATTCATCGCAACTAATGACAAAAAATGGCGATAATTTTACTTTGTTAATTACTTGTAACTTTATGTTTGCTGCAATATCATCGATTCTACGCTTGACTGTGTTATTCGGAAGAGAAATCGACCTAATTTTTGGCTCGGATTCTTCCTCTAAAATTATCTGCGTGGCTTTTAAAACACATGGTTTGATTAATTCCTTGCCGATAGTGTGCGGTTTCTTTTGCTTTGCTATCAAATAAGCTATTACAAATGAAGCTTTGAGGTGCTGGGATGTCACACACTGTGTGATAACTTCCCGAATTATCCGATTTCATGCGCTTGAGTGATTCTGCTTTAGAAGAAAAAAACCCTTTCGACTTCAAAATCAGGGTAGGATGTTGCCAGCTCAAATGCCTTTCAAGTCGATTGGGCCTCATGCTATCGTTACTTAAAATTTTCGTACATGTAACACACCGAGGCAATTGTAGCTCGTCTTTCTCTATGAAGGTAAACTTAATATAGTCTTCTGAAAACTTTCTCTTTTTTGCTGGTATTTTAAGCTTACAACAGTATTTTTTTTTTTTTTTGGCTTAGCTGTCGCCATTTAGCCAGAGTAAAATACCTACATGTAATTCATTCCCTTTACCTACATATAACTGTAGATCGGCCGTCGAAAGTTTGCATTACTGATTTAGATATGACTGGTGATGAGAATGATGATTAGTAACAAATATACATTGTTACCTACTGTAAATCCAAGATTTTTATAAGTTATTCATTTTATTATATTTTTATAATTATTTGTCCCGCGCCTTGTTATATAATATATAAAACACTGATGAAATAGCATGATGGCCACTCAAATATAATTTTTAAATTCCCGGTTTATTCCCGGTTTTCCTGATCTAAATCCTCCCAGTTTTTCCAGTCTAAATCCTCCCGATTTGCTGATTATTAGTATTGTACAAATGGGATTTTTTATTGATAATATTTGACCGCCGCAACATATTTCTCATATGGATAAAACGAAGCTTCGTAATTTTTATTTAAAGTAAAGTACCTTAAAAAAATGCACTTATTTTTCGCTTCCAGTAATTTTTTCTTATTAAAAATATCGTTTTTATCTATTTTTACTTTTTTTCCCGATTTTACAACAAAATTCCCTGTTTTTTCCCAGTTTGCGAAATTCCCGGTTTCCCGGCCACCCTGAATAGTTTTATCAAGATTTTTTAAAACGTAAGTTAAAAGAATTTTTAAATACCTACGTAAAATATAGTTATTTTAAATTGTTATTTTTCGTAATATACAATTTTATTATTCTATAATTTAATATTATAATGAGTCAATGAACGTTTCCAACTCGGCGAGTTGCGAGATACGCGCGGTTATTAAATTTCTGACAGCTGAAGGAGTTACTTCTCGGAAATTATGTCGAAAAATAAAGTATTCCTTCTAATTTCTTTTGGTATTTTTTTCATAATTTTTAAATGCTTGAAAGGTCATTTTCGAAGGCATGTCACATTATTTATTGAACGCCTGTCGTCCGGTGTTTAATTTACGTGTTAAATAAATTTTTCTTTTGAAAATGCAAACGTACTCGGCCCCCTTTACATCTCGTCTGGTTGGGAATTCCTGGTTTAAATAAAAAATAACTATTTCACAAGTGAATTAAAGCCAAACTGTGTTCACTATACTTGCGTGTGTGTGTATATATATATATATAATATTAAAACTAAGCGAGAATTTTTACTTAAATCTAATAATATTGCAATTAACGTGCTGCACCCAATTTTATTAATACAAACTGAATGTATGCGATTATTAATATATACTATGTGTGCAAATAGCCGAATCCGTTTTTCAAATACATAATTTAAAAATACCGGCTAAAAGCGCTAATGTGTATTACATAAAAATTAAGAAACCTGCGTTTGTCATCTAAAGAATGATTCAGTTCATGTCATTTTTAAAAAATATTTTCTCACGTTAATGTTTTTTTTTATGAAAAAACTGGTTTCGAAAATTTTAGTATAGCTCTTACATTGTGTCATTTTATTCAGTCAGATTATTTTCTTTTTATAAATCTTTAGTAAAGATTTTTAATTATTTATTTTCATAATTTTTGAAATTTCTGAGCGATAACTGATTTTTTGTGTAATGAAAATGAACCAAATATTTAAGATGTATAATTAAAATTAATAAAATTGTCAATATTTATTTAATTTCCTTGACCGCGAATAAGAACCAAAAATGATAATTTTTTTTAAGAGCAATTTTAATGAAATATCACGAATCCAACGACCACTTTAAAACAAAGAAAAAAGAAATAGCATTCGTTAAGTTGTGAGTGAATATATGTTATTGAATTTTTACCTAAATAAATTAACACGATTTATCTTACATTAATTTGAGTTTTTTCCTTGTTTGAACTGTGTTTTTTTATAATTTTTAATGTATTAATTTTTCGTGAAAAAAAAATAAAGAAAAAGAAAAAATGAGAAAGTGATAAATTGGAAAGTCCCCAATAAACCGTAATTTTAATTTGTTTATGTAAAGAAAAGATTGCCGGTACTCAATTATTTACTTTAAAACAAAACGAACGTAAAGTAAAAAAAAAAAAAAAAAAAAAAAGGTATATATTTAAAGAACACGATTATTATCCAAACTTTTACTGCTCTTGGTTATCTACTAACTCAATGTAATAATGCTTATCATGACCACATTTTTTTTTTTTTGCATATTTTAGCGATAATAAACCAAATTGTATGATAAAAAGATCCTATAAATAGGTCTATGCAGGCTAACGGCAATCAGTTTGTTTTGTTTGTCGTTTCCTGCGCTGCCAAATCCGGTAAGCACGCACGTTCGTTTTATTCTATATTCATTATCACGGAATACTTGTTTTATATATATATATATATATATGTATATAAAATTATATTTAAAATAAGCAAAGATAATTTGTTTACACACATATAATTGTTTAAATGGTGTATTTTAATTATAACTACTAAACATCTAATTGAATGATACTGATAATAGAATATTTGAAGAAGTTTTAATTTATTAACTAATTTAAAATTGATAAAGTAGATTATGTATTCATAAAAGGGTACTCAGTCAGGATATATTAGGATTATTACAATACCAGTTGATAGAAAGAACGTAATTATGACCTCGAATTTAGTAAGACTGAACACTGCTGATCTAGTATGTCTTATAAGGAATTGAAAGGATACGGTTAAAAAGCTAAAAGGTGATCCTATAAGTGGTAAAAGTTGTGCGCAGTAAAAATAGGTCCGTCAAATCAGTCATTTTATAGAGAAATATTAAATTATTCGTATACCAGAAGTTTGACCGTAGTTTGATGATGCCTTCTATCCACGAAATTGAAAAAATATTTAACCGTAAATAATGTCTGCTCTTTAATTTTATTTTTTACGCAGTTATTATTGTTATTAGTTTTAAAAAAATTGCAGCAGTACTTAAAGCTCCTCCGAATGTAATATTTAGGTACGTTACTGATCTATATCCCATTAAAGCTGTGTGAAGAACAGTAATTTTATTACATCTGGACAACGTTTATTTGTTGTATTAGAGTATTGACGTATAGTATATGGCAATATCAACAAATCTCGTCACAATAGTCGAATTAATTTCAATTCAAAATAAAGCATGGGATGGTTTTATATCATTTACATTTGTTGAGGAACTGCATAACTACTGATGAATCACTCCATGCTTTATTTTGAATTGAAATGAATTATTAATGTCCACCTCTTCACTCTTAGGATAGTATTGTAAAAGAATTTAAATTAAATTAAGGTTTTTTAGCGCATCTTACATATGAAACATCTGATTTTAGTTTTTTAAACTATAATTTTATTTTTTTAAACTATAATTTTATTTTTAATTTTTTAGTCTTGAAAGGAAAATATAACAGAAGGATCATATTTGATTATAATAATTTTCTGTGTTTAACTAAAGCTGTACTTAATTCTGTTGCATCTACAGTTCACCCTTTCCGTAAATTCAACAATACAATACAGCAATCTAAATCCATTTTTCACCTACTTCTCGATTTTCGAATGATTTGAAATTTTTATGCAAGGGTTTGGAGAAACAGAGCAGCTACAGATCCGTTCCTTTCGTCGAGCTGCCGTGTTTTCGCAGGAAATAAGAATAATTCCGTTTATAAATATTTACATTTTTTAAATTTCTTTGTACGAGTAGGTGCTTTTTTTCTGCATAATATTGTATCGTCATCGGGTTCTAACAATTAGGAAAAATTTCAAATCATTCGAACATCGGGAAGTGGGTGAAAAATGGATTCCAAGATTGCATTACAGACATAGAAAGTTACCAGTGAAGCTAATATAAAGCATATAATATTTGTATAAATAATTCTCGTAGTTCAGTAAAAGGCAACAGTGAACTGTCACACATACCATTATATGCGTAAAAACTGATGTCGATATGCATACTTAGACCGCACTAGTATCGCGATAACCAATAATTATGGTCAGTTCGAATAACTTATGTCTCAGCGACAAAAATTAACAAACGGATAGACGTTCAGAATCAAGAAGTACGATTGAGAAAATACCAAAGAGCAAGAGATTAGTTCTGACAAGATGATTTAAATGTATTAAATATAATTATGGCAGTCATGGTACTAGTAAAGTAAAGTGAGTCTCATGGCCCTAAAGCATCGGGAGTTGCGAAGTTTAGGTTCATAATGTACTAACTTCAACGGCGCCGAAGATAGTGAGGAAAGAGCAGTTGTCTTCTCCCGACCGTCTTACTTTTCTCAGATCCCTCTGGTACTCAATTATTTTAAGCTGGATAAACCTTGGATGACTTGGAACTTGGATTCAGAATGAGACAAATTTTCACCTCAACGTAGAATAATTACAAGTTATACACAAAAAAACATAAAAATTCAATTAGTACTACATTTAATTTTTTATTCTCTTTAAAATTTATAACATTATTAGTGAATAAAAAATCGAAACAAAGGGGGACTTTTTGGAGATAACAATTTTTGGTATGTAGGATCAAAGTTTAGTTTTGCTGTCGCGATGGTTTATTGAATTGTCAACACTGTCATCATCGCCTTGAGTGAAGAAAAACTCATTTGTGTAATTCTACTGATAGGGAAATTTTTAATTTTTGGATTGTGCAAAAAATGGCAATACAGTTTTTTGTTATATCATGAAACATATTTATTAATTTATTTAATTATAGTGTATCTAAAAATTATTAATTTTGTGATTCAGAGTTGTATTTTTTTACTTAAATCTAAAACAAGAAAAATTCAAATAATTTTTGAACAGGGAATTCGTTTTTTTTCTTATTCTTTTTTCACCCTCCTTTAAATTGTATGCACTGTGTGTAACTACTATGGTCATTACAGCACACACATGGGAGGAGGGGATAATTTAAGTATGATGAGTTAAACCGCTCACTTTAACGAAGGCAATAACCCTAGTGATGGAAATTACCTCATTTGAGAGGATCTGCTCTCAGTAGGTCAATTTCGTAATACATTAAATTTTTGGCAGGTAAACAGTATGTGAGAAACTGTCGGTACGGTTGTCTGGCTACACAAGGGGCACGTAACCCGAGGCGGCGTTTTATCGATTATGTGTATGTGCGAAATAAGGATGTGGCCAATTCGCAGACGGCTGAGGATCTTAAAATCTTATCGGGATGTTCCTTCCGGTGGCCACCATGATTTAACTGTGGGCTTAATGGTTCTTAGGAATTTTGTAGCAGCTGCCGATTCATTTCTCCGCTGGTTTTCGCACGCCTTTAAGAATGTATATGCAATTGATGACGGTAGCTTCGCGTCCTCTGGCATTGGCGAAAGCAAGGCAGAACGTGCTGCTCCGTCAACCCTCTCATTATCGGGAACTCCAATGTGCCCAGGAACCCACAGTAGCGATACGTGACTATCCATTATATGCAATTCGTAGCGGGTTGTTGTATTTTTAGCTCTTAATTATGTTTAAAGACTGTAGGGAATCAGTAACCAGGAGGAAATCACTGACTTTGGTGTTATTAAATTTACCATTATGCATTTAATGTATACAGATATCTTACTGGTATTCCTAATAGTTAAACAGCCGGTTACACATAAAAAAGTGTAAAAAATGAACAATTTCTTACGCATATAAAGGAACAAAACGATTTTTACATCTAAATGATTTTTATAACTGTGCATTAGTTCAATTTTAGAAACGAGCTGAAAAATTTCTAATTAATAATTTGCTTTAACAGCTGTTATGAACTTGTGTAAGTAAATGAAACAATAATTTTTATATATTTTCACTTATTAACAAATTTTAGTTTATTTTTAAATAGTCCAGAAATTTCGCGTCAAATGTTGAAGAGATATGGAGAAGACGAGTTAAAAAATTTTGTTTATAAGCAGTTAATGTCTGATAAGTCTAAGTATACTTTTGTCTTATCAAAATTAATACACCGCCTCGTTTTTCTCTTTCATGGTATAATCCTGTGGTATATTTTCAAAATTAACTATAGGGTACTATTCCAATACCAGAAATTAATTGACCCTCATTCAGACCCGGATTAAGTGTATGATAGGCCCGGGGCTACGGAAATATTAGGGGCCCTTTTCGGAAGTGACAAAATTATCAGTTTTATAGAATAACTAAATTTTCTTCAATTTAATTTAATTATATTATTTTTAATTCACGAATTAACATATAATTATTAATGTAAACAAAACTAAATATCATATAGAGACAATGGGTAGAATTTTCGATGCCAAAAAAAATGTATGTATATATATATATTGATACGGATTCGGTACTTTTGGCGCTATCTGTTATTCGACGTTCGAGCTAGAAATTATTCTTCGATGTATTCATTAATTCTCGGTTTCTCGAACGTCGATATATTTTACATCGCTGTTTTGTCTTGTCTTGGTAGCTTATCTGCCCGATACCAAAAATCCCCGAGATCAGTGGCGTGATCGGCGAGTACACGGTCGCACTGGGGTAGAGACGCAATAGTGTCTGAGTGGTAGTGGTCAGTGGCCAAGACAATGATATGCGCGTGCGGCAAGAAGCGCAGAATAAGATGTGCCGAGTAATGTCGAGCCGAGAGAACATTATAAAAGGCAGGGTAGTTTACGCGGTAGTAATTTAAGAAATGTTCTAGAAAATTCGGCGGTTACTATATTAATTGATAAGGTACTGGGTAATTCCAGCAATTCGACTATATCGTTTGGAAGAGCCCATCGTGTACCGAAATCTTCGTACGTGCATCTTGCACTATAAGTCGAGAGTCAGATTAATTGTTCACGCGAGCGAGTCGTGTTTTCTCGTGGCTCAAAAAAGAACTGTCGTTGTAATTTTGTCGTCGCCGTGACGTGCAACCGTTTAGCCTATTCATTGTGAAAATTCAGCGTGCATTCAACGTATTTGACCGAAATTTCGTTTTTTTGTATAAATTTCTTTGTGTTTACGAGTCTAAACCGCATTTCTTTTCTCGTACGCATTTATTACGCGGTTGCGCCGCTTGTCTGTGATTTTTCTGAATACATACGTTCTTTTTTTATAAAAGGTTTTCATTTTGGACACGTGGTGAAAGAAAGGGCCTCGTGAATTCTCCTGCTGGAGAAACTGCCGCTATTCCGGTGATTTTTTTTGTTTCGTTGTTTCTTTTTACTTCGAATATTAGAACAATAATAATAAAAAATAAAAGCCTAATGCTCGTAAAGGGGTTTTCCGATAAACCTTAAGGTCCAAATTCACATCAAACAAATAACGTTGTTGTATTAATATATATGTGCGTGTATATAATTTTAAACAATTAATTTTTTTCTTGTTTTTTTTTCTGCGAATTCTTGTATAATCTGTTTCGATCGTTAATCTTGATAATACCGATAATCTATCATCTAGCATGGTTGATCTGTACATATTTTTTATTCTTTTTAATATCGAAAAAGATCTTTCCGCCTCACAATTTGTAATCGGTATAGTTACAGATATTCTATATGTAATATAAATGTTTTTGGAAAAACATCTATTATTGTACGTTTAACCATCCGTGTCGGTTTTGGGAACCCCTTGGGGGCCCCTTTATAAGGCGGGGCCCGGTGCTACAGCTCCCCCTAGCCACCCCTTAAATTCAAGCCTGCCCCCATTACATTTCATAATTTTTCCACATCAGCACTATTGCAGAACTCTACGAAATAAAAACAATAATATATTGCTTACTCGATGATAAAAACAATAATTAAAAAAATATATTTTATAAAACAATCACAATGATTGGAATTGGCATGCATGTGAACAAGGTATATACAATCGATAAAAAAGGAAGATAAGATGATTTTGGAAAATGGTAAAATATAATTAAGCTAATTGTATAATACTAATGCACGATCTAAATTGTTGGAACTATCACCTAATGAGTTCATGGAGCAAAAATAATTTCTCTGTGATTCGCGGAAGAACAGAATTGTGATAAGAATGATAACAACGAATGTGAAGATATATATGTGATATCAAGGCGACAAGTGACAGCGTTGGACAATTATGATAATACATATATATATATATATATATATATATATATATATATGAAAGGTGGGGTCCTGCAAAAATTAAACGCCTGAACAGAAAACATATAAACCGTAAGACGCGGTTTCAGTAGCGTTTGCATGCTGAGACTTCGGTGTCTTCAGGATAATATAAGGAATTTGGTCTAGAAGAGAAGAGGGTAATTTTTAGAACCGGTAAAAATAGAAGTTAGCTCGAATTTATTTCGAATACTTTGCTCGGAATTGTTAAAATGGCTTTTTGGAGATGTACAACATGTGCGAAGTGGACAGTGTAATTTCGTGGCGGCAACGGTAGTGGCAATAGCGTGAGACCGATGTCGTCAATCCAGCAAGGTGCGTGCGCGTGTACAGTTAGTATTCTTGCCGTCGGGGCTTTGGAGGACTGGGAAAAAATAAAAAATAAAATTATGAACGATAGAGAAACTAGCGGTAGCACGATGTCAGTGGTGTGTGTTCGGAGGCTCGAACGATAAAACGCGATTGTTTTTGGCTGTGTGGCAACGCACGTGCGTGTTTATAGCTAGTACACTTTTGATAGAGATTACGACATATTTGGGTGGGAAGAAATTATAAATGTACCGGGGTGGATATGATATATAAAAATATTTTTTAAATTTAATTTATTATGCATATTCATATCAATTGTGAGAGATCGGGGGCTATACGTGCACCCATTCATTCTGTAATTAATTGAATGATTAATTAAAATGATGGGTAGCGATATGATTGATGTTAGAAATACTTACGGTGCTGATAAAAATGTTTATTGTCCGAAGATTTCTCCATCCGAAGGGTTGAAATTATACACCAATTTAGAAGTTCTAGTGATAATTGTTACTGTAAAAAATAAAACTGCGCGTGGGAAATTTGTATGTACATAATTGAATGCGCCATTAATGCGTTTGCGTGAGTTCTAATATAATAAAAATCATTTTCAAGATTATATCAATGTAAGTTTACCTCTAGAATTATTTGTACCAATTTAGAGAGAAATCGGAGGTCTATATGCGTCAATTCGTATGTATTTTAATTGATTGATCGATTAAAATGATGGGTAGCAATATGATTAATATTAAAAATAATTCAAGAATAATAATAAAAAAATTTATTGTCGGAAGATTTCTTTGTCTGACGGTTGAAATTATTTGTCATTGTTGTGCAGGAAATAGTAATATCAGTAAAAATAATAATGTATAATATTAATAAATAATGAAAAAATTAAACTCTACTAGACCCTAAGATATGAAGTATGAAAAACTTTTAAAAAATGGTAACGATTACATCACTGCCGCTAATTCATTTTTGGCAAAGTTTTTACTTCTTTTTATCTATTGCTATTTTCCACTCTGAATTTGAACTAATTTAAAATGTGGAAAACAACAATAAATGAACGGACTAAAATCTAAATAACAACAAAACGTACGAATGAAGAAGACGCTATTTTAAAATTAACAACAACGTAATGTAAATAAGTAAGATGCCATTTTAGAAATAAAGAAAAAAATTATGTAAAAGACTGAATTTTAAAATTAAGAAATACATTATAAATTTAAAGATTATTTAAACATGAAATATTTTACATACCTTAATATGCTGGATTAAATTTTGCAGCGTTTCGGCAAAATTTATGGACTCACCAGGATTGTGGTACTCGTTGTAGGAAGTCAAAATTCCACAATGTAGTATGGAAAAAATCTTTCCAGTTAGCGTATTTCGGGATTTTTCACGATATGCCACATAAAGTAAATTCTTTGACCATACTACAAAACTTCAAAACAAAATAAAAACAAAAAATGAAAAAGCGTTCACCGCACAAACAAGAAACACGTTTTAAACTAAACCGAATTAACCAGTTAAGCGATACTAAGATGAAACAAAAAGTGCACTGGAAACCGGAATGATTGGAATTCATAAATTTCAGATCCTAATCGCAGGTATTCGATCACGTGATAAATCGTGGCTAAGACAATGGTAGGATGATGTAATCCCACACTATTAATTATCATCTAGTTTAAATAACGTGCATATTGTGTCACGCCGCTGTGAGAATTAATCGATTTCAATACATCATGCGTTTCATACGATTTAATGATTTCGACACGCGTCAGCAACGCTTGCTACATGACAAACAGCCCCCTATAGACGGTATATGGAATATACTCATCATAAATTTATCTGGCATGTACAAACCAACGGATGAGCAGCTTCTATCCTTTTCATGGCAAAACCAAATTCACATAGTATATTCCGTCAAAACTAGTAAAGTATGATATAAAAATGTGGTG
Source organism: Icerya purchasi (assembly GCA_039619475.1). Taxonomy (NCBI): domain Eukaryota; kingdom Metazoa; phylum Arthropoda; class Insecta; order Hemiptera; family Monophlebidae; genus Icerya; species Icerya purchasi. Next base: position 178,866,185 of record CM077115.1, read on the forward strand.
GATATGCAACACGGAAAATGCCTACCCGCTAAAAAGGATTCTTTATAGGGGAAATACAATAAATGTTCGTGAAATAAATCAGGACGAAAGAGTTGTCAAAGAACTTGTTATTTTATACAAACGTTCTGGAAGGAATATCTTCATGAACATTTTTTTCACGTCATTGCCGTTCCCTAAACATCTGCTGCCCTTAAATTTGACGATGATTGGCACATTGAAGAAAAATATGACGTATATTCCTTAAGCTTTTGCGCGATCGAAACAAGAGCCGAATATTCAACCTTGTTCGGATTTCAAGAAAAATTACACTGTGTTCATATGTGTTAAAAAAATAAGGTTGTGATAATGCTATCCAACATGCATTGAGAGGTGGCTGATAATGCAAAGGCAAAGCCACAATAATAAATATAAAGCTGGGGTCGACATCATGGACCAACTGTTGAGTAGATATACTACTCTCATTAACGTACCACCGAAGCCACTTGCCTTTTTCTACAGTATTCTCGACCCAGCATGCTTAGCTTTATACTTAATGTACTATGAGAAGAACAAAGTGTTTAAAAAAATATGTATATATACATAACGGAAGTTGTTTATGAAACAGCCAAGTGAAGAGCTCGCAATGCAATTAGTCGAGGACAGATCACAAAACCTGCAAGTTATACGAAATTACTCGTCAAAGTTGGGGCTAGATAGAGGCTATCCTCGATCAGCAAATTTTGCCACGTCGCAAGTATCCGCCTGGGCCTCAGCCTGCGTGGGGTCAAACAGATCGAGTAAATATAACTGGCCATGTCATATTTTCTATAAGCAAGCTATTAAACGACGCAGAAAAAATCAAAAAAATGGGCCTGTATGTGACGAGCATGCGGTGACCTCTACAAAATGCAGAGAGTGTATCGAATAGAAAATTAAATTTTTGGCTGATTATTAATAAACTTTTTTTACGTAGTAATAATGTATTATTATTTATTTAATAATCCTTTATTTATTATTTTATCAATAAACAATTTTATTTCGTAATAAGTGTTAGATAGCAGGGAAATTCTATTAAAATACTGTATTTTTATACAGGGGTACCCACCCGAGTATGTCAGACGTGTTGTTATAATGAAAATTAAAATTTTTATAGTTCAAAAAAAAAAAAAAAAAAATCTAATAGCATAAATCGACTGAAAAAAGGTTAAATCGCGATGATCTGAAAGGATTTTCAGAAATTTAAAAAAAATGTCCGCCGGTGAGTACCCGGATACTCGGGTGTGCACACGAGGGTTATCATAATATTTACAAGACATATTACTAAGAGACATCGATATTGAACTGGGAGCGGTGTACGACCTAGCTGTGTTGTACAATAATACAAACGAAAAAAGCAAATGAACTGGCGGTTCTAATGTAAACTTATACCAGTAATACATTTATGTGGAAGCCATTTGATGCGATTCTTGATGTTTCCAAAAACTGAATTTTGTTTCAGACCCAACGTACCGTTTAGCAGTGCAATTTCTTTTTTTTTTTTTTTTAACCGCTTTGTCGGATAAAAAAGAGTGCTTAAGACGATTTTACATGTTTATACCATACCACGTGTCGTAAATCGTGTCAAAATCGTAACCTCGTAAATTTAAATAATTTCTATTCCTAATCCGATATAATAAAATATTTAAAAATTATACACACCTTTTTAAAGTATACAAATAAATTAAAATTTTTTTCGGAAAAATATGAATGGTATAATAAAAATAAATAAAAAAATAAACTTTACTCGGCATTTAAAAGCAAACAACCAAAACCAATGTGGTTTAAAAGTAATACAATATATAAACGTGACAACGTATATCCTCGGCGGATTTCAGAGCATGACATTTAAAGTTAGATCGGTATACTGCATAATACTCGATATTAAACTGTAGCTACTGATAACGCCATAATCTGCCCTTCCTCTGCGTTGTACTTGCATACATCTAATGTGTAAAATAAAAACCTTTACTATTAAAACCGTGTTTTCATTGACCAACTACGTGTGTGCAATGTGCACATGCAACCGTTGCGCAATTTGAATAAGATAGGAGCAAGAAAGATGCATGCATAAATTGAGTGCGAGCGCAATGTGCCCATATGTACGCCATTCTCCCCCCTAGTGCAAGACCGAGAAGCAAGTGCATTTCCGCTTTTTTTACCTTTATTATTTCGCAGTAAAATTCAGAGTATTTTTTTTTTGTTAGGAATCAATAAACCCGAATTTTTATTTATAATGGAATGGTCAAATATAAAATTCATTCAATTATTTAAAATTTTTTTTATCTATTTGATGGAAAACTGAAAAATATACTTTTCCGCTAAATTTATTAAAGGCAGGACACGCCGGGCTCAGACCCTGGGCTTCCATCAGAAGAAGGGCCCTCTGTAGTTTTAGTTTCAAATATTTCCAAAGAATGTATTCTAATGAAAGTTTATTTATTTTATTCTCTACGATATCGGCTAAGATTTGACATAAAAACTTCTTAATTATTTATAAATATTTTTATTTTTAAACATTACTAGACAATTTGTTACGACTTTCTTTAACGACAAAATCATTTTTTTTTTCAATAAATCTGATTTTATACTCATTATAGAAGTATAGTTTAATCTTGACTATCATTTCATTTCTAAGAACATTTTTAATTAAATTAAATTTTGAAACTTCTATCGAAATGATCGATAAAAACCGCCCAACAAGGCCTTCATCAGTTACGCATCGAATAATAAAAGCTAATTTGCGATAAAACAGAAATAAATGGAAAAATCTGACTTCTTCCTTTTCACCTTCTTAATTTATTCGAATAGACTTTGTAAAATCGTAATTTTCGTTGCTGAAATAAGTTGGATCCTTTTATAATTCCTTAGGTCATCATTAATTTCTTTTTGAATATTCTGTACTTTCACGATGATTTTCAAATGTCATCTCTATGTAGATTAAATCAACACTCCGTAAATTTAAAAATATTTTTCGGAAATATGCGGTAAAATCTATTTAAGTATATACATATAAATGAAAGTAGGAAAATTTGTTTGTCTGTCTGTTTGTCTGTGCACGCTAATCGCATCAACTACTGAATCGATTTTGTTCAGGCTTTCACTAATGGATAGACTGATTCCTCCAGCTGGTTTTGGTGCATAATTTAGAGAGTTTTTGTCAATGAAGTCGGAAAAATAGGTAAAATACACTCGTTGAAATTTTGAAAAAAGCTGAATAAAATATTTATTTATGGTAAATATAAATGTAAACTTGTTTGGTTCGTGATAAGCTGTTTCTTCGCGTTTAACTGGTTGTTTTCAGTTTTATCAGCGTGCTCGGTGAGATAGTTCCACTTTAGTTAATTAATTTTATCTTCCAAACGTGTTGTTCCGATCTTTAATATTATTCGTCCGCGTGTAATTATTTAATTTTCGCTCATGCAATTTAAAACCGTACTTATTTTAGCTTTTACTTGTCTCTCTAGCTTCAAGTGATTTTATTTTCGTTTTACTTTAGTATTGTTTATTTAATTATTATTATTTTTTTTATAATGATATTCTTAGCGAACACAGAATTTTATGATAAACATATAAGTAATCTGAAAATTACTAGTGTAGCCTTTGACTGGTACAGGACTTTGTTTTTTTCACTAGAAATATGTCTGATAAACAATAATCTATGTTAAACCGAATGATGAAATTACAATAAATGAATATTATAAATGTTAAATATGCTCTCTAAGTTTCTTCCGCAGGCCCTAATCAGACAGGAATTCCACAGTTTTATCAATTCTCAATTTCCTTCGCGTGCAACCGTGTTTACAGATGGTTCGAAGAAGCCGGATGGTGTCGATACCTCTTTTATCCTCCCAGATTTTGGCTTCTCGGAATTTTTTCGCTTGCCTCCTTTCTGTTCCGCATTCATAAACGTATTAATGCTATCCTACGTTCCATTATTTTCATTTCCTCCAATCACCTTTCCGCTAAATTCTTGATTATATCTGACTCCATGACCGATCATTCCTGTGATTTTATCACACTCCGCATACGCTCACTTATCCACGTTCTTTCTTCCCTTCATTCTATTCAAATTGATTTGCTGTGGGTCCTTAGTCATTTGGGCATCTTCGGTAATGAAGCGGCGGACTCCTTGGCTCGGGTTGCTGCCTCTTCTCACTTCTTTAAAGAAGTCCCATCGGCCAGTCTCCTTCCGCTGTGCAAAGGTTTTCATCTTAGATTATAGTATCGGATGTTTACCATTTTCTCTTTCTCTAACAATTGTTTTTTTTATCTGTCTGTTCAACCTAATCTTCCTGCTAATCCGTGGTTCTCGTTGTTTCCTTCAACTCGTCGTTCTGTTGTTGTCTCCATTATTTGCTTGCGCTTCAACCATTCTCTGTTGCCTTCCTCCCGTTTTCGTTTTTCGTTGGTTGCCTCTCCATATTGTCCTCTACACTCAAATGAAGAGCATGTTTGCGATGCGGACCATGTGTTCTGTGAGTGTTCATCTATTTCTGCTGGGTGCTCTGCTTTCTACTTCAGTTTGCTGAGACTTGGTCTTCCTACTCCATATTGTGCCTCTTATGTCCTATCTTTTCCCTCCCTACAGATTATTCTTACCATTTGTTCCCTTCTTCTAAAAATATCTGACCGTATCAAGATTATAATTGATTCCTTCCTGTTCTAATTGTTTCTCGGTGAAGGAGCAAGGGGAAACCACCACTGTACTTTTCCCATTATCAACATGGCACGCAGATAGGAAAACTTTTGGGCAAAAAATCAAAAGGGCACCCACAAAATTCGTGGACAAATGACTTTCATCGTTGGTTCCGCTGTTCACCCATTGAAATGTTCAGATCTGCCATGTCTAGAAAAGACATTGCCGTGTTGATCGCCAACCTTCGTAACGGAGACGGCGGATGAAGAAAAAGAAGGTCCCTGGTTGACAAGCCCAAAAAAAAAAAAAAAAAAAAGTTAAATACGAAAATCACAGTTAAAAAATTAAAAAAATTAACGCTAATTACAATGTAGAAAATGCAAACGTAATTCATTTTTTTACAGATATATTAAACTGACCGAAGGAATACACACAATAATTTTAAATAAAAAAGAATGATTAGTGCAGATAAAGGTTTGGCCACTGCTATACCTTAATATTATAAAATTAAATAAATTATTAAGAGTAAATAAATTGAAATTCAGTTTAAAAAATATATCAAGGTTATAATAGTTCATGTGCCTTGATTCGACTTAGCCTTCGGGTACCTTATTTTACGCTAAGAAATTGGACTACGATTTTGTTCAGATGACTGTTAAGTGTTTAGCCTTGTACTTCCCGGCTTGGAAGATAGTGACCGTCACTAACGTTCAGTTTTTTTTTTAAATCGCAATGTAATACAACATTAGGAACATTCCAAGGAGCCTTCGTAATCGAGTGAAGAACTTTATTTTGGAATCTTTGAATAAAAGTTTGTTTGATTTTTTCGTCTTGTTAAATGTCATAGCATCATACTCAGCTTTAAGACCAATAAGTATATATGAATTGTTCATTACCTGAGCTAACGGGTAAACGGTGACCAAGCAACCGGATAATTTGCATAATTTAATACCAAGCTCCTCTCGTTTCATTTTAATATCCGTTTTCTTTTTCCAACTCAGCCGACGATCAACAATAGCTAGCTATGCACTCATCTTACATGAGCTGTTGACTGAGAGCAGAGCAGTGTCATCTGCAAACATTGTTACTGATAAATTCGTGGCAAGGCCAGCACAGAATAAATTAGACAGCGCAGAACCCAATACGTTTTTTTTTGTGGAACTTCGGCTTTTATTATACGGAGATTAGATGATACTTTGTTGTCTTCAAATTTAACATACTGGTAAGACTAGTTATGTGGTAGAATATTGCTCAGTTTATGACCTACTGTCATACAGATCGAATGCCTTTCCACGTCTAAAAATACTGTACGGCAAAGCTTTCCGTCTTCAAAAGTACGTTTAATTATTTGCGTAACCTCCTATGTATTTGCTCTGTAACTGAGTGATGGCTGCGAAATTCAAACTCCCGATTACGTATAATTGCAGCACAATCAAGAATAGGCTTAAGCTGTAGCAAGAAAAATTTTCCAAAAGTTTTGTCTGAAAAAAAAACAGGCTACAGATTGGACTGTAGGATTGCAATAATTCGTGAGGTTTTCTAGGTTTTGAAATAATAATTTTTGCAAGTTTTTTCCACTGCGCAGGAATTCCATTCTATATATATATATATATATATATATATATATAAACGAAAATCAGAAAATATTTGAAAGACACAGAAATTATTAACATCGTTGAACCTGCAAATTGGCACCTAATACAACTATACTATGTACTGACGCCATCTAAAAATGCATTAAAAAATTCGATTTTTTAGGGGTGAAAGGTAGGTAAAAGTCAGAAAATCGCTTTTTAAAAAACCAAAAATCACGTTACAGCCAAAACCATTTATACCTGATAATTGAAATTTTACATAAACATTACTTATGCACTGAATATGTCAAATAAGAAAGCTTTTTTGAAAATTCGAACTTTAAGGAGTGAAAACGGGTTAAAAACTTTTTTCCGAAAAACACACAAACTGTAATATTTTTGGTACAAATAGGTTTATCAAATTGTAATTCCGCATGAAGACGCCTCATATGGTGTACTAAATGTATACAAAATTTTAAGGGGAGAAAAGGGCAGAACCCTACTTTTGAGAAAACCACAAATCACGCTACAGTCCAAACGAATTATGATTATCGCATGTAATTTCATATGAATACAGTGTATATACTGAATATGTCGAATAAGAACGCTGTTTTTAAAATTCGAACTTGAAGCGGTGAAAAAGGACTAAAAACTTTCTCGAAAAATACACAAATTGTTATAGTTTTGGTGAAAATCAGTCTTCATAATTGTAATTTCGCATGAAAATACCTTATTTGGTGTACTAAAAATGTGCGAAACTTTTTTTCCATCCCCAAAATTTTAAGGAAGAAAAGGGGCAGAAAGTCATTTTTGAGGAAACCAAAAATCACACTACGAATCGTGATTATCACGCGAATTTCATGTGAATGCAGTATATATACGTGAAATAAAAACGCTGTTTTGAAAATTCATATTTTACGGGGTGGAATGGAATTAAAAACCGTTTCCCGAAAAATACACAAACTGTTATATTTTTGGCTCAAATGGGTTTGCCAAATTGTTATTTTGCATGAAAGTACCTCGCAAAGTATGAAATAGGTTTATAAAACTCTCATGAATATAATAATGTATATACTGAAGATGTCGAATAAGAACGCTATTCTCGAAATTCGAACTTTAAGGGATGGAAAGGGGTTAAAAGCTGTTTCCAAAAAAATACACAAACTGTTATTTTTTGGTGCAAATGGGTTAGACATACGTGTATGGTGTACTAAAAGTGTGCGAATTGTTTTCCTTCCCCAAAATTTTAAGGGGGAAAGAATTGCAGAATCCCATTTTTGGAAAACCAAAATTCACCCTGCAATCTAAACTAATCGTGATTATCAATGTGATTACAGTGTATATACTGATGATATCAAATAAGAATGTTTTTTTTGACTTGAAGATGTGGAAAGGGATAAAAAACCATTTTCCAAAAAATACATAAACCGTTATACATTTCCCGTAGAAATAAATTATCAAATTATAGTTTTGTCTTAATATTCTTTATACAGCATACCAAAATTGTACGCGATTTGTTTTAAGTACCGTAAAGTTAAATTGTATCAAAGGCTTCACCCCGTTTTTGGTATAAAATAATGATTACGCCTCAGCCAAAACTATTTGCATTGATTTATCAGAAAGCCCATTTGAACACACCATACACCGAAAATATCAAATGAGAAAGATTTTTTGAAAAATTGAACTTTAAGTGGTGAAAAGTGGTTGAAAATTGTTTTCGAAATATAGCTAAAGTGTTATGTCTTCGTAATAAATGGATTTACCATATTATAATATTTACAAAGGTTGTTTCATTTTTTTTTATATATTCGGATTTTTAAGAGTGAAGAAAGGTTATAATCTATTTTTAGGAAAACTTAATATCACACAACATATAGAAAGATGTGTGCTTTACGTGTTTATCTTGGTTTCGGATTAAAGTGGTTTAGAAACTGCAATTGTCTAAAATTCAAATATCCAATTACTATTAGGAGGAGACAGAAATATTTCTGTCGAACAGTTTTTATCGTATCCAAAAAGAGTAAAAATACATGCTTCAGTCATGGTGTTAAGTTGTGTTGTGATTATTTGTTTATTTCAAAAGGAGAGAGTGGTGGTTTCATTTGATTCCGATGTTTTTTTCTCTTGAGCGATTCAACATGTTCTCTCTTTCCTATTTAGTTTCTTTTTTTTTGGTTCGTTTAATATTCTATAACAGCGTAAACAATATGGTGTTTATTCTGAACAGGAATAGCGTATCAATAGGGAAAATTAAACTGTTTTTATTATACCAATCAATTCTTTTCCGTATTGTCCGCGTTCGTTTCAAATTTGTTTCGATCTGCGTATTCTCTTTTTGTATCGTTTACATCAAAATTATTTCATTACCATAAGTTTTGTCTGATATATGTGCTGTTTTTAATCGTTAAAAAATTTTTTGTGAATTACTTGGCCTTGCAAAACTATTGTACACGTTTTTTAAATTAACTTTTTAACTTTCGTTTTTCGTATTTTTTATTTATTTCTGTTATTACTGTCTCGATAATTATTGGCAAAGGCAACGGTTTACTTTTCTTTTTTTTTGTTTTTGAATTATTCCACATGTATTATTTCAAGCGATTCAGGTAATGATTTGTGTAATTTAAATGTATAATTATCAAATTTATGTATTATATTTTTATATGTTCTAAATGTTTATTCAATAATTGTTATTTCTTTAATTTTCACTTTCGTGTGTTTAAATTTAATTTTTTATATATATTCACTGTTAATACGAATGTAGAATTAATATGTGTTAATGATACAATAAAATACATAGATAGGGATGGTGCATGTTTGTTTTTGTACAATAAACGAAAATGTATTGTACCATATGTTTGTAAAAACTGGAAGAGGTTTAAGCCATATACATTGGACTTAATGGGGAACATATAGAAATAAAATAGAATATTTATCTAATATGTCAAATATTCGAAGTTTTGGGCCAGAACCGCTGTATAAATTTTTTTAATTAACTGTTTTTGTTTTTTGTTGTTTTTTTTAGAAGCTATTCCTAGCCTTTAACTTTTTTTTTAATAATTTGCTGCCAGGAATATTAAAATTCTTGCTAAACTACTGTTGATTGCTGTTGTGGTAATAAATTAATTTTAATAAAAAGCGCTCGAGACAGAGTGGTTGAAAGATATAATTGAAAAATATGTTCTCTTAAATGTGTAACTATGGGAGATCACCGTGTGAATAACTCGGCCTCTTCAAAACGATGGCTGCGTGTGCTGTTTAGTTGAGCAAAACTTTTTGTTAAATCACGACGAACAGGATATAGAAAGATCGATAATTTTCAGCTAAATGTGAAACGTGAAGACTATTTTGTATTGGACAGTGATAAACATGTTTCCCAATGAGAGAAAGAACCTTTACATAAATACAATTCCAGATAAAACAAACATTTTTTTATGAATTTCCAAGTACAGATTTAAACGGGCATTAATACACGGGCGAAGCCGTGGGGCACAGTTAGTATATATATATATATATATAGAGAGAGAGAGAGAGAGAGAGAGAGAGAGAGAGTAAGAAAAATAATAATTTTTTGTTTGGAAAACTCTTGATAAACAAAATGAGGGGAAATTATATTGTTAATATCGAATTAAATTTGAAAAACACAAATTTTCCGAACAATCCAAGTTACCATATTCATTCTTATAAATTGCCTGTAATATTTTCAATTTTAATGGGTGGAAAAGGTCGTTGGTTCTAATGGTCCCAAAACCGAATAAACCCCGGGAGTCCTTGTCCTCCTACAGACCAATTAGTCTTCTTAGTTCGATTTCCAAGGTACTAGAAAAGCTAAGCCTAAAAGGAATTAATCCCATACTAAAAGCCAGAAACGTAATTCCTCATCATCAGTTTGGTTTTAGAGCGGAGCACTCTACGATACAGCAGTGCCACAGATTAGTGGACGCAATCTCCGCAGTGTTGGAGAAGCAAGAAGTATGCTCAGCAGTTTTCTTGGATGTTGCTCAGGCATTTGATCGAGTCTGGCATGAGGGACTGCTATATAAACTCAAACAGTTACTGACCCCTGATTTGTACTTATTCCTTCGGTCCTATTTATCGGATCGAAAGTTCATCGTAAAAATGAATAGCACCAAATCCGATGAGAGGAAAATTCTGGCCTCGGTTCCGCAGGGTAGTCTCCTTGGACCAGTGTTATACTCAATTTACATCGCTGATCTACCTGTCTCAAATCAGACTATCTTGGCATCCTTTGCAGATGACATAGCCATACTTGCTTCTGATACCAATCCCATTTATGCAAGCCTAGCAGTTCGGCAACATATGAATAGGATCCAGATATGGGCGGACAACTGGAGAACTAGGTTCAATGAACGAAAGTGTCAACATGTCTCCTTCACCAACAGATTCACGGCATGCCCCAGAGTTAAAATAAATAACGTTGAGATCCAACAATCGGACTCTGTGAGGTATTTGGGGATGTACCTGGATCGAAGACTCACCTGGCGGGTGCATGTTGCGCGGACTTGTCAAAAAGTGGCTGCTCGTGCTAGACAGTTGTACCCCCTGCTAGGGAAAAAGTCTAACCTAAGTCTTACCTTAAAAAGATCTATATACCTTACCATCATCGCACCCATTTGGAAATACGGCTTGGAACTGTATGGGAATACATGCAGAAGTAACCTAACACGTATCCAAAGGAAGCAGTCGATTATCCTGCGCACTATCACATCAGCGCCTAAATACGTCTCCATCGCAACTCTTCATAATGATTTAAAGATCCCGTTTATCCAAGAGGTTCACATCAGGCAATATAAAAAGTTCTTCGAAAAATGATGTAAAAGTACCAACCCATATATCAACAAAATGTATATTAGAACACTGCCGGGTAACCCTAGACGGAGGTTAAAACGTCGGAAATGGTGCGTGACGCTCTTCCGATAACTTAAATTAGATATTCCCTGATAAAGCATAATGCATTTATTAAATGCGCAAATAATACCAGCAGGAGTCTATGGGCCATACTGAACCGTATGGCTGCCATGGTACTCGAGCCAGTACAAATTTTCACCCTTTATGGTAATTCACAAGGTTACACGGGCCATGCTCTGCTGGACATCGTGTTAACTAGATACACTTAATATTATATATTGTAATAATCATGCTTGGACAATAATATGCTATGATGATCACTAATAGATTTTGCAGGGTTCTATGGGCCATACTTTACTGTATCGGTAGCCATGGTGATCTTGGCAGTCTGTAAAAAGAATTAATAACTCGAACCTAGTCCCTCACTGGAGGTTTGAGTTAATGCCTGGGAATTACGTTATATTCCTAGGGTGTAAGTAATCAGCATATGGTCGAGGTCACGAGCACTGTTTGTGGATTTACCGGTACAGTGGGGGAAAAAAAAAAGGTTTTTTTTTTCAAATATAGAATAAAGAATCAAAATATACTTAAATTTAAAACAAAATCAACACCGTACTAGTTAAAACCAAAAGTGAATTAAACATCTTTTCACCAATTACGATTAAGGTGTGGTATTTATTTGACTAATTCCTAAACATTGTACTTTATTTTCTATTTCTTAATAACGATAAAAGCGCGGAATTTTACGGCTTGATATTATCTATCTATGAAAACAAATTATTCGATTTTGTAAAATTAATATTCGTGACCAAAACCATTCTATTACGTTATATCGGTTGATTACGGCTTTGTAGTAATTATTTATGTTTATCATTTTGAATAAAATTTAATTGTAAATAATGCGTCTTTTATAAAGATAATATCACCTTTAGTAAACGAAGTAGTGATTTTATTAAAGAAAAAAAAAATTGTTCGGTCGATATTATTTCGAAAATGCTCTAATTTCCTGTATCTGCCGGTCACATTACGTGATTTTTTTTTCTTTTCTAACAATTTCATATATTTTCGCAGTAATGCAAATTTTGTAAAATGAAGAAAGCAAGACCGTGTCCATGGAGGTAGTTAAACCCCTCTCATTAGAACTGAAATGTGTATTACACGTACACAAAAATTTTAAAAAAATCAAAAATTTAAAATAAATGTAGATGATTTTTTGGGGTATTCTTACATTGGAAAAAAAAAAAAAAAAGAAAAAGAAAAAAATCTGCTCCATATTTTCAGGTAGTTCATTAATATGTTATTCAAAACTTTTTATTATAATTAATAACATGTAAACAATTTTTATTAGTGTTCATTTATATAAATTATTAATATATAAATCAAAATGCTGGAAATTAATAATAGTATAAATGTTAGTAAAAAAATATTATGTATAAAATAAATATGCGGAAAAAAAATGTAACCCCTACCCCTTCATATTTCTGGGCACGGCCCTGGAAGAAAGGAATGAAAAGGAATACCCCCTAAATTTTTATTGTTGTACGACTATCATACAGAAAACGGTGCATTACTTTGTATAAACTTCTTACAATATCTATTCCGTTGTTATCGTTAATGTGAAAGTTTTTGTAATTTTGTTGCTAAACGTTAACTGAATTATCTTTATGAATTATTTTAAACTGGCGATTTTGAACTTCACTATCATATTACGAGAACTTTTAATTTTACTAATTTAATATATTTCGTGTTCGTTTTTTAATTTATAGTACTAATTAAGTATTTTTTTATCGGAAAGTTTTAATGTGTTTTTGAATTATTCTTGTATGTTCATAGGACAAATTGCTAAAGAATAAAAATTTCCAGCTAACGTAAAATGTCGTTTCCAAAAGATTTTTTATTTAGCGCTGCTACCGCAGCCTACCAAATTGAAGGCGGCTGGAATGAAGATGGTAACTACCCAGTATCATTTGTATTATGCTATTTATTATATGCCAATTATATATTATGTTAAAAAAGCGCATAAAATAAATTGTGTTCCGTCGAGTAATTAATGAATTTTTATGGAAAAAAGAAATCTGTGCACCATAATATGATAGTTACGGAAGCAATTAAAATATAAATAACTTAAAATTTTCGTGGCTTCTTGAATTCGTTATATAATTATTTTCGGTAAAAACCATTTCACGCGTATTATCAGCTGACATTTCGAATAGCAATACTCTATTCAGCCGAAAAACACACTGGCTATGATGATGAATGGAATATTAGTATTCGAAACATTAGCTGATAATACGTGTGACGTGGTTTTTACTGAAAATAATTATAAAACGAGCGATTAAAGTAATCGAATGTACCAAATACTTAAGTGGATGGATTATATTAATTCCATTATTATGATAAATCAATATTTTAGTAAATAAATATGATACCCTACCCGTAGTTTCGGCAATAAGGTAAAAAAAAAAGAGAAATGTTTAAAAACAGAACATTAGTATTTATTTTTGTATCGGTAAGGATTAAAAATAAATTTTGTTGTTGGAGGGGTGCAAAGGACAACAAGAAGACGGCATAAGAGAGTAACAGAAAATCGAGGAAGGAAGCAAACTGTGTCGAAATCGTAGAGAAGTTGCAGCGACGCATAGAAGGAAAGTCAAAAAACTAATGGAAGCGATGAAGGGAAGTCTGAATAGACATGAAAAAGGAATCCGGTTTGGAGAATGTGAAGACGTAGGAGTTAAATCGTAGTTAGGAATGAGCAGCTGCAGACAAAAGGGAAATATTAGATGAGAAAACTTAATTTTCTTTTCTCTGCTAGTTTCTTTTTTTAGTTTTTTATGCTGTTGTTCCTTTTTTGTTTTTTATCACGTATTTTTGTCGTCCATTCTTATTTCTTAAACTGTTTTTTTGTTCTTAGATTTTTTTTTACATAAATGTTTAACGGTGTTACTAATTTTTGAATTACAATCATTTTCCTCTATGTGTACAATTTTTATAAATTATTACTTCTTTTTACTTCCATTTCTTTCAGTCAGCTTTTATATCAAATCAAATCAAAATCAAATCAAAATTTATTTTGTAATTTTTACAATGTAACTTACAATAAAATTTATTTTAATCCGCAAGTGCGCTCAGTTAGCGGAGTAGCGGGATTATTCTTATTAATTGTATAAGGGCTTCCTATATGTGCATTTAATATAGCAAAAGAACAACATAAGGTTTTATAGCCCAAGTTTAGGTTTAGTGAATGTGCTCTGTACTATAATTGACAACTAATATACCTATTAATAATAATACACGGGCTACATGTTCTTGTTGATAATTAATAAATCATAGATTACATAGTCCATGTTTACAATCTGTTTGTTTTTTTTTAGGCAGTAGAATAATTAGATCTAAAATACCTTAAATTATAACTCACTAAACTTAAATCTAATACTAATCGCACATATTTCCCTAATTCCCTGTGGTTAACATGGAAATTTCAACAACAATTTAACTTTTATTTATATCCGTTTATTTGTTGTTTTTTTTGTTTTTTTTGTTGTTTTTTTTTGTTTTTTGTTTTTTATTATTAATATTATTGCAGATACTAATTTTATTCTAAGCGCTGATACATTATGATCTAAATTTCTAATCAACTTAAAGTACGCATTAAAATATGTTTGTAGCTCTGCAGAAACAATAATTTACCATTGTATGGTCTGTTTTTAATTTTAAATCTGTTATTATTGTTTAATACATCTTTTGGAATATTTCCAAAGAGATAACCACTGTAATAGCAGATATTCATTCTAATAAATTATTTTCTTTTTTTCAAAATTTACATAATTCATCTGTTCGTTCGTTCCTATTGTCTTACCAAAAAGACCAAACAGTATTTGTCAATTTTAGTGTTAACTATCATTATTGAAACATCATGTTTATTAATTCTGTTTATAATCTTCTGTGTTGTGTCTCTTGTAATAACATTTCAGTTTTTAGTTATATTTAAATCTGTGGTAGGTTTATATGCTGATATTTCATTTATCATAACTATAACTTATAATCTTTGAATCTGGAAAATCATGGTGTTAGAATACTAATTCAAAATACATGATTTACCGGTTAATTCGAGATTATTATTGTCACTGTTGTTGTTTTTTGGTATTTCATTATCGAAGTAATAAGTTCTATTATTTCGTATACGAATGTCATTCCTCCTTCTTCAGTGTTCGTTCGTAGTACCTAATAATTCTTTATATAACTTTTAATTTGCGAGGCTGCATTCTAAATTGTAATCTACGCGTTTTGATATTTATCTATTTCATATGAGTAGATCCTACAAATAGTTAAGAACCAAGAATATTAACGACACTGAAATTTGAAAAATTCCAAGTATGTTTTTTTTTTCTCGGTAACTGGCGGATGAAAATTCCTTAAAAAAGAAATTTTTATTATGAAAATACCGTAAAAACAGTTTAAAGTTATCTAAATTTTTATATTTTTATTAAGGTTTAATGTAGGAAATAAAATAAATATAGATTTCTTTAACAGTTTTTACATTTTCTAAACCTTGATTGTTTTTCTTTTATACCAGAAGGCATATTATTTTCAATGATAAATTTGTCAAATGTTCAATATTTTCAGGAAAAGGAGAAAGTATATGGGATCGACTGTGTCATACAAGACCGAACTTAGTGAAGCATAACAATAATGGTGACGTTGCGTGCGATTCTTATCATCTGTATAAAGAAGATGTGAAGTTATTAAATCAAATCGGAGTAAATAATTTTCAGTCATTATTTCTTACGTAAATATTATAGCTGTTCGTAATAAAAACAAGTTGCTTGCAAAAAATCGTCTCAAGCATGAATTTGTATTATTTCTGCCATTATGTCACTAATAGCCCGCCACGTACGTACGGTTTTGTCCGTACACTTAACCGTCAGAGGTCTAGACCGTGGCGAAAACTGTATGGATTAAAACTGCGCTTCATTCTAACCGGAAAACATGAGTCCACGGAATCGCACAGTTAACTGTACAGATAACCGTACAGTCCAGAACTGTACCGACTTAACTGCGTGTTACTGCAGGCAAGTCCACGCGTTTATCTGGCCTTTCGAACCGTTGTAAAAACCGATACAGATTTCACGGCAGTTTAACAATTTTCTAGTATTAGATTTGTGATTTTCGTGTTGTATGAAAAGGTAGTGTGTATTATTATGCCCATTACAAAAATAACAAAAATGTGCCTTGTCTTTTGCTATGATTTATATGCTCAATACGCATAATAAATAATGTAGCTCAAAAACGTACAATGTGGATCAAACCAATTAGGTTACTTGCCTTTATTAAAAGAGAAATCTGAGAAAATGATCCTCGCGATTTTAGAAAAAATTTAAGTATACATCCAATTATGTTTGATTATTTATTTTCTTTACTAAGAAGTGATTTAATAAAGAAACATGTAGTTATAATAGAAGCCACGTCAGCAGGGGAACGTTTAATAGCTACGTTAACGTTCCTAGCTACAGGAAGATGTTACGAAGATTTGCAATAATCCGTGAGAATTTCGTAAATATTAATAAACCCAACGAAAATGTCTTTATTGGACAATCACGGATGAGAACTCATTATAAGCATTGACTAATTAATTCTAAACACAAAAAAATAAAAATTAAATTAATAGTAATAGCCGTATTGAAATTGTAAAAAATGAGAGAGAGAACAGTTTTGGAGTCCCATGAAAGACGTGATAAAACCTCTAGTGAAATCGTTAAGTAAACTTGCGCGCAAGTCCGTGGACAAAACCGAGATATTTTAATTCGCGCCAGAGGCACGTCTGCAAGTAGTTTAACTATACAGATATCGTGACAGGCCGAGTTTGATGTCTCGCATTACATTTGATGTTCAGTAATTTCCTGCATTTTCTGAAACCCGACGGCAAGTCCACGGACAAAACCGTACGTGTAAGGCGGGCTAACATTTTAACTCTATAGGCGATTATCTAAGAGTTTACATTGAGCAGCTGCCTACCATAAACTAAAGTGTTAGTAGTTATATCATTGTGCAAAATGAACTATCGATTCATCAGTAATTAATATATACATATATATATATATATATATATATATATATCGCATACTCATTTCTCTTCTTATTATATCTCGCTCTTTTTTATAATGTTTTTTTACAAAAGTAAATAATAATGTTTTTTATGGTCAATGTGTTATTTTGTTTTAAATAAAAATTATTTTCAAATCCAACGTGTAGCAGCACTCTGTGGTTTAGTAAATGTTAAAATGTAGATTTAACGTACCGTTTGTTGAATATGGATCACAACATTTTACTTCGATTAATAAAGTTAAACCTTTAAGGTAATTATGTTCTATGGAATGTTGAAACATTTTTGGAACCACAAGGCTGGTCTGAAAGCGTCACTCGTTTAGTAAGAAATATTATCATATCAACTATACGTGTCGATCATCTATAGCTGGTGGTCAACGGCGGAAGTGCCAGTGAAATCTGGAAAAAGCTGGAATTGCATTCTGCTGGAAATGCCACGAATAAAAAATATTTAATATGTAAAAAATTTCATTCGATTTAAATAGAAAAAGACGAAACAGTTAAACATTTTATTGCTCGGTACGACGACTTACTCGAGGAAGCAACAAATCTCGCTCTAAAGATGGATGAAGAATTTATCTTCACGAATTTCTTCGCTAGTCTCGAATCGAACGAATACCTAACAATAGTCACTGTCCTAGAGAATGAATACGAACAAGTGAAATCTAAACTTGTTATTGAAAACACGAAAGATAAACCAAAAAGTTCAATTGTTTCCGAACCTACCAACATAGCTATATATTCAAAATCAAATGAACGGATGCGACAAACTAGATTGTAAAACCGTGAACTGTTATTTTAAAGAAAAAGTTTGTGATAGATGCAAACATAAGGGGGATCATATTTCTAAATATTGTAAAAATCAAAACGTTAGAATTCCGAACAAAAAAACAGCAATGTTGATTAAAGTACTAAATGTAAATAAAAGGAAATTTTCAGTGGAAAATAAAATCCGTTTTTTAACAGACTCTGGAGTAACATATCATCGCGTAAATAATAAAACATTATTTAAAAATTTGAATGAACTAATACGATTAGATGTAACACAAAAAAAGATCATAATTTTAAACGTTTAGTTTCGGCGACGTCTCAATTAATAAAAATTTTACCTTTGAAAACGTACTGTATGTAACTGAACTACGGAAAAAGATTACTTTTGTTGCTCAGATGAACAAAAATGGTTATAATTTTAATTTCGGAAGAGGCAATTGCTAATTTTATAGAAATAATCTTCATGAAAATTTTAAATTTAATAAAAGCATTGGACTTATACATTAGAAAAATACAATGATAAAATTGTTGTTATAATGATTTGTCATAACAAATTCCTGATAATCGCATTCTAAACATACTTAACGATCGTGAATTAATTAGTGAAGATCAGAAAGAAACAGAAAATTGTGAAATATGCAGGAAAGCAAAGTTACCCAAATTAAAATTTAATAAAGAAAAAGTTAAGATAACGTTCATTCTGATTTATGCGAAATTATTATTTTTTTTTTTTTTTCTTGTTTTGGGTTTTCCCCTGGGCTTGTCAGCAACGAACGATTACCCATCAATACGTGTAAATAGTTGCAATTAAGTGTCACAAGGAATGGAACCTGACTAAGAACCTTATACCAAGGATTGAGAAACAATTATAATCAACGTCGATAAATGCAAAACATATGCATTCTAAAAAGAGAAGGAATGACATTGCCCAAGGTAAGAGCAAAAGGAGTTAGTTGCCCCATCTGCAATTACGGAACTCATAGCACCAACGTACAAAGGAATCTGCCTAAAATTACGGAAGAAGAAGAAACACGGGATTTTTGAAAATCAGTTAGAACCATCAAGCACCAAAGCTATATAAAACACAGCGCTTAGCATGCTGTAAAGAGTGATCCGAAAGTTCAACAACTTTCTCCACCACTATAACGCAACATTTATACTTCTTAATTATGAAAAAGTAATTACGGCGACGCTGCGAAGACAGCGCCTACCATCCTGTCAAAATGAAACGAATAGAATTTTCGCCCAACACTATGGCCACACTGCAACAGCAGCACCCACGAGACCGGCTGACAAGGAGTTCACTATCTAACATTAGGGCCGCAAATGCGACAGCGGGTCCGCAATATTAACTGCGAGCTGTGCATGTTTGTAACTGTAACGACAACATCAGTACGTGCTCTTCGTTGAGAAAGGAGTTCATACGAAGTAACTGGACACGATAGGATAGGAATGTCAAAGCGAAAGAGAACTACTGAATTAATTAGATTGATGAAACTGCCTGGTCAAATTCATAAACTGTCGCATGGGCAGGAAGATATTTTTCATAAGCAAGGCAAGGAAAAAAGATTAGGGGCAAGAATAACATTTAACAACTCAAAATGGAAAAATCGAAGTTTGTCGAAAAATAAGATGAAGGGCAAAAACTTAATAAGACGCAAGGCAATGTAGCAAAGAATGGGAATCTTATTCGACAAAAAGCGCCAGTCTTATAAGAGAGAAGAATATGCAGGGACAAGATTATTTGGATAAATATGCAGACGTTTAATAATAAATCGATACGCGAGGTAAGATCTACGGATAGATAATGGAGCCACATTAGCCTCCGCTAGAATCGCAGGAATAGGCATGGATTTCAAGACTGCTAAACATGAGCGTAAGGCTGCATTATGAACCAAATCTAAAATTAAGTTTGGATTAAACAACGAATTTGTAAAGCATAAGAAGTACCATAGAGTAACCTCTCCAATGGGAAGAAGATAAAGACTTGAAGATATTCAGACGTTCTAGAGTAAATGAATGGAGGTAGTTTATATGCTCAGTAAAAGATAAACAACTGTTTAGAAAGATTCCTAGGTAGCGGAAGGAGGACAGGTATAGGAAAATTGTCGATAGTTATGTGGATTGTAGGAACGAAACGTGAAAACAGTGCATGAGGATTTTGGAGGAGAGATCGACAAGTGGATCTGAAAAAAAGAACTCTGCAGAATATACAAGGATTCGTGCATATTGTTGCAAGCATTCATAATGCTAGGAGCAGTTGTGAAAAGAAGAATGTCGTCCGCAAAAAATAACGAAGAAGAAGGTAGATTAAGGGAGGAAACACCAAGAGAGTAAATATTGAAGAGGGTAAGGCAGAGACAGGAACTCTGTGAGAAGCCCCGAAAAACTTTTCGTGACTCTGACTCTAAAGAGGAAGGAGATCTTAGAATAAAAGTCATGTTTTGGAAGAGACTCGTAATTAAGGATGTGAAGTGGAAAGGTAAATTGACAGATAGCATTCTGCTCTTAAGAGTTGGAAGGTGGACGTTGTCAAAAGCACTATAAATGTCAACAATGGTAGCTAGGATATAATTTTTTTGAAAAAACGATTTATAGATGTGAGACGAGAAGGCAACACAATCAATAGGACCTCAACCAGAACAGAAACCATACGTGTTGTTAGGCAAGACATTATTGTTTTCCAGCCACCAAACCAGCCGCCAGTTCAACATGGACTTGAAAAGTTTCCTCAGACAACTTGCAAGGGAAATGCAACGGAAGGACAAGGAATTTCTATCCTTAGGGATGAGAACGATTATAAAGGATTTCCATGACATTGGAGCGGAACCAAGATGAAGAATAGAATTAAATAGATTAAAGAGTATTTCGAGATAATATTCAGGAAGATTCTTGAGAACAGTGTACGATAATCCATCTATCCCTGAAAAAGAATTAGGATTTTTCGGGAACGCTGATAACAATTCATTAAAAGTGAACGGAGAAGTTAAAAAGTTCTTAGAATGGCTTGCAGCGGAGGGAGAAAGGTCAAGTTCATCAACGTTAGGAACATAGGGGAGCGACACAATGAAAGAAAGCAGCTAGACTTGAATTAGTGGAAATTCGCAGAAAATATTGAAATATTGCTTTAACGAGATCTAAACTTTTCATTAGTTTTTTTTTTTTGTTGTATTCGAAAAATAACTTTATGACTATCAGGGAAAAAAACGAAATGTAAATACTCAAACAAATCTTTCTAACGGTATTTGTCTTTCGAATAGAATAACTTGGAACCTACGTATCCAAGTATGTTATATTTTATCTTGCTGAAATCTAACTTTAGCAAAGATGGAGTAAGAAATGCTTTTTAATTATGAACTTCTTGGCTATATGAGCAATACTTAACACCGACTCGAATGAATAATGAAGGAAATTTTTGAAGATTTCTAATCACGTACTTTGATTAAAGTTTTTAAACTAACTTAACTGCATGAACTGACAAGCCATTTTGGAAACAAGTTATTGATTCAGACATGATGTTGCTTTGTTTAGATTTTTCGGGCGTCAGATTTCTAAACAATACATACTGCAAGCCATAAATTTCGAATAAGTATCACAAGTTCTTTTATTTTTTTGGAGCTACTGAATAGTACGACTACAATGGAGATGAACTACTATGCCCTAAACCATTTATCTGTACACTTTTATTTTATACTTTAAAAAGGTAGAATTCAGTATTCTACCATTTTTTTGCCAGTATTTTAAACTCACTTTTTAATCTGTACTTTTTTTTCTATTATAAAATTATCCCATTTTCGGTAGAATAGTTTTTTTTATATATTACTCATTATATTCTTAAAAATTCGATAAATAAAATAAATAGCAAAAATTTTTCTGGACCAGTATTTTTTTTTTTTTTGTAAAAATTGCGTAATTTTATTTCTCAGTTTACTTTATTATACTGTATAATAAAAAAATCAGCCTCTTACTACAGCATATCATCTAATCTAAATTGTCAAGAAAATCAAAAAAAAGTTACGTTCATGCATTATTACATATTCTACCATCAGTGGTAATTAAAAATTTTAAATTAACGGAACCTTTAATCAATGTTAGCATCTAAATAAAGTAAGAAATCTAACGTTAGTGTCAGTACTTTATTTTTGTCTATTTCACGGGCTGTATATCAAAAAAAAGAAAAAAACTTATAAGCACAAACGTAATAATTCTCTACTAGTCTTCCCCTCGTATTGTTTAAAACAGAAGTAACAACTCCCGAAAAATCGTTCTACTATTACTTGAATTGAATTTATGTTGAATTTAATATAAACGTAAAATGATAACATAAAAAACATTTTTATAACTATTTTTTCTGTTAATTAGTTTCAAATGTACCGTTTCTCAATCTGT
Organism: Icerya purchasi; assembly: GCA_039619475.1. Lineage (NCBI taxonomy): Eukaryota > Metazoa > Arthropoda > Insecta > Hemiptera > Monophlebidae > Icerya > Icerya purchasi. The sequence goes on from CM077115.1 coordinate 178,888,544, forward strand.
TGGAGCCGTATTCTGCCAGATGGAGATATAACTAGTCTGAATAAAGCTGGTATCAATTATTATAATAATTTAATTAATGAGTTGCTGTCGTTTAATATTCAACCTATGGTAAGTGATAATTTTACCTCTATTCTTCCTTTATTTCTAAGTAAAATAACTAATATTAAAAGAGCTATTTGGTTTTATCTAATCGAGCGAAATATTTTTAACTTGATGGGAAATAGTTAAATAATTTTTCTAATTTTTATTAATAATAAATTGTTATGATAGGAAATAATTTAAACTTGGAATTATATGTGTTTATTTGTAAAACTTTAACTTATTTCGTTTCTCTGAATTAACGAAATTTTGCATATAGGTAACGATGTGTCATTTCGATATACCTCAGCGTTTGCAAGATATTGGTGGTTTTACTAATCCATTGTTAGCTGATTATTTTGTTGACTATGCAAAAGTTTTATTTGAAAACTTTGGTGATAGGGTAAATATATGATACTTATATTATTAAAGCTGATGTATAGTTAGAAATGGAACATTTAATTATAGTCATTGTGTGTTTTTAATAAATTTTATTTGCTTATAAATTTTAAACTGTTTTCGTATGGTTAGAAACATTTATACATTCAGCAATTTACAGTATAAACGTAGGGTTTTAATTATGTTCTTTCCTAAAAGTAATGTTTATTCTTGGATTCTTCATCAAGACAATGCGCCCGGGCATGCGGTGTTGAAAATTTGACATTTCGTGGCAAAAGACAACCTTCCTGTGATCGAACACGCCCCATATTCGCCTGATCTCGCTCCGTGCGACTTTTTTTTTATTTCCTCGTATCAAGAGTGTGCTAAAAGGACATTGATTTCATGAAGTAGAGGAGATTAAGAAGAATTGGTCCGCGGCCCTGAAGGCGATTCAGAAGGAGGAATTTGCAGCATACTATGAACAATGGAAACATCGAATGGAGAAGTGCATTCATTCCGCGGGGAACTATTTTGAAGGGGACAAACTCGATTAAACTGGTAAAGATGTTTTTGTAGTGCCAATAAAATAATTCCGGATAATTGATTGTCACACCCCGTATGTTGATATTTTTTAAAATTTGAATTCATAATGAAAACAATGCATTATAATGACTATTGAAATGCTGTCAGCGCTTGCATTAACAAATTTATAAATCAGTATTATACAAAAAATGTTTTTAAAAAAAATACCAACTTTAAGATTTACTATAAAAATTTAATAAAAATGCACTAAAAAATGAAGTATAATTATTCGATAAAAAATAATATACTTCAGAGGGTTATACTTTAAGGTGATATTATGATAATTCTTATGCAACGTTAACTATTTAGAGTAAGCACCAAATAAAATTACACTATCTAGAAACAATTTAATGAATATTTAATGCACTTTTTAATTATTATCGTAATTTGAATTTGATGACGATGTCAAAAAGTTAATATGTAAGAATTATAATATCACCTTAAGATATATTTCACTATAAAATACACGTATATTACTTTATTATCGAATAATTAGTTTTTACTTTTTAGTGCATTTTTATCAGATTTTTACACTAAATCTTGATGTCGGTATTTTTTTTAAAAAAAAAAAATTGTTTCACAATTTTTAGTACAATACTTAACCTTTCTATCTTGAAAAAAATTAACTTCTTTAAAAGTGACAAGCTTGTGGCGCTATGGAGGTTTAAAATTCATTTTCTTTATTCAAAGCTACAATAATACTTTAATTTTTTAAATGATATTTCTATTGATAATATTTTAAAGTTATGACTTTTTTAATTTTAATTGTGTTTTCGTCAATATCATATTAAAAAAAAAAGATAAGAAGAAATTAAAATAAAATTAGAGCAAATTTAACTTTTTTTTTAATTTCTTTAAAAAACATTGAATAGAAACAAGGACCTTGTGGACAAATTACCGGTCAGAAAATCGGCAACGAGGCATAATTGATTCGATTTTTTCTCATACCGAGCAACAGTCCATTTGCAACAAAGTAGCATTTTGATAATTATAAATTACCCTACCTTGTCGATACCTGGGATCACTACAAACTGGTTCTGAAAGGGAAGGACCACATTACAATATTTTATACATTGCGGAAAAAGAATCGTTAAAATAAACATTTTTAGACTTTATAAAATATTGCACGCTGCTATTTATCTGAATGTAAATATATCGCCGTAATGGTGTTCTTCTTTCTTCTTTCGATGTCGTACACTATGCAGTGCGTAAGCTACTCCCAATAATTTCTCTCCCTTGCAGCCTTAAAGAGTAAGCTGATATCGTTGATGCTTTTTATCCACAAGTGTTTTCTTCTACCAACTGGTTTTTTACCATCAATTCTTTCTTAAAGTATTAGGCGCGGAATGTCATACGTTTCTCCTCTCAGCATATGACCGAGATATGTTATTTTGCTTTTTTTAATATTTTTTATAAGCTTCCTTTCTACGCCAGCTTTTTTCAGTACATTGTTATTTGAGACTTTTTCCATCCATGAAATTCTTAATAGCCTTCTAAAAAGCTACGTAGTCTCAAAACGTCTAATAGAGCTGGCTTTCAAGGTCCACGTTTCAACTCCGTACAGAAGTACTGGAATAACCTAACAGTCTATAATTTTCAGTTTTAGCTAGAATGGCAGATCATTAGCTAGCATAGTGTTTTTCATTTTTCGGAAGGTTTCCTTCGCCATTCCACATCTTGTTTTTATTTCTTCGTCATTGTCTAATTTCTCGTTTATTATTGATACGAGATATTTTAAACTGGTAACTCTTTCAATTAAATTATTGTTTACGATTGGGGATGATCCATAACATTTTGATCACCTCTTTTAGCGAACATAAATTTAGTCTTTGATGCATTAATTCGAATATCGTGTTTTTGACTTACAGTAGAGAGTTGGTCTAACATACATTGTCACTCCGGGAGACTTCTCGCGATAATTACTGAATCATCTGCATATCTGCGGTTATTAATTCTTTTCCCATTTACTTTTACTCCGAATTTTTCATTCTCTAGTCCTAATTGGAAAATCTTCTCTATGTATATGTTAAACAAGAGGGGTGAAAGTGTACAACCCTGTCTTACACCGTTCATGATCTTTAGGGTTTCAGTCTTCTGATCTTGATTTACTTTTACCTCAGCCTCTTGTTGCCAATACAGATTCTGTATTATTCGGATGTCTTTTCCATCAAGTCCAGTTTCTATCCGAATTTTGATAAGCAGATCGTGTTTTACTGTGTCGAAGGTTTTTCATAATCAATGTAACATGTAGACTTCTTGTCAGTGATCATAACATTGTTACAGTAGTTGTTTCATACAAAAAAGAGCCTCACGTATTCCAAAGCCTTTTCTAAATCCGAACTAAGTATCCCCACAATGTAATTCACATTTCCTATAAGTTTTTTCGTGTAGTACTCTAAGAAATGTTTTCAACATATGACTCATAAGGGATATTATTCTAAATTCTGAGCACGATTTAGCATTTGATTTTTTGGGAATTGGTATAAAAGTTGACTTCAACCATACTTGAGGCGTAACACCTGTATTATATATCTTGTTGAAAAGTGCTGTTATTGTTGGTATCTCAATACATTTTAAAACTTCTGCTGAAATTCTATCGCATCCTGCAGCCTTCCTATTTTTCATGCATTTGACAGCTCGTTCTACTTCGCACTGTAGTATTTCCGGGCTTTGGTCTTCGCTATTTACTATATTTGTTTGGAGTACTGATCGTTGATCACTGAATAGGTCCTTTACATATTGTTTCTACGTTTCTACCAGTTTTTCTTGATCTATAATTACTTCACCTTTTTGGTTTCTAATAGCAATTAGCTTAGCCTTTTTTGTGGTTCCTGTTATTTGTTTAATTTTTTTATGGAAGTTGAAGTTATCATGTAACTTCAGAAGTTCTTCAGCTTCTTTCACATTGTTTCTGCACCCATTCTAACTTTGCCTTTCTGACTTCCTTTCGAATTATCTGGTGTATACTTAAGTAATTTCCTTTATCTCCTTTACTTTTTGCAGATCTTCTTTTTTCCATTAATTCCAGTATTTCATCCGTCATCCACGGTTTACCTTTTTGACATTTACTTTTTCCTATAACTTCCTCAGCAACTTTGATGGTATTATCTTTTATTTTCTTCCAAACATTTTTGATGTCTTCCATTTCAATCTCTGTAACTGGTGGTATTTTAGCTTCTAGCTCTTCAATTAGTTTGTTTCTGGTAAAAACGTTTTTAAGCTTCTCTACATCTAACTTTCGATTCTCATTTCCTTTCTTCAGTGTATGGAACTTAGAATGACATTTGCAGCTACTGGATTATGGTCGGAATTAATGTCTACTCCCGGGTATGTTTTCATTTGAGTTATACTATTTTGGAAAGGTTTATTAACTAGAATATCATATAATCTATTTCGTTTCTTATAATATTGTTCTTATTATCCTGTGGTGATTTTCAGGTACATAGGCGTCTTAGTGGGAGTTTATAAAAGGTGTTTTTGATTGTAAAGCCTTCTTGTTGATATAATTCGATGAGTGTAGATTCTCATTCATTTCTCTGTCCTAGGCCAAATTTTCCAGTTACACCAGTTATCTCTTCGCTTCCGACGTTGGCATTAAGTTCCCCATTATAATATTCAAGTCCCGTTTTTTCAGATTCTTAATAGTCTTTTGCAATCCATCATAAAAATATTCTATTTCTTGATCAGATTTATCGGCTGTTGTTGTATACACCTGGACAGACACAGCTATCACATTAGTTTGACATTTCTTGTACTTCTCTCCAATTATAACTGCTACACCGCTTCTTCCACTTTTTACTGGTCCAGAGTAAATAAAACGTGCTTCATCGTATTCAATAGTTCCACTATCTGGCCATCTCTATTCACTAATTCCCAATATATCAACATCTAGTCTTTTCATTTCTTTAATTATATTATGTATTTTTCCAGCCTCTAATAGGCTACGAACGTCCATGTTCCAATCCTAATTCCTTCGTATCTCTTCTTATCAAGCGGGGAGATTCTTAGCACCTTCCGATGATTTAACGCCGGCTCCGGACTGAGGGCCATGGCTTTATGATTTCTCGACATAATGAAGATAACAAGGGTCGCAGAAATACTTGAGAATGTCCTGGAGAAATATAATACACGTGGTTTCCCGTTGCCTTCGATGTCCGCAGTGTGCATGCCGGTTTCTATGGTTTCCATTGTCGCCATGCAGTTTTCAATCTACAGCTGTTCCAATCTACTTGATTTCCACCTGCAGTTGATACTGAAAGAGCTGCTGCCCTCTTTTAGAGTATATACCTATTTAATGGCGGCACGACTCGCCATGTCACAATGATATCTTCGGGTATATGTATGACTTTAGTATAAACAAGTTTTACTATTCCTTGCCCCCATAAACCCTCTTTCATTGCCGCTCTTTGTCCGCGACTGCTTATTTGTTATTCGCAGCTAACCTACATATCTGCAGGCCATTCCACTATCCGCCACCTGTGGACGCGCCCGATTCGTTAGAGCTCCGGATCCTTGAGAGTACAAGTGCCCCCAAGGGGGGTAACGATGTTATGTAAACTTATTACCATACTTCGATTTATAAAAAACACTTCTGTTTTCTATTATTCATAAAAAAAATTGTCTACTGAAAATGCTTATCGTTTATTTTTTCAAAAATAGCAAATTATACATTTTTTTAAAAACTGAATGTACACTATAATTTACAAGAATGTTTTTTTTTTAAAATGATCAAATCAATAAAGCGATTTAAATTATTTTCAAACGACTGCAATATTCAGATTATGAAATGTATACTATTATTAATCTTCTTTTCTTTTCTGCGTCAGCTAACAATGTTAAATTTTTTTTGCAACAATATTTCAGTATTATCCTCTATTTGTCATGAAACGAAACAAATACTCCACACTGAGCCCAGTCCAGTTACGTATATTGTTTGACACGCAATTCTTCCTCTAGCTTTTCTTTTTCTGTCTATTTCTCACATTAAAACAGCATATTTCGAACATCGTAACAAATAACCAAAGTATTTTGTTTTCTTCTTTTTATCATATTTATTAATTCTTCTTCAACTACACAGTTTATAAGAATTTTTACATTTGTTTGTTTCCTGTTCGTGTACTCTTTTATTGATCTCGTTTTAGTATCCACAGTCGCATCCATAACAGAATTTCAACACTCTTGTGCGAGTATTTAGCGGTAAATAATATGCAGTAAGTGTTTTCCTTAGACAAATGAAAACGGTTTTGCCCATTCAATTTGACATTTAATTTCGATATCGGATCCTCTTGTTCGTTTTTCTAGGTACCCAAATTTCTGTGCTATTTTAAAAGTTCCATTTTGTAATATTTTCATTTGCTTAACATTTACTGCGATACCAAACTAAGTACATGATTTTTTATCGCTCAACAACATTATTTATAATTTAGCTAAAAATTCTGATTTCTTTCGAATAGTCAGTCTTTTTATAGTTTTTACGAATTAATAAAAATGCATCGAAATAAATAAAAAATTAATTAGTTTTACTATAAAAAATGAAATTAGGTCGAAATTTTAAATAAATTATTTTATGAAAGTATTGGGATTTTATAAAAAAGAGTAAGACAATCGAACCAATTTTTGCATAGGTTAAGTGGTGGGTTACATTTAATGAACCAAGTGAAACTGTAAGAGGATACAGTATGCATGATTACGCTCCGGCATTAGATTTAGATTCTCCGTCCGATTTTTTGGTCGCTCACACAATACTCAGAAGTCATGGAAAGGTTTACAGAATGTATGAAAAAGAATTTCGCAGTATTCAGAACGGTACGTCTTTGCATTATATATATATATATGTAATATATATAATATAACTTTTGGAATAGAACTTATCATTTCTAAAAAACTATTTTTTTTTTGCAAAATTACTATTAAAAATATACGTTCATGAACCAGTAATAGAATTAAAAAAAAAAAAAATCAAAGTATAAAATGAAGAAAGAATTTTTTCAACTGATAGTAAAATAAACAGAAACAGCAATAAACCAGTAGTAATATTAAAGTATAGAAATATAAAATAATCTCCCTCTTTGATTTATTATATTCTGGATTTATCATATCTAACTTCACAATCCCCGACGCCCTGTCAAGGGTATCTTACTTTACTTTAACGTAAAAATCACTTTAAACTATGTAAATAAAATGAATCAAATAAATTTTATTTTATAATAAATTACATATAATACAACATTCCATTAAATATTCAAACGTACGGAAATAGAAAAATAATTTACATGAAGCGAAGCAACTGAGGTAAATCATCTAATGCACTAATATTTTCTAACCGCTTGCTCCATATTTACATAGTAGTTCCAGTTGTACTTCCTATCATCTAAATTTAATTCAAATTTATATTAATGTTTAGAGAAACAAATCAGTAGATACGCGCTTGTTTATAATTATGTACATATATATATATAGTGTATGTGCGCATGTGTAAGTGTATCAATGACAGATTAACCCCTCTTCATGAGTCTTAAAAATTTAAATAAACTGTAACTATAATGTGAAATATACAAAAAAGAAGGAAAGAGAATAATAACGAAAAAATGTGAATCATACTTTCAGTGCAGGAGCCGACCTAGATGTTGGCAAGCTAATTGGTTGCTCGGAGAAACAAATTTTAGAGGAAGTAAATTAACAGTATTGAAAATTCAACAGGTAGTTCACGGAAATATGGAATCATTTTTCCTTTGACAAATTTTGTTCATATAATCGAGTATCGGAATTTAATATTTTATTCAGTGTCAATGTAGCTAGTATTGTGAAATTTCTTCGATTAAAAATATAATATAATGAGCGAAATGACAGATCGATGGAAAGCATATAATAAATCATTAGACGATATATTTAAATTGTTGTCTTTGTTTCCGTTTTTGGGTGTTATTTACAAATATGAAAAGAACAATATTAGCGTATTTTAAGGAATGTAGATCCATCACCAAATAAAAAGGAAAAATTGGCAAGTACAAATTTTAATATAAAAGGTTAGTATATGAAACTTGTGCGTGATATTATACGAGACTAATTTCCTGTTGGTTTCTATATTAATACAAAATTATTAAAATTTAACTGTTACTTCAAAGGTCCTTTCTTTGGAAGAATCGGGTCCGTGTTCTAAAACGCCATTTAATGCAAAACTGTCAGGACATTCTTCTCGGAGCGCTATTTAATACAAACTGGCGGTTTTCGGACTTGTGACGAGGCGTATTTTAAGAGTTGATTGTTGTCCCTTTAACGAGCATCATATGATCAGAACTGGCTACAAAATTCTGGTTCGAACTTAAGCGTTTCCAGGATACCTCTATCGGCGACTATTAAATGTAGATTGGCCGAAGGTTCCCTTTTCTGTTCGCTATCGTTTGGTCACGCTAATTAAAATGTCTGGGCATCAGAACTAATTAATTAGCTCAACAATCTATTTTTCCTTTTTTAAGTCGAATAAATTTCCTATTCCTCGCGATCACGTATCACTCCAAAAAGTATCGTGAGAAATTCCGCGATAAACTAACTCTATTTGTTCTCTTTTTTAAACACAACAATTCTAACTGACAAAGTGGGAATATTGAAATATGTATTAATCTGAAAAATAAGCAAAACAAAATATATATATTTTTGTGTTCCCAGGTTTTGGACCAACAACGTTACATATATTATTCGACTCACTTAATTATGACGTGCCTTTTGAGCTATATATTTTTTTTAATTAGAATTTATGGTGCCGAATCAAGAATCAGCAATTCATGAAAACAAAGTTAAAAAATTGACCAGCTAGTACAAACTCGCGCATTTTATATTCCACAATGTTACCTGCTCTGCACTGTGACATATATATTCACATCGATCATACTTGTAATTAATTCCTGACAACACGCATGAACGGACGGTAATCGATATTTCGAACCGAACTGCGTTATCGTCCAGCTTTCGGCCGAAGCGAAGAACAAGTGGGAACTGAAATACGATCGACGCGACCATTTTGCCTTAATCAATCTATCATAAAATGTACCCAGCTCGATGTATGTGCTATCGTCGCTGTCCAATCCCGAACCGTGGTATTAAATCAGAGATATACATTCTAATAATAATAATAATAATAATAATAATAATAATAATACGAGTAATTAATTTGTGTTAACCTTAAAATTTCCGTCCGACGATGACAGTAATAAGAAATTTCCATCTAGCGTGCAGGCCACTAACTCGGAAATTCGTAATGGTTTACCTACATCAAATTATATGTACTTTCGGTTTTCGTTATCTTTTCTATGAAATGCATTACGTTAATTTTCTTAATTTTTAAATAGAGTTCTATTTTTTTTTTTTTATCACGAAATACCTTTTAATTATTCACCAATATTCGTGCTTCGCAATAATGTATATATAGCCGAATTAGTATTTTTGTACAAAATCACGTCGCGTGTTTTACTGTGTACAGTGCAATGTGTATACCAAATAATACATTACGCGTTATCTTTCAAGACGGCAAGACTAAATCTTAAACGACACGAAAACCGACTTATATTTCATTAACTCTGATTCGTTTCCATCTGTTATCGACATTGTTCTGATCGTAAATTGCAATAAGCTGAACTTTCGCTTTTATATTCGCATATCTAGTGTGTACTATGTGCATTCGTCTCTATACGCAGCGCATAGCTCATTTCCCTAAGAGCAGTGTACTCGAGTCTATACGATATCTTCTAATGGCACATACACGCACACACTAACCTCTCGACAAAGCTTCGTCGATTAGTGAGCAGTGAAGCAGCAGTCGAAATTACTCTTTTATCACCACAAGTAAAAGTAATGCGGTTTATGTAATTCTTTCGTCGCTTATTTAATAGAAAAGAAAGCGTCACAAACTCTGATTCGACTTAACATTTATTCATTATGTGTTTCATTATAAATGGAGAAGGCCTAAACTTTCCATTTTTTTTTTTTTTTTTATTTATTTGAAAAACTGAATTTTATAAAAAGTAGCATTGAGTTTTGAATTGTACAAAATTACCAAGTTTGCAGAGCCGAAGTAAAACTTTTCAAGTTTTTTGCTTCATATCCCCAAAACATTAGCCGAAATTGATTTTAGTTATTAAAAATCTATTAGTTCCACATTAAATTTTCTCAAAATTAATTAAACATTCATTCAATGTAAAAAATTTTTATTTTTATAATCGCACAATTTCAAGAATTTTTAATAAAACAAATGAAATTTTACGAGAACATTTTATGCTAAATTTTGCTAAACTAATGGAAATACGCCCCTTCTCTAGTCTCATTAGTGTCATTGAGCTTAGTAAACTGTCAACCTTAACTTCACAATCCCCGACGCCCTATCAAAGTTACAGGACTTACTTTACTTACTTATACGTATATATACTCGATTTTTCGGACCTCATCGTAAGGCTATTGCCTAAATCCCTGGCAATTTTCCATAATTTTTAAAGAATTGGTTTTAATTGAAATTGACTGCGCCATTTTTTTAAATTTACATTTCGTAGCAATATTTGATTGTTCCCATTTCATTTCCATTATAATTTCCGTTACTTAAAAACACACTACACATAATCGATACAAAATTTTCATCTTATGCTGGGCGTAAAAATTCCTTTTAATTATTAATGTTAATAAAACAAGGAGTTGCGGTAAGGAATTCGCAATTATGCCAAACTATACAGAATATCATTCACGAATACAATCATTTTATATGGCCCCATTACTCTATAATCAGTTACCAATTAGATAATATTAAAAATCTTAGAAATTACAAAAAGAGACGAAAAAGTATATATATAAAGTAGTTTAAGTGCGTAAGTGTATTGACCCATTCATCACTAATCCATTATCTGTTTTTAATTCCAAAGAACTTTTAAATTTATTCATACCTAGCTCTTCCGGTTAATTTTACATTTCTCTCTTAATTCATAATTGCAGTATACTTTTCTTTGTTCTAATTTTTAAAATTTTCATCTACAACGTTTAATGTTAATAATCGATATGTATATGAATGTATGTGTGTATGTTGTGTAATACGTGTGTATATATATATGTATATATTCTTTTACAAGATTTACAGTTTTTTCTGTTGTTTCATAGTAGCATTCAGTAATTTAATTTGTATCTATATATTTTCCTTATATTTAAGTTTCAGATGCATTGTTTTAATTTGTTATTTATAAGAAATCCTTCTTTTCTTTATTTTTAAATTGCATCTAACTTTTACACTGAATTATCCCATCGTTCGCGCAATTTCTGCGTGTAGATGGATTTTGTAATAATAGTAATAATAAAAATTTTGATTTGATTGTTATTTTTATTATTATTTAACTCGTTCAGTTGTACCAAATTTTGGATAAAAGTGTAAATAATCAGCAAATTAATTTTATTACGAGACAGCAACTATTGGGAATTGTGTCAGGGAAAAAAAAGTTATACACTCTTAATAGAAAACGAAACTATTTTTTTGGATTCGAATATTTACTGGAAAATGTTTATTGCTGTAGGAAAGGTCAGTATAGTTTTATGTTCAAGACACTATAAAGCTAAAACGGATACTGCGGAAGATCAAGCAGCGGCAAACAGGTGTTATACATTTACGGTAAGCTTTTTTTTCTGTATTTTCGCTTTAGATTAATGTAGCTGTTACAAAAAATCATCAGTGGCAATTATAAATATTTCGATAAAATTACCTTTAATTTTAGTAATTATATGCTTCTTCGCCCGATAGTAACTAAAAGCTGAGCTTTAGTTTCATTAGATGTTCTCGTGTAAAAAATATTTCATATAATCATTGGTGTACTGCAATTAATACATGTGTATATTATCGCGAAATAAAGCATTATTACGCGTTATTTATTTAAAATTTAGGATAGCTATTAGATTACCGCACTAACTGCAAAATACATATTTCATCGTGAAATAAAATTGTGAACAGATGGATAAACAGAGACAAGTAAGTTTTCTTTGGGTGTTAACTAGGTAGTAATTGCGACATTATCCGCAAAACAACTGCTAAATTAAAAATGTTCTAGGTGGCGCTAAGTTTTATTTGAACTTTGCACTTGATGCTTTCATTACATGCTTCCCTTTTAACGTTTCAAAAATTTATACAGCACTTATTTGATATGCTTTTAGAGACGATTTTAAACGCGACTTTCGTGTTAGTAATAGTATTTTTGTTAGAATAACACAAAAATTAAACGGTGTCCTTTTATAAAAAATAATTTAAAGCCTCCTGCGGGTACACGGAATTTTATAAACTAAATTTGGTTCAGATCAATTTGACAACTGGGAAATATTTATCAGAATAGTTTTAAAATAACGACGAATTACTAGTAAATGTAAACGAAAATTATTTTATAGCATGATCAGTATTTGTTTTTAGCAGTAATAGGAATTAAATAATTATATTCGAAATTTCTATTTAATACTTGTAAACAAGATCTTGTGGAGGGGGGGGGGGGCTGGTCAACTATGAACTTTAACCGGGCGCAAGTTAAATGTTTGTATATTTTTCATATACGGCAACAAGATTCGAAGCAGGTCATACCCAAACGAAACAATGGTCTAAACAACTACGCTACGGTAACCGGCCTAACAACATTTTTAAAGAGGACAGATAAAATTATATCCTTGCGTAGGGTTTCGAGAAATATGGATTATTTCTCTATTCATTTGATGATGTTCGAAACATAGTAATTAATCGGCTGAGTAAGTAGATGGCTGTATACTGAAATTTGTGAGTAACGCAGTTTGTATTAAATTTTAATGAATCGGTTTTCGGATTTGAATTATTTCTTATAACGGTGCATAAAAACACTAAAAAATTATTATAAACGGCTTAAAAACGTGTAAACCGTGTATTAATGATTTCTGAGTAATTTTTTTTTTTTTATTTTAAATTGACTTCATTTCGTTTCGTCTAGTCAATTTATTTTTTTTTTTACATTCAATAATAAACCTTCCTGTTTGATATTTATATAATTCTTCCGTGGATACTAATTTCAAACATAAGGTGTTTGCGTTATCGAATGTTCACGTTATCCTTCAGCCATTGCAATAAAAATATTTATAAAATTTTCCAAGGATGTATAGTGACGTACGTGTATGATGGATTAAAAATTAACTACTTCATTCATCGTACATGGTTTAGATGTAAATGTCGATTACTTAAATTTTACCATTGTCCGGATGCTCTATATTTACAGAAAATTTCTGAAATGTATAGAAAATCATATCTTTTTTTTATATGTATATATATATTGTTACGTTTATAACCTGCATGATAACATGTCGAAAAAAAAATTCAAAGAATTTTACAGACATAATTGTTGAGTCGACCAGTAGTTGGAAAAAAGTGATAACCCGTTTTCACGATTTAATTTACAATATATACTAGTTGAAATGCTCAAATTTCAATTTTATCAGAAATTTTTATGATAAATCTGGAAGTCAGTATTTTTTTTTTCAACATTTTATTTCATAATTTTCAGCATCATACTTGAATTTTTTTCTTCCTAAAAATCAACTTTTTTGTGACGTTAAAAAAAAACGGCTAATAGAATACAGAACGATAAGAATCCAGTTATATTTACGTGTGACAATTATATTTTGTAATTAGATTAATCGTGGTACGATTAATGAGGGAATTAAAATATCTGAATTTCTGTTACTTGCTTTAAATTACATTTATCTCGTTTAATTATATTAAATTCCGTGATTTTGATTAGTTGGACTGGTTCGCTCATCCAGTATACACTAAAGAAGGCGATTACCCTAAATTGTTAAGAAAAATTGTTGACGAAAACAGTAAAAAGGAGGGTCGTTCAAGATCAAGGTTGCCAAAATTCACTGAGGAAGAAATAAATGAAATCAGAGGTACATATATATATATATATATTTATTTATTTATTTAAGAAATGCGAATGAAACTGAACTTATAAGGAGTAATCCTGTTTGCGTATATTTCGATGATATTGCCGACCGAATTTTTCCCTATTCTAAAACAGAGCCAATATTTATTTTTCTGTTACTTCTTACTAATTTATGGTTGCAAAAAACTCGTTACTAGCCTACAACCGGAAATATTACATACTGCTTATAATTAACATTTTACTATCAGTTTATATTTCTCTGATGATTATGGTCAATGTAAGATGGCTGAAACATTGAGCGTTGTCAATAAACGAATTTTTGTAAAACATGGTGTATACTGTAAATCGGGGGTGGCCAACCCGCGGCCCGCCTTGAACATTTTTGCGGCCCGCGAGATAGCCAAAGTAGTAAAAAATTATGTTCTGCGAACTAATAATGCACACGCATGTTGAAACATTTAATATAAAATGTTTTATATTTCACTCTTAGTGAGTCTAAATCTAATATGGGGATATATGATTTTATATGCGGCCCGCGGAGTTACAATACATTTCCAAAGTGGCTCACAAGATCATTTGGGTTGGCCACCCGTGCTGTAAATCATTTTTCTACTATTGCTTTACTCGTGCCATTAATTTTTTCATTTTAAATAAACGCTGAAAACGCAGTTAATTTCACACTTGTATTTGTCTAGGACCGGCTCGTCCTTGCAAAGTGTACACAGTACACGGACACCAACATTTAAGAGTAACGAACCAACCATACCGGCAAGCCGTAACAAAAATGAAAATGTACATATTGCTAGTGTAAGAGACATTAGACATAACTGCACTTATGTAAATAAAAATATTGTTATGCTTTTCATTCTTGTAACTATTGAGTGGGAAGTGAAGAAAAATTGTGAGAAAATAATTGACTCGTCAGGTCATACATACATATAATATAACTGGTAGTATAATCCTACATAGAGCGTTTCGGTCAGAACAAATGTAAATTAGAGGACAGTTTACTTTTTTTTTACATATGAACGCTGACTATCTTTAGTCGGATCACAGCAAATGTAAGGGAACGTATAATTCTGTAATTTTCAAGATTTTTTGATGACTTTTTATATTGTAAACAGTGACAATGAGAAAGGGAAAAATACCCGAACCAGTAATATCAAAAACATTTTTAAATTTAATTAATGATCTATTCAAGTATTTAACCTGTTTTAAAAGAGAAAATTATCAATTTTTAAACGATAGTTGATCAGAAGGAAACAAACTGGTGCTTTCTGCAAAGTATGCCAACACTTGATAAACTTACTGGGCTCATGGAGTAATAAGAAAAAATTTAGAGACTGCTGGATTTAATTAATTTTCGGCCCGATATAAATATATAAGTAATATTATTTATATAATTAATTTATAGTTGTTCGTATGTGGTAACTTCTTTAAAACACGACACATTTTTTAAAAAAATCTTTTCAGTTCTGTGAATAATATTTTAATATTTTTTTTGCAAAAATTTTCCCTATTCCTCGAATTTTTTAGAATGAAAATAATCAATTATGAGTTCTGTATTTTGTTTATTACTATAATTTTAAAAATAGTTATAGTTAACTAAATGTAAAAAAAAAACAAGGATAACATCAAAAATAAGAACATTTACAGTAATTTAGAAAAAAAAATTGTTATAACTTGTTAATTTAATATCTGGAAACTTGATAATAACTGCATTAACAAACATGTATGGCTATAAATTTATTTGTTACATTATACTGTTGTGTATTTTTGTTTTTATTTTGTTTTTGAAAAACAGTTTTTGAACGAAATTAATACATACATAGTATATAGATCGATCTACTTAAATAAATTTTGTTGTAGGATCGCATGATTTCTTTGGCCTCAATCATTATACTTCAAGTTTATGTACCCCCGGTATAGAACCGTGGTTTCCAATCTTTCTCCGTGATAGGAATACTATCGAAAGTGCAGATCCGAGTTGGCCGTCCAGTTCTACGGATTGGTTAAAAGTATGCTTTTTATTTTAACTTTACCATTTATGTAGAGTTTTACAATCGCCGTTCTTGAGTGTGTTCAATCGCGTTCGTGTTGATAAAAGCGTTTATTATTTCAACGAATTCGTAGAATCTCTTTTTGTTTTTTGCTTTTTTTTTCTTTTCTCTTTTCTCTTTCTTCCGTCTACTCGGTTGTTAAATTTTCGGTGTTGTAGGAGGTTAACATCGTACATTGCAGATGTCTCCGATATGGCCACCTAGCTAGACAATGTAAGGAAAATTCCAGGGGTCTGCGTTTTGTTGGAATGGAACATTCCGAAGAAGCCTGTACTAGTCCATCACCAATCTATGTGTTTTGCAAAAACCAGCTCAGAACTACGGATACCTCGTGTCCGGAAAGAAAGAGGCAAACTCAAATAAACGAACTTATGGCGTCGCATAATCTCAGCTTTCAAGAGGCCTCATCGGGAGTACTCCCTCTATATCGGCAAGAAAATCTCTACTCCAATACTATTAGAAAACCCCGTTTTTCTCTCCTATCTGAAAAAAGTATTTTTCCGTCTATTTCGCAGAGTAAACAAGAGAATGAATTTCACATTATTCCTTTATTTAGACCTAAACCTTTAAGAAAAACAGGGTATATTAATTCCCATCTCAAATTTCTGACTTAAACGTACCGTATCGTTTGTGTCTTCTACCGAGAAAAAAAAACCAAATCGTTCTGGCTCAAAAGAGTAGACAACCTAGTTCGTCCAAAATAATCAATTACACAACCTTAAGCAATAATGGTCCGAAACCAATTCAATCAATATTGAAAAGTATATACAAATAACATAAGCAAAAACTGTTTGGATCCTAAAATCTCCAATGTGGTTAGTTTTAAAAGGTTTAAGTCTCTTCCTAATAATAGAAAAGCTACTAAGTCTAATTCAGCCGACAATTAATTTTCCTGCTTTATTTTACATATTTAATTATATATTTCTTTTTACTATTTATTAATGTATTTGATACATTTAATTGTTATATCTTTTTTTATATATATACAGTGGAAACCGTTTAACACGAAACTGAAGGGACCGAAATATTTCTTCGTGTTAACCGAAACATGCAAAAAAAAAAAAAAAACGAAAATAAAAAATTAAAAACTCACCAATATTTTTAATGTCGGTAAAATGTACCAATTCAATTTTCCGCTAACATTAGCACTTGTAGGTAGTACATTTATACACTTCAAATAATTACATTATAAAAAAAACATAAAAAATTATTGTTTTTTGGGAAACTTGTCGACCGAAATTAAGTAGTACTGCATTCCCAGGGGGTAAATAATAGTAACCATTGTTAATTTTATTTATCTGTTAAGGGATGCGACTGGAAAAGCAGGTATATTTGTCCTTTTGAGAAGCAAAATCTTTTCGTGTTAAGCGATTTTTGTTTCGTGTTGTTTCGTGATAAAAGAAAAAAAATGTATGTAATTATATGGCATTTTGTCGGGACCGTAGTGTTGTTTCGTATTAAGCGATTTTTGAGGTTAACCGGTTTCGTGTTAAACAATTTCCACTGTATATATATATAACGTGCTTAATCTAATGTTTACAAATTTATTTTAACTATTAAACAATCCGCAAAATAGGCGATTATAATAAAAAAATAATGATTTGAAGATGTCATTGTGCTGTGTAATTTGAATTAATATTTTATGAAGAATACTTTACATTATAACTTGAATTTAAATATTAAGGGTAATATTTCACGGTGTTTTTATTTAAGAATCAAACGTAACGATGTCGAAAACAGAACAGTGAATTTGCGCTGCCGGTATTGCAATGCAGTATTTTTGTTGTCTCAGATATCAATACAATTAAAATAAAATGGATACGTATAAAAAAAAGAATATAAACAAATTTGAATTAACGCTCCCCGTTCTCTAAAAACGAATAAAGATTAAAATAAAATAATAATAACATTTCGTTAATAAATTTTGCGTAAAATGTGTGTGTGTATATATATAATTGATTTTTTTTTTTCATTTTCAATTAGAAAAAACGATTTTTTAAGGCTTAATATTACAACATATTGACTTATTCTGGAATACAAATTGTTCAGCCTTTGGTCACTGCAACTTTAATTGCCGATTGTTTTATTTAAAGCTACTTGTCGTGTTGCCATAATTTATAGTAGTTAACTTTATCTACATGTATTAATGAATTGTGGACAAAAAGTAAATCCTTTTAATTGTTTCGTGAATATAAGTTGATAAATATTTTTTGAAGGTTGTTCCATGGGGGCTGAAAGAATTACTTATTTGGATTAAAGATGCTTATGGTAATCCGGAAGTCTTTATTACTGAAAACGGTTATTGCGATAAAGGTGATCTACACGATATAGGTAGAATCAATTTTTATAAAGTAAGATAATTGAATACATTTAATGTTAATTCATGTTTTTTTTGTATTAACTATTTCCTTTGAATTCATCGCCGTATAGGCAGAATTAATGCAACAAATTTTAATTTTAAGCAAATTCATAGTTCTCTTTTTGAATAGTTAGTTTATGTTATCACTGCTCCAAACTCATTGAACTAATACGAACAAAAGAGATAAACTACGTTTCAAAATACCTATCTTGTAAGTTGTTAAAATTGTCAAATTAAGTCATTTTAAACGTTCTGCAGCAAATGTTAAAACGCTTACAGTTGCAAGAAAATACATCTAAAACAATGTTGAAAGAGATATCAAATGAATAACCTTTGTAACCATAAGGATGAAACTTTGCAAATTTTTAATCTAAATCACTGAACCCGCATTGTTTTATATGTATTATATTATAGGTATCGGAAGTAATTTTTTTCCGGAACACAATAAGAGTTCTCGCAAAATACAATTCATGGGAATTTTTTCAAATAGAATTCAAGAACTTGATAAACATAAGAATACTATATCCGTTTATTTCACTCATTGCTTCTTTTATGTTGTTCAGTAATTAATTTTAAACACCAATTTAAAACAATTATTTAATTTATCAAATACCCCGACGCGTTTCGAAGACAAAGCTTCATGATCACGGGGGTTATAATATATAAATTTAATAAAGACGATGCCAAAATATAAACAATAAAAAATAACGGTTAAAAGTCGATAACGAAGGTCGATTATTGCTCAGTTAAATTTAAATTATGAAAAATGACTAATAAAATAAAATTAAAGTATTTAAAAATTTTTTAATTTTTTTTTTTTTTTAAGTTTTTATAAAAGTTTAAGTAATGTTTAATAAAAAGTTAAAATCGAATATAAATTAAAATTAAAATCGCGAATGAACATATTGAATCACACAATAAGTAACTAGTATAAAAATTATATCTAAACACAATTACATAAGAAAAGAATGGTTATTAAAATATTATTTAAAAAATTCAAAGATTGAATAGTGGATTATCTGTGTTTGGATAATTATGGTTTATGCAGTTATTTTTAAATTTGTTAATGTAGTTTTCAGCAAAGTTTAATGTATTATAATTATTTATTAATTTTAAAATTTGTAGATCTGTATCGATGTTGAAGGTTAATTGTCTTCGAAACGCGTCGGGGTATTTGATAAATTAAATAATTGTTTTAAATTCTGTAAAACATAAGAATAACTGTAGGCCTCTGTAAAAAAATAATTAAATGATTTGAAATAACTAAAAAACAATCATATTTATAAAAGAGTAGAATAATTTAATATATCTTTATTATGATTTGAGGATGTTAAACTTCCCTTTTCTTCGAGAATATTAAAACTCTTACTTTAAATGATTTTTTTATGCCGTAAATCATCCATTTCTTTGCAAAATGATTTACCTCAAAAATACTGCGAGAATATATTATTTTGTTTTTTTAAAAATCTTGGATTTCTTAAAGCGACTTTCTAACAATATAGTAAAACTGCAAATGCCAAAGTTTAATCTGTTTAATCTGAAATATCATTTGTAAATATATTGTCGACAAAATTCCAAAAGTTTCAGTTATAAACTTTTCATCATCCGCGTGAACGGGAATGAATGAAACTGGGAACTCATTTGAGTTTTGTAAAAATCGCGAGCTACACAAAAAAATTGGTATTCTCCACTTACCGATACAGTGCAAACGGTTTTCGATTAAACCAGATTAATTTGGATTTCTGCACCACGATTATCAATAAGTTCTAAGAGTTTAAGTTTTATTGAATCAATACCATTCAAAAATTGGTTCACACGAAACAATTAGGTAAATCTAAGTTTCAAGAATTTTAAAAAAAGCTAGTATAATAGTATTGCGCAAAGTTCTGTATTAGGGAAATAAGCGAAACACTACGAAGAAATTTAATAAAAGTGATTTTTCGACTTACACAAACATGTAAAAGCTGTAGACTACTCCAGAAGCATCAACCTTTAAAAAAAGCTAGTATAATAGTATTGCGCAAAGTTCTGTATTAGGGAAATAAGCGAAACACTACGAAGAAATTTAATAAAAGTGATTTTTCGACTTACACAAACATGTAAAAGCTGTAGACTACTCCAGAAGCATCAAAAATACGCTATATATGTCAGTAATTTTATTCGAAAATTCGGGAACGGTTTAATGTTTAAATTTCAAATATGATTTCAAATTTTTATTAGTTAAATCATGTTGCGGTGTTCGTTCTTTAATATAATATTGCCACTGAAAACCTGGTGTAGAGCACAAATTAAACGAGATGTGAGTTGAATAGGTCACGCAAAAAAAATGTCGCGTGAGGATTGACTAGATAAGTTGTTTTTTTTTTAGGGGGCTCGTAACCAGAGGGACCTTTACCCAGAAACAATAAAAAAAGGAACAAATTAATTATATCTCGATGCGACCAGATATTGTTATTAGGAAGGAACAAATAGTGGGAACAGTATATGGAGAAAGAGAAGACAGCATATAAGAGGCGCAATACGGAGTAGAAAGACCAAGTCGCAGCAAACTGAAATACAAGGTAGAACGCTCAACAGAAAGAGATGAATACTTAATAAACACGTGATCAGCATCGCAAACACGCTGTTTGTTTGAGTGGAGAGGAAACCAACGAAAAGCAAAAACGGGAGGAAGACAGCAAAGAATGGCCAAAACGCAGAGGAATAATGAAGACAACAGAACGATGAATTGAAGAAAACAAAAAGAACCACGGATTTGCTGGAAGACTAGATTAAACAGGCAGATAAAAAGGAACAATTGTTACAAAAAGAGGAAGCATACATATTCAACCAAAACCTAAGATGAAAACTTTCACACAGCGGAAGGAAATTAGAGGATAAGATGTTTCTTAAGCAAAGAGGTAGGAAGAAGCAGCAACCCGAGCCAAAGAGTCCTCCGCTTCGTTACTCAAAATACGCGAATGGTTAGGAACCCACTGGAAATCAATTTAAACAGAATAGAGGGAAGAAAGGACGTGGATAAGTGAATGTATACGAAGAATAATACAGGTAAAATCACAGGAATAGTCGGGTAGGGGAGAACAGATGACCTGAAAGGTAGTTATGGAGTCAGAAACCTATTATATTATTTTATACATATGTTTGAAATCTCGTTTCTAACAACTAATGAGCGATTATGATATAATATTATTATAATAGAATAATTTAATTTCGATTACATATGTAGTGCTGTTTTTATTTTTTCCATAAATTAGGGTTATATGACAGAAATGCTAGAAGCTATGAATAACTATGGCTGTAACGTAATAGGCTACACTGTATGGTCATTACTGGATAACTTTGAATGGTTGCATGGCTATGAGTAATTATTTTATAATATTAATGCGTCACGTAATTTTTAAGACTTTTATGATATTCTAAATTTAATTAATAGTCATTATTTAATGCATTTTGAAACATGTATTCTAAAATAGCTACAATATTCATCCGTTTTTTTTTTTTCTTTTCTGTCAGAATAAAATATTATCTTTTCTAATTTGTAAGAACGTGCAATTGAAAAGCAGTGACACTATTTATGGTCCCGGCAAATTCATTAAACTTTAAAAATAAAATATTTGAAAGTGAAATGATAAAATTCTAATCAGCACAAAACAATGTTGTAATAATATATTTTAAATTATTTCCGCTCGTTCAAATAATCCGTTTGGCGCGAATAAGTAAATAAAACAGTGCATTTTATCTGACATGCACAATTGGCTTTGTTGCTGTTCCCCGCTGTTTTTCAAAATTTATTAAAGTAAATTATGCCGGCGCTTAGTAGTGTCGAAAAATTAATAGATAAATTCATGTCAGGACATTATTTACACTGAAAATCTCCTACGGGCGTTGTTACCGACAGCGGAAATATTTAAATCACTTTTTTAGTGATCAGTATTTTATTTTGATAAAAAACTTCTTGCATAACTGAAAAATTCATATTAAAACTATGATGAGAGTTGTAATGAGCTTTTCTAACTTAGTATCATTATAATTATCTTCGTCATGATTGCTTGGCCTACTTTAAAGTGGTGCATTGCCTCGGTCTCGATCGTCTCTTTAATATGTTTCAGCCTTGATTTTCCTCTTCATCTTCTTCTTTCTAGATTATTTTCAGTAATTTTGTTATTTATTATGCCTGCATATATGACCAAATCTTTTATAGCTTCTTTAATAGATTTCGTTATTCTTTGTTTCTACTAATTACTTCTTCATTTCTTATTTTCTCCGTTCACGTTATTCTTTCCATCCTTCTGCAATACCTAGTTTCAAACACTTTTTTTTTTTTTTTTTTTTTTTTTGGGCCCGGCAACAAACCATTTGGCCATTTTCAAGTTAATTTATTTTTTTCCCTGTGTCCTTGCCCCCTACTTTTGTTTATATTCCACATTTGTGATCCGTTTAGTAGTTCGCTCCATATGCAGGTATTACTATTTCTTTATTGATACTATTCAGTGTTAGCAGGTGTTCTTTCTAATTGAACGTCCATTTCATTTTTGTCATTCATTCTTTTACATGTCAGAATTCTTCATTTTCGGTCATTATATTATCTAGATATTTCTAGTTCTTTATTTTATATCCGCTTTCTTATCGTCTTTCTTACTACACTTCATTACCGCTGTCTTCCTTTTGCTTATTTTCATACTATGTAAACTATATGTAAACTATATTCATCTTAGATCGTTAAATTTCATTCACCTTTCTTCTGTTGTTACTGTATTTCCTGAAAACCTAAACATATTTATTTTCATATCACCTACTGAAATTCTGTTTTTGCAATTTTTTTTTCATTGCTTTATAGCTTACTCTAAGCCTAATACAACCTGGTTCTTTTTTTAACCGCGCCAAAGGGAAACCCCAAAATATTCTATAATACTTATGGAGGAATGGATTCAAGTTATTCTTGACGAAAAAATAAATAAAATAAAATAAACAGGCACATAAAACTAGTAAGATTTTGAAATAACCCAAAATAGTCTTTTTATCTCTTCTGTTAATATTTACTTTTTAATATTTCAAGAAGTAGATTCAAGTTATACCGTTCAAAGGCTTTCTGCAAGTCTAGACATATATTTCAGCGGATTTATCTCTCTATTCTATTATTAATCTTAAATCTAATATTGATTCTCTAGTTTCTCGTTCTTTCCGAAATAATATTGATCTTTGTTTAACTCCAGTTCAGTTTTGTTTCTAATTTAACTAAGTACAATTTTTGTTAGTATTTTTAAAGTGTGTTTCTTTTTGGTTTATTATTTTTTTCACTATTTAATATATTTTTATTTTTCCTTATGATACTTTTACTAATTCACTATTAATTTTATTCTTATTTAAACTCTTTTAATACCTTTTCAAATTTATCCCTGTATATTGTTGTTCTCGTATTAACTTTTGCTCTTTAAGCGATCAGCTCGCTCCTTCCGGATCACTCTTTCGATTTCATCATTCTTCGCATACTCTGTCTTATTCATTTTCTTTCTTCTCGCTACTCCATCTGTGTTTATTTATTGTGAGTTCCTAGCCATATAGATATTGAAGGCAATGAAACGACAGATTCCTTGAGTGGGGTTGCTGCTTCCTCCCGTTCAATTATTAAACAAATTCCATCCTCTAACTCGACTTCCGTTTGTAAAAAGCTTCATTTTAAACTTTGATCGGATATTTACACTCCCTCCTTTTGTAACGATCAATCCTTTTATCTGTCTGTACAACTCAGTTTCTGATCCCTGGTTCTTTGAGCTTCCTTCACTTCCCGGTTCTATTGTCATTTCTATAATTCGCTTACGTTTTGGCCTTCCTCTCGTTTTCGCTATTCCCTTGTTCCTTCCAAATTGTTTTTCCCACCGCAATGAAGCGGTTGTTTGCGACGCCAATCACATCTTTTTTGAATGTCCATTCCTTTCTGTCGAACATTGTATTCTGTATTCTTGTCTGCTGAAACTCGAGCTTCCTAATCCTTATTGTGCATCTTATATTTCGTCTTTCCTCTCGCCATCCATTATTTCATTCATTAGTTTCTTTACGTTATCCGTATCTGACCGAATCAAACTTTAATTAATGGCTTTTTCCCTAAAGAAATATCTTGTCCTCGCGGAATTACATCTAATTTAGCTCGACATTTGAAAATAGTACATCCAACTTTATATTTTGATACTACCAAGGATATTTCAAATTTATCTTGTGCCATAAAAAATATTTCCGATAGTAATAATGATTATTCTGATAGTAAATCACTGACACCTGTTGATTCAAACATTATCGAACTTGTTGAAGTAGTGATTCGTTCTGAACCAACTGAAGAAAATACGGGAACTATTTTCACGTTTCTTTTTGTGATGTTTACTAATCAATATCTAAATGTCAGCAAATGAACTTGTTAATACGAAAATTGAGACGAGTAAATATGTACTATTAAGTTTTTTAAAGTTGCATTAGACAGATTTTGTTAGCCCCCGTCTCATCAGTCGTGTCAAATTGTTTTTCATCGCGTTCATCTTTTTTTTTTTCGCACAATTGGCAGATGAAACAGATTCAATACTCGCCTAGTTCGTCGGGTAATAAAACTGTTCAGCTGCACTTATAACCGTCTCATGTCGTAAATATTTGTCCTACTACCAGTCAGTAAGGCCGTTTTTTTTTTGTTTTTTTTTTTTTTTGTTTTTTATTTTTTCTTTTCCTGTAAATGTAGAAATATTCCGTTTAAAGATACTGACGGCAGTTTGATTCCCAACTCATTCGGTGTTACCACTTCACAGAAGCTAAATTATTGTTTCAACTGACACAAATTTATAATTACAGCCAAAAAGTAAATCGAAATAAAGTACGGTCGCTGGAGCAGTCCGCGGTTACAGGCACGGGTGATTGGCATACCGACCAATCCAGCTGCTATTATACAGTAATGGATTCTGTGAAGGAGCTGGGAGACCTATTTAAACAGATTTCCCAGCTTACTAACAACATAAAATCCCAGTTTAAAGGGAAATCAGTTACTAAAATCGAAAAGGAGGCGATCTTACAATCCGCAACTTAAATTGACACATTGGTAACCCAGTCCAGTGGCTTGGTAATGAGCCTTAAACAAATACTACAGGAAAACCAATCGGATATTCCAAGTGTAGTACTTCAAGTGATACAAACCGTTAAATCACAATAATACATATTATAGTTCTGACACTTAAAAATTATATATATTTATTGCCTGTTACTTAGCCCCAAACAAACCCAGGCTTCCACGTCTAGATCAAATGGATCATATAATAATAAAATAAAATCACCAGTTTGCCCCTGTCCTCGTTGGAGACTTTAATATAAGGTTGCCATTTACGGAGGATAGGGTGTCAAATAATAGCAATGCTATAGAATTTTCTGAATTTCTGCTGTCTAATGATCTAGTCATTAAAAACAGCAAACAACCCACGTTTATTTATTTACAATGGAAAGAACATCATCGATTATCTCATCGTACATAGCAGAATTCAACAATTGGTTCCCTTTTCAATAAGTCACTTTGACCTAACTCCACACCGTAATGTAATCTCCGTCATGTCTTTCAATATTCCTAAACCCAAAACGAATATGTTTAGGAGACTAGATCTTAATCTATTCTCAAAAAACATCAATTATACTTATATTAATACTCTTCAACGTGACATTGATGCTTGCACTAGTGTCATTGATTTGAACCAAAAAATTTCTAAAACTAACAACTATTTATCCAAGATAGCCATAATGTCACAAGCCAGGGCCTCTGATCCAGCGGCGGACTGGTGGAATCCAGAGCTACAACGACTTAAAGACAAAATTGATAATGTACGCAAAAAGAAAAACAAATGCAAAAATAAGGTCAAATCATTCTTTCCGGATGCCACGCTTAGGGCTTTAAATAAGGAATATAAACTTTCAATTGCAAAGTCAAAACTACACGCCTGGCGCCTACTTATCCAGAATAGTACAGCTTGAGGCCATCCATATAAATATACATTCAATAAACACAAACAACATATAATTCCTGACATTAGTGTCAACAATAATACCATTATATCAGACAATTCTGAAAAATTCAAAGCTTTTCTCATTAACCTTTTCCCTAAAGTTATGGATAATCAGCTCCATCCAAGTTTCACCTGTAGCGTTGAAGTTCCTTCGACGAACTTTAGAGACATTACGGTAATAGTTCAAAAATTGATCGATAAATGTCGGATAGAGATAATGTAGGAAAATATGTGATTTTTGTATCGATACAAAAAATTGTTTAAATTCTTACAGGAAATGTGGTATTGATTTTTTTCACTGCTCGGTGTTGTTTTCAATTTTTTTGGTTTTCTCTTGCTTGAATAATGCTAACATCATTCACAAAACCGTCCAAGTCCTTTTGAACTTCGTTTTCGAAGATCAATAAGCCATCGGGACTTCTATTTTCATTAATCGGAGAAATTACTTCCGGTATAAAAACTTATCTGTAGATCTACAATGTTATTTCTCGTAATCTTATCAGTGCTGATTTGTAACATATGTCCGGCAATGTTAATGAAACACGTAACGGAAAATTGGTATCCTTCTTCTAAATAATGAATTACAGCAGTAGTGGTATTTTGTTTACTGCTTCAGGGTGTGGAAGTAAGTCCAAAATATGAGAAAATTCTGCTCTTTTCTTAAAATATCATCGAGAATGCAGATGTAATTTTCTATTGTGATAAATTTCTGAACTACATATAATATCACACGAAATTCTAGGACAAACATTGGATATAATAAATCATACAGATGAATAGACCAACCTTCTTGAGGCAATTTCGGCGTTGTTAATTTTTATTATTAGATGGTTTTTCGTTAAATGGCTAACTGGGCCGCTGTTGCAGAAATAGATGGTCAATCTGTTATTCGACATTCTTTGTATAAGTATAATAAGAAGAAGATTTCTTCTTCTGGAAGTTCCTCTAATCTTAATATGTATATCGTTTTTCCCGTAATTTTTCGTTAACTTATTAAACACAACGGCGTGTTCTCTCTTGAAAAATTGCTTGATGACTTCATTTTTGCGTAACTTAAATGGATTGATGAAGATTGTCATGGACTGATTGAATGCGTTTCGATTATTTTTTACTTGTTGGTGAAGTATTATCATTTCGGAATTGTTTTAATGTACTTTTTATGATACTTTTTTATGATACTTTTATTATTCATGTTCGACATACTATATTGTGAATTTATTCCTTTGTGAAATATATATAAAGTTAATGTTGTTCTGAGCGTTTTTGCTTGCCGCCCACGTTTATGAAGCAGGCGAGTGTTTTTGTTTGGACTGGTTTTATCCATACCACTTAATATGGGAAACGATAAGTGACGAATTATAAATGATAGCTGTGCTAGTGCAACTGTCAATTTTAGTTACACTATGCCTGATTTTTTCGGCAATAAATCGGTAAAGTGTAACTCTATGTGCTATAAAGACTGATGGAACTAGTGAAAACGGTAGTATATTACAGATGGATAATTGTAGTGTAATACGAACGCGATGAACAAATCTATGCGATTTAGTAACTGGCACGTCATCAATTTCAAATATAATATATTCTTTCTGGTTGTTTAAATATTCCTTTCCCTTATTTATCGACTTCGAAAAAAAAGTAAGTTACGTTCGACGCGATGTTTTTTTTCTTTTTTTTATGTTTATTTACGCATAACTTGTACCTATATGAATCGATTTTAATGATTCTTTGCTCATTCGAAAGTGTACCGGTCAGCGATGGTATCATGTGAGTACTGATAAAAATGGTTGAATACAAAACCATCAAAAAACGTAAAAATTGCGGTTCCTTTAAATAATTTTTTTTATCCATTAATGGAACAAACGCGGTTTACTTAAGCGTAATTTAAAAAAAAAATTAAGTATTATCAATGTTAATTAACACGGATAAATATGGATTCGAATAAAGAAACAGCAAATTAAATAGCTTGTCACTTTTAAACAAGTTGATTTTTCGCAAGACAAAAAATTGAAGTACTATGCTAAAAATTGTAAAATAACGTGTTTTTCTTTTAAAACAGTACCGACTTCAAAATTTACTATAAAAATCTCATAGAGGTGTACTAAAAAGTAAAAAATAATTATTCGATAAAAAAAGAAATATATTCCAAAGTGATATAAAACTCTCCGATATTATGATAATTCTTATGCAACATTAACTTTTTGGGATCGGCGAGGAAATTACAAGTTACAATAATAATTAAGTACCGCATTAGATATTCGTTATATTCGGATTATAGAAAACGAGAAATTCTATTATTATACTCATTAGATTGTTTCTCAATATTGTAATTTTAATTTGGTGCCTACTGCAAAAAGTTCATGTTGTATGAGAATTATCATATCACTTTAAGGTATATCATTTTGAAATATATTATTTTTTATCGTACAACTATTTTTTACTTTTTAGTGCATTTTTATTAAATTTTTGTAGTAAATTTTGCGGTATTTTTTTTTTTTTTTTTTTTTTTTCGTTTTTTAACATTTCATATCATTTAATTTTTTTGACAGAAACGTACAAACCTGTCTCCTCTTATTTCAATTATCTAGTTCATAATTTTCAATTACTTTCTGTTTGTTTCTACACTTCCACATTCTAATCATCTGGTATTATTAAGTTTTCATTTGCTTTCACATATTCAAACATCTCTTCCGATTGTTTATATATTTCATTAAATTTTTTATTCTTATATTGCATTATAAGCATATATATGTTTTTATTATCGTCATTGTTGTTGTTTCGCTCCTATCTTAGCTAAAATTATTCAATCACTAATCTATAGATACGTATTCACTTTATTCTCTCGATTTTTATTTAAAAATATCGGCCCCGCTTCGTCCAAGAATGCAATATTTAGTAACCATTACTCCAGAAATCATAATTTTTTAACTCTCTTGAAGTATAACCGTTTCGTTCCTTTTTTATTTCTAATTTTTGAATATTTTCGCTAATTTTTTACACATCTTCGACCTTATATTCCGCGTTCTTACTTTTATGACCAGTTTTTTTTTTTATTTTGTTCCATTCTATTTTCTTTTATTACTGTTAATCGTTTCTTTGTCTTTAGAATAAAATTTTGTTTATATTTGAACTGATTACTGTGATCTATTGTACAGGTCACATATATTTCTCATAAAAAATCTGTACCAAACTTTCAGCGCCAAGTGCCAGTCAGATCATATGGCACATCTGTTTTCACCTTATCGTTAACTTTCATGCGGTACAGTAAACTTAAAAAAGCAACACGGTGGTTCACCGTTACTTTTCTCATCGCAATATTAAAATCTTTTCAGCAATCTTCGTGCTTACCAACTTTCTGTTCAGTGGCTCTATTGAACTTTATTCTCCGCTCCTGGCATTATTGATTCTATTACTTGGAGGTCATTCTTCGTCTGACTCCTCCTCTAAGACCTATCCACCTCGGAAAGTCTACTGGTGGAATCCATTATCGCTGACAGAGCTCCCATATTTGTTAAAGTATACAAACCTGTCTGCGGGTTTGCGGTGATTCACCCCGGAGAGAGCCTTTATTATATGAAAACACTGGAAAACACAGTTGTGTAATTAATTGTTAACATTTTTAAACGTTTGTATATTAATGAGTTATTTTATTGTTGCTTTGTTTTATTTTGTTTTCTTACTTACAAAATACTATCGCTTAATGTAATTAATTTTTTTGTCCTTCAACATTCGTCAAATTTTTCTATAAAAAGTTAATTTTTTTAAAGAAAAACTAAACGGAACTGCCTTCCTTTAACTTACTTAACATTGGTATTTTTGTTCCCTTACTTGTAAATTTTCCTACGAGTAAAACTGAATTTAATAGAAAATATAAAGAGATTTAAGCATCATATATAATTCCCTCTCTATCAACATGATGGTTAAGCTAATCAAACAATTTTGCTCTTCTCAGATCTCTATTTCTTTCACTCCCTTTTTAAATAAATTACTTTCTCTTCACTTCAACCAATTCCTGTTGGAGTCAACACTGGCTCTTCAGCAACGGTCAAGTTTTCTTCGAAGTATAAAAATATTGTTTGTACCATGCTATTCCCCAGGTAGAGTATACAATATTCATAATTCAATTGTAAACTGTTGTTGCATTCATCATTCTTATATCATCCGAAATATTTATTTTACTGACTTTTTCCATTTTATCAAGCTTCTCATCCTCCTTTAATTGCTTAGTTTCCCCTCTACTTTAACAGAACTTTGAAAGAGATGTAATATTACTTTCTTTGGTTAAACCCATAGCTTAAAAAATACATTAAACTCTACGGTTTATAGTTCATGTTTCACTGACGTTGTATTTAGTCTCTGCAGTCGTCTAAAAATTACAAATCTGAAGAAAAAAAAAATGAAATAAGTATTGAAGATAATGTTTGATCAATAAGTTATTTTGTTGATTTTTTTTTTTTTTTTTTTAATACTTAATCATAATTTTTTGCTAAATAACTTGTTTTATTTTTAATCTTACAGGGATCGCTTCGGTATTGTTAAAGTTGATTTTGACGATCCAAAAAGGAAACGAACTTTAAAAGATTCTGCGAAATTTTTTAAGGATTTAATTTCTACTCGTAAAATTCCGAAAAGTATAAATTATTGAAATTATTTGATCAATTAATTTTTTTCTTGTATATGGATTATATATCATTAACGTATTTATATTAATAAAGTGATATGATTCGTGATATTTTATTTTCATATTCATCTTTAATCGCAAATTCACGCTACATAATTGAAGCATTCGCATATATACTAGTGATGTCCGTTAATACTTTATTATTATTATTATTATTATTATTATTATTATTATTATTATTATTTTTATTATTATTAATTATTATCGTTACACATTCTTATGTTGAAACAATGAATTTTAGATTATTTTGAGTTGAAAAATATATGCTGAATAAAAATTTAATTGCAACGAGATTTATTACATACTTATTACTCTATACGTTGTTTTGCTTGGCAATGTGTATGGATAATTATTTTTACTGATACTACCATTTCATTATTTTTTGGGTTTTTTTAGGTATTTTTACTGTTTAAAAAAAAACAACTGAGTCTTATATGATAATATAAGAAATTTTCCCCAAGAATATATAAATATTTATAGGCAGCAATTAAGAAAATAAATGAATCAGCTTTTACGACTCTTCTTTAAAACTAAAAGCTTATGCATTATATTTTGTTCTGTTTAAATTAGTTATTTTAGTTGAATTGAAAATATATTAACCGCGCCAAAACAATTTTTAATAGTATAGGAGTAAAATATTCAACCAGGGAGCGGACTGCTATCTGTCACTCTGTCTTAATTACAAACCTGATTTTAATTAGATTTTAATTAAACGCAAGAATTTGTTAGAAAAAATAAATTAGCGCCATTTTCTACGCTCTTTGAAGAAACATTGAATCACAGATATGTTTATTAAGGATTATATTTTTTTTTTTTTTTTTGTATTTAGAATATTGCACTGTATTTTCGTAATTATTTAAAAATATACAGATGGAAAAAAAGAAGAAGAATAACTTTATCGGTCTACGTTGATTTTAAAAAGATGCAAAATAAAAAAAAAAAAGATACCGATACTATAGTCTTTTTGTAATTTTGAGTCATTGTGTTATGATAAAATTTTGCACAGAAACAATTCATGATATCGTTGCTCATCTCGTGAAATTTTATATTAGTTATTTTTCGATAGGAGACATAGAAGTTATTTTGACCATTGTCTGAAATTTAAAAATAATCAACATGTCGAGAGTTAATGAAATCCTTGGACACGAAGTTTTTTTTTGAGAGCAATGTTTTTATTCCTTTTTTTTCTCCTGTGGGAAGGAAAGTTTTCTTTTTTGGTCCCAGCATTATCCATCTAGCCAATTTTCTTAATCGAAGTATAATAATTTTATGGCACAAACTTAAATTTATACATCAACACGATTGTTTTTTTAAAAATTGGTATAATTCTCCACAGCTGCTTTTTATATTGATTCACTAATTATATGTTCGAACGATTTCTTTAAACAGTTTTTCCGTTCCTTTATTTTCCAATTTACAATTCCAAACCATATCTTCAATAGATCCTTCTTGTTCTCCATATTCACATATATCTGAACTAATTATATTTAATTTTAATATTTTGGGAGTTAACATATGTTCTGTCCTTAATCGTACCATAGTTTTAATAAAATCTCTAAACTTCCCGAGAACCAGGTTAAATTTAATGTCATTTTAGATGTTATAGTAATATTTTCCGCAATTTGTGCTAGTATTTTTGTATCTATGTTCCCAATATATTCAATCTTTACGCTTTAGTCTGCTTTTAAAATTCTTCCAAGGATATTTTATGTTTACTTGTTGTTGGTTAACAACTAGCATGATCTTCGTAAGTTGGTCAACAATACAATTTCCTTGTATGCTGCTATACCCTGAAATCCACTTAAACTCTACTCTACTATTATTTTCTTGCAGTCTTCGCAGTCCTCCTCGATGTTGTTCCATGGAATATTATCCTGTTTGTCTGTTCTGCTATTAATTTTGTGAATTTCTGATAACGAATATGTTAGGATGCGTATTTTTGTATTTCTCGCTTTAATATTCCACGATACAACTTTCCGGATTGTTAACATTTCAGCAGTGCATGAGGAATATAATGGAGTGATTTAAAATTTTTTTTTAATATTAAGCGTTTTATTACAAAAAACAGCAGAAAATCGCTGTTCAGCCGAATTTACCGATGAGTCTTTATATCTACACTCGTAATCTGGAAATTGTCTGTTTATTATTTCCTCCAAAATGTCATTATCAATATTAATTGTATCATCAATAGACTCCTGTGGAAAAATCGATATCTATCCCATCGCTGATATATTTATATATGAATACGGCAGCTTAATATTTTGTACAATATTTAGTTCGTTATGGTTTTCATAACTAATAATTAAAGATGGATGTGTTTTATTTAAACAGTATCGACTATTTATGAGGTATGAATATAATTACGGTATTGCTTTGTTTAACGGATGATATCGATTAGACTTACGTTTTAAGAAAAAAATTATCACTGACTACTTGCAAAATATAAATATATTGGAAGTTCAGCCGTTTCGACCCGTATTAAATGATTGAGGCTTGATTTGAATGCACCTAATGCGATCTTCAATGAACTGTTTTGTAGTGTTTGTAATGTTTTCATTTTTGTTTTACTAATCGTCGTAATAATTGGCCCTGGATAATCCATTTGAGACCATATCACTCTATATATTAAAATATTTGTTTTTAGGTAACTACTCCATCTAGTTCCATTTAGAGCTCTAAGAATATTTAAACTACGTATGCTTTTATCTTTAATATAATCTGTCTCGTCATTCAAAAAATCTTTTTGTCGAAGATTACTCCTAGGTATTTTATAGTCTTACAGAAATTAATTGATTTGCTTTTAATTTTAATATACGGACTTACATTGATTTTATGCCTAGTAAAAACAATGCCTTTAGTTTTATCGCACGTTACTTCCAGTTACAGTGATTCAGTATAACTTTCTATCTTTTTTATTACTACAGTAACGTATTTTATAGTCGTACATAGTGAAACTGCTGTCGCGTATATCACCACATTATCTGCATACCGTATAACTTCTTGAAAATATTTTATCAAAAATTCCTGTATACATATATTGCGTATAAAGTTGGACTTAATATTGACCCCTGGCATATTCCTTTATTGCATTGTACGCTATTCCATAATTTACCCCGATCCTACCAGCAAATACCGTTAAGCATTTTACTGCATTATAACTGACAGACTGTCAGCAACTCGCTCGTACCAATATACCCCGATCCGTATCAATCTAGAACGAGCAGGCAAGTATTCAGCGCCTTAAAATCAGGTTCTTTCGACTAAGAGAGTAAACCCTATCAGAAAATCTTGCATTAAGCAACGGAAAACCACTGCAGTATCTTCTCCAAGATATTACCATGACGGAGAAAACAAGAAATGGCCTCCAGTTCCGCGCAGACCTTCAATGGTCAGAGAATACGAAGAATTACTCCGAGTCCATAATAGTATCAAAGAATAGGAACTCGGAACGTTAGAAGTTTGTGCGTGCCAGGAAAATTTCAAAACCTAATATTCATGAAATTGACAGAAAAAAGTGCAAAATAAATTATCAGGGACATGTTCTAGAAAAAGTGAAGTAAGTCCCATACCCTTGACAGGGGCATCGAGGATTGTGAAGTTAAGGTTCACAATGTACTAATGAAAGTAGGTAGGCCAGTTCCTTTCGGCCACCTTTACTTTCAAAGATTTTTCTACACGAAAAAAAATATTCATTACTGCGTTTGATATTGGAAGAAAAACAGTTGTAGAAAGATATGAAATCGGTCGCAAACCTGAGTCATAGTTGTCGGTCTGTAACTGGACAAGGATGTCCAATTTCGGAAAGCTGCGTTGAACAGCAAAAACGCGTTCCCTCCGCTTTATCGTGATAATCGTCAGTGCTCGGGGAGTACGGCAACGCCAAGAAGATGAAATAGACACATTTAAATGGCCAGACTAGGCCTCACAAAAAAACTGTTAACAAATGAAAACATATTATATTTTCGGATAAAAAAAGGTTTAATTTTGAAGGTCTAAAAAGGTATTTATAGCAATTTAACGAATAATGAAAGTATAATGTCAAAGCAAATGACAGAATCCCAGAAAAAATATATTCCTTTTGTCCGCATCTAATGCTCAAAATAAACAAGAAGCAGTCCAGACCGGGTAAAAACGAATTCGTTTCACTGGCTTCACAAACACGCACTCAACCCTGAAGAGAAACGAACAGAGACAACCTATTTTAATATATATATATCTATCTATATATATAAGTAAATCCCGTGTCTTTATGTTTGTGCAGGATAAACTCGGAATTTACTTGACCGATTTTTATAACATTTCGAAAGTACATGCAATTTAATCCAACTCTTAACAGATAGAATACTTTTTGTTTTAATTATTTACATAAATATTTGTTATATTAAATAATTTAATCAATCAATTTTAAAAAAAAACAAATTTAATTGTTGGCTATTATTTTTTGCTTTAATTATTTACATAAATATTTGTTATATTAAATAAAACAAATTTTGACAATTTGATTATTTTTTGAGCACCAACAACTTTTCGTGGCGACTTTTGTGTATCGTGGATGTTAATCGAAATGCAACCATGTTTATCGCTGGCGCATGGCGTTATTAATTTTTTCGCTGTCGTTTACAAAAAAGTTCGTGTTATTACGGAGTTGTTGTTTAGGAAAAAAAAGTATATATTGTGCGATATTGTGCTGCATTTGATTTATTTATATTTCAGTGTATTTAATAAACGTCCTGCCTTGATAAAAAAAAAAAAAAAAAATTTATTTTAATATTCCCACAACAATAGTGTGGCAGTGATACAACTCTCTGACATCGTTGGACATCTAACTTGCTTTATATTTCAGTATAAGATAATGCCGCGGAGACAATCGAACCTCAACAATGCGTGTAGCAGAAATGCACGGCGTGTGCGTGTTATGAGAGCTACTGAATCGGAAGAAGAAATTGCAAGAATAAACGCATGTTGCCTGCCCACGTGTGGGAACACCATCAAGTCTATTCGTGTTAGCAAAAGACAGGTTGACCAAGAATATCGTGCATAAATTAATGCTTAGATAATTTTCAATTTTATAAAATAATATAACTAATAGTTCGAAACCAATGTTATCTGCCTCATTTATAACATTTAATTTTTATGTAACTAATTTATTTAGTATATTGTGTAAATAAGTCATTGATTACAGATTAAAGTTAAAGATTAGATAAATAAAATGTAAATTCAATAAGTGTTTATTAGTTGGATAATTTCATTCTCTAGATATGATTCAAAATCGGCTAAATAATTTCAGGTTTATTAGTAAAAATTAATTTGGTTGCATCAAAATAATAAGTAAAAAATTAATTTAATCTATTATAACTACTAAGCCACAGCAACGCGTGGCTGGGTCAGCTAGTATATATATATATATGTATGTGTGTGTAAGTTTTATTACTGTTTACTTATTTTTCTAATTTGATAAAATTGCTTTTTGTCAGAATGTCATTTAATGATTTAAATTACTATATTTATAATCTTAATCTACTACAATAGTTCAAAAATTCAAAAAATCAACCAGTAATATACTTTTTAACAATTATATAATGTCTGCGTGTAAAATCATATCAATATCGCAAATGTCAAATAATTTAAAATTTTGCTCAAAAATCAGAAGAATGGTGGCATCGTAGTATATGTATATGTAACGTAATGTTGCTGACTCCTTTTTCTTTTTTTTTTTGTACAAAGCAAAAACAATAAAATTAAAGAAGAAACATTACTTGCCAGGATATTTTATGAAGTTTCGAAGGAAGGGTGTTTCCCATTACGCTTACCACATTGAACTAATGAGGATGGAAAGAAAACATGTTACCGTCGAATTAAATTCTAAATTCCAGCATCAGCAGCAGCAGATCCGTAATTGAGGAGTGCCAAAGGAGGTAATGACCTCTCTTACTGAACTAATATGTTCTTAGTAATCAAGAAACGAGAAATAAACCAAAAATTAAAAATCAAACAGAAAAAATTGACAGTTTGCAAGGGAAAAAATTAAACTGTAAAAAGAAATAAAATATCTAGGACCCATTATTAATGAAAACCTCAATTTTAAAAGTCACGTTAATTATATTTTAGATACAAACTTTAAAAAATATTGTAGCTCTTCATAGAAATAATTTTGTTTATAAATTTAAAGAACTGAAAATTCTATATTCCGTTTTATTTCGACCGGCATTATTGATTTTGTCTTATCGAATTTTTTAAGAAAATGTAAGCAGGGCCATATCTGTGGGAGGGTTTTCAGGGTTCAACCCCCTCCCGAAATTTCTACGAAATAATAATTGCTTGAATTAAATGGACCGAAATTCAGAATAAGTTTATTTCTTTTTAGTTTTTGACAAAAGAAAAGAAAATTAAAATTTTTATGAATTCCATATGGAAACGACTATTTTTTATTTGTTTTTATTGTATTGTTGTCAAATATTACATATACAATAATTGACTACAAGGCTTTAGTGTACTATTTACAAATAAATATATTTTATGATAATACACACGCACACACACACACACACATATATATATATATACAAACATATTTTCGTAACCCCTCCCGAAATTTTGGTCTAGATACGGCCCTGTTTGTAAGTGTAATGAAGAATTTATGCGCGCATATGTATACCAGGTTAAGACAAAAAACTGTTTAAGAAAAATGAAAAGAAAGAAAAATCGTATCAGCGAAATACATATTTCGCAAGGCGTATGAAATCGACTTCCATTATGCGATACGCAATAAGATGAAATCTGGCACACTCATACCCAGAACTAAAACATTTTGAATATCAAACATAATTTTAAAGATCAATTTTTTACTTTCTTTTTTCTAGATTTATACTCCACTATGTAATTAAAAATTAATAAAAATGAAATAGTAGGTGCCTAATTAGCCACTTATGATTGTAGCGATGAGACAGTTTAATTTCTATCTTTTCAAACATTTCTTATGTAATAATTAAATTTAGTTAGATTATTACGTAGTTCGATTTTTTTGCATATTTGTATTTTAAATAAATTTGTTTTATCAAATACTTTGTTCTAAATTTATTTTATATATAAAATATAGTTAAACATTAGTAAAAAATTTACTTTTTCTTTTTTTTCGGAAATAATTGTTTTAATACTTCATTAAAAATAAGTAAAATGAACAATCGCAGTTGAAACGTATTACATAGTTATAAAGTTATTAACTTATTCAGCGTTGCTTAACTTCGAGTTTGCAATGTTAGATATAGAAATAAAAGTAGTAACGAACGTTTATTTCTGTATTATTTATATAAATAGTAATTTCCCAAAATTTCCATTATATATATATATATATATATATATTAGTAGTGGGCAATAAGATTTCTCCGTTTATCCACACCAGTGATTATAATGACCAATTTTAAATACATAATTGTTTTCCAAAAATAATTATAATAAAATGTTTATTATTATTTTTTTAATATTATTTATATTAAACTAACCCATTACTGTAAATTACCTATATAAATTAAAAAAAAGTATTATCAGCATCCCATTTTACACTTTATTTTTCTTGGACATTCTGATACAGACACATATTTTGGTCATTGCTTTTAAAAACGGTGTTTAACTTTTCTAGTTCAAATCTACATTTTCTATCGAATAATATAAAACAAAAAAATTAATTACATTTTCCAAGGAATAGTTATAAATTTATAATTAGGTAAATAAATTCACTAGAAATTTACCTGTGTGGTCGTAAATTCTTCACACGTTTTTCTATTTTGTGGTTTCTTACTAATAAAATAATTTTGTACAAATCTGATAATGTTTAAATAAGTATACATTTTTTTAAACATATTTACTGCATATTTTAAGATTAATAACAAACAGAAATGCCCTTAAAATAGTGGACTCTCAGAGATCAATTTCAGTAGTCTAGTGCAGCAGTTCTTAGCCTTTCTCACAATGCGGATCCTTTCTTAGCACATTATTTTCATACGGCCTCAAAAGAATTATCTAATGTAAAAATTAAGTTCCTTTTGTAAAAGTAAATTATAATAACGTCATATGGAAAGCAGTCTTTTAAGTCATTACCAAAATATCTGTCAAATTTGGCGAGTAGGAAAAAATAAGTGAATACATATATAAATTTTATATTTATTGGTGTAATTTAATACAAATTCAAAATTTACAATAATAATAAAACTTGGTATTTTTTGATATTTCTTTCAATCACTCTGTGACGATATCACGGACTCACAGAACCCTGGTCTAATGAATACTTCTGTATCCGATAAACTTTTGCATCGGGGTTTTCTCCTTATTCTCACAAAATTTTTCAACTTCACTATTATTTATTACGAATTTAACATAATTTATTTACTGTGCAGCACATCAATTTAATTATAATTATAAATGTAGAGATCTTTTAAATGATGTTAATTTCCTCGTAAGGCTATTCGGTAGAAAAACATTAAGTCCAAAAATGATATATTACAAAGTAAATTAACAGAGTACTTTAACTTTCAAGTGATTAAAAATTTAATATTATTATTAATCGCATTATTCGGTACACGTAATTGTTCAAACCAGAAAAGATCGTTAGTATCCCATTTATTTTCGATCCTAATTGCTAGCCTAAGGGTACATTTCTGTTTGTAATACGCTATTAAAGTGACAGTAATGTGTAATTAAACAGTTCAACAGTACACACTAAAAACATATAAATAAAAATGATTGAATGAAGTACAACTCGATGTATACTTCGAAAAACAAGCTAAACAACGGTACTGCATTGCGCATTGCACACATTATCCATTTACAGCACATCATGAAATCGGTAAGTGAATCAATTTAAATTAAGAATCACATTTTTCCACGGAAATTTATGTTAATTACAATCTACAAGAGATTATTTGAATTTTTCGTTTTAAAAAATATCTTACTACTTATTATTACAAGCTTTATAAATATTTTCTTGTACAGATTATTATCATTTTACTTTTGGTGATCGCGTATTCGTTTAGTTCACCTCTACCAGAATCAAATTCTTCACAGTATATTTCACACTCATATGCTACAGCTGACCATTCGAAAGCGGAAAATAGGGATTCGTTTGGCCAATATGGACTTAGGTTAGTAAAACAAGTTTAATATACATGTAAAAAAAGAAATTAAACTGATATTAACAGTGACGGATCCACGAGATGATAGACCCCCCCCCCCCCCATAAGCGTACCGAGGGGGAGGGATTTGGGGGTTTAAACCCCTCCCGAAATGGATTTTTACGGCGCTGTATTGTCACTTTCAGGCATTCTGACAGTACAACTAACTATGGATTAGTGTAAATTATTCTCAAAATGAAAACGAACAGAAATAATCCTAACCCTTACGCATTTAGAACTATTGTACAAAAGATTATTAATAAAATATAATTTCTAAGTAAAATCCCTTATTTTGTCCAGTGTTTTTTTTTTTAATGGATCGACCCCTCCCGAAAAACTGGCCTTGGTACGCCTATGTCCCCCCTCACCAAATAAAAGAACCAAAACCTCGATGAAAAAGTTTGTTACAACAGAGAAACTTAATTTATATTATAAAAGATTTGTATAAATGTTACCTATGGATTTAATATAATTAATATTTAATACGGTTTTCTAGCGAAATTATCAATGTTACCTTTTTTTTTTTCTAATTTAAACGTAACCGTCACCGATCTTTTGTCTTTTTAATTTATTTTTAATTTTTATTTTGTAACGTAAATGAAAATCGTTCAATGAGAAATATATATATTTTTTTTACTTGCTCACGAACAAAGAATCCGGACTGAAAAAAAAAGAAGTATAGTCTGATAAAAGTATTATCTCTCTGTTCTTTCTAGTAATTTACTGTTAAAATTCTAAACTACCATTTTAGCTACAATTTTATATTTTTTTATTTTTTACATAAAAATGAAGCAAAATTTAAATTAAATTGTAATAATTACGTATTTTAAAAATATTTTTAAATTTCTAAAGATGTCGCTATTATTATTTTCTTTATGAAACAAGGTTTTTCTCAAATCTACTGTCTACCGTGTAAGATATTACGTAATAATATAATTTCCTTCCCCAAAATGTCTTTCTGGATCCGCACCTCTGTATAAGTATAATTAACGTTTTGTAACACGCAACGAAAATAGATAACAATTTTGTCTGTAAAAAGACTTGTTTTTTTATTTTTTTATTGTTGTTTAGTAGAAGAAATTTGAATAGTTTGCGAGAAATAATGTAAGCAGTTAAAAAAAATAAAATTTTAAAACACGTTTTTGAAATTAGTAATTTTTCTTTTATTTTGTAACATAAATAAATACATACAGATGATATTTTCAAATCATACATAAGAATATTTTTAATTTATACATATATATTTTTATTATTATTAGTTTATTAAAAACTAAATTCTTTTACATTAGTTATTTAACAAAAGATGGCACAGAAATATCGGAAAGGGGATACTTAAAACCAGGTTCAGACGGTAAATATTTTTTAGCTAAAGAAGGAACTTATCGATACAAAACTCCGGATGGTCAAGCCGTTAATTATAAATTTACCGCCGATGAAAACGGGTTTTTCATAGAAAAAGTGTCTAAATAAAAAATAAAAATTTTAAAAATTAATTTTGCTTTTGGTAACAATTTAAAAATTGTTAAAGGAATTATCGTTCACTGTGTAACTAATTATTTCATATAAGTTAACAAAAATATGATACGTAATTTATTATTTTGTAAAAAATCATAAGAAAATATAATAAAAATTTTACAAAATTTTTGTGTTTAATATTTACATGTATATATTTATAAAAGAACATAACCTACAACAGCCTCCGTGGCGCAATGGTTAGCGCGTTCGGCTGTTAACCGAAAGGTTGGTGGTTCGAACCCACCCGGGGGCGAATGGACGTATGTTCTCTTTTTTACATATTAAAGCTTTTTCAAACAAATTATATTTAGAACATTTGTAAAATCACCATAATGATTTTAAAATAGTTTATTATATTAATTCAAAATTATACATCACAAAAACATAAATTACGAAATTATCATCCTTATAACTTCAAATAAACAGTACACATAAAAAAAAAAATGAACAAAAATACAAAAAATAAATATTTTATGAAGAACAATTTTTTAAACTTGCGTACGTACTACAGAATTCG
Source organism: Icerya purchasi (assembly GCA_039619475.1). Taxonomy (NCBI): domain Eukaryota; kingdom Metazoa; phylum Arthropoda; class Insecta; order Hemiptera; family Monophlebidae; genus Icerya; species Icerya purchasi. The sequence continues at coordinate 178,930,813 of CM077115.1, forward strand.
TATAAATTTTTAATTCCAGCGATTTTTTTTTTAACCCATAATATTTAAAAATTTGTGTATGAGGGGTTAATGTGTAGTCAGCATATATTTTTTTATTTTTTTTATATAGTAAATAACTGTTATATAATATAAACAAAAATCGAAAAAAGGTAGGTTGTTACGTGAAATAAAATTCTAGACTTCTTCTTGCCTACATACTTACGAATAATTTAATTTATAAAACGCTAAAAATATCATCATTTAAGGTACACGTTTATACTTTGGAATGTCAATAAAACCTCTGTAAAATTAATACTTCATATCGCATTTAACTGAATTTTTCTTCTAAGACCTGAAAGTGTTAAAAGTCTACGGAATAAAATTTTAAAAAAGCAATTTAAGTATAGTAGATCGTGTTTTTAAAAATTTAACGACGAAACTCGATTTAGGGAGATTTAAAATAATTTGAACTAAAGTTAAATTAAAATATATTTCAAAGAATAGAGAAGTAATTAGAAAATCGACGTTTAGAAACACGCAATTCGATAAATTCGTATTTTAAGTTGGTACTACAATTAGAATTAATAATTTCAAAACCAACTGAGAAAACATTGTTGTTTATAATCGGTTATTTTACTTGAAATTTATTGTTTACACTTGCTTTTTCATTATTTTAAATTATATAATAAATCACTTTTTACATTTTTGGTTTTATTCAGGAATATCTCACAAAAATGTTCTCAATAAAAATCTAAAAAAAATCTCTGCCCCTCCCCAAGAACATAAATTGCCCCCCACCCCCCCGAAATGGATTACTGAATTCATCACTGGTTTGTTGAAAGGATGTATAAATATCATAATTAATCATTGTCTTTTTCGAAAGAAAGATTGGTGCAGGTAAAAAATAATAATGATTTCTTTACAAAAAGTAATGATATCCATCAAAAACATAAATGTAAAAATGGGAGCCAAGTTCAATATTAAGTGTGGTTGTCAACTTCGCCGACAAAAGAGTTTAGATTTAAATGAATGCCAAGTTCTGTAGATAATCCTAAAATTTATTTATAAGAACGCATAACATTTTAAAATAAATTTAAAAAAAACGTTTTCTTGTTTTTTTCTGCTACAATACAATGTTTGCTATTTAAAAATATAACTTGTTAAATTTGAACAGTCGAATTATTTACACAAAGCAGATAATTAAGGATAAATTCTAACGATTTCACTTGGCTAGTTTTTTACCAGCAAACCAAATTTTTAGAAGAGTAAGATATGTTGACCTAACAATATAGAAACAGTAACTTGCGTATAACATAAAGAAGATAGGTTGATTGGCCAAATATAAGATAATTTTTATGTGAAAACTAGCCAAGTGAAATCGTGAGCTTTAATTTATCCTAAATTATCTGCTTTGTGTAAATAATTCGACTGTTCAAATTTAAGAAGTTGTTATATTTTTAAATAGCAAACATTGCTGTAGCAGAAAAAAAACAAGAAATTGTGTTTTAAATTTATTTTAGAATGTTGTATGTTTTTATAAATAAATTTCAAGATTATCTAGAGAACTTGGATCTCAATTATTTTGTCGGCAACGTTGACAACCATACATATTCTTAATATTGAATTTGGCTCCCATTTTTATATTTATGTTTTTGATGGATATGATAGTTATAGGTATGTTCGCGCAATATTTTTTGAGATATGTTAATGTGTAGTAAAACACTATCAAATCTAAATCTACTTAATTTATAGTTAAAATAAGATCGAAATTTAAAAAAAAATTGTGATAAAAGCTTTAAAAATGGCACAAATAATATTATAATTCAGTTTTTCTTTTTTTTTTTCTTTTAATATTTTACTACTGGAAAATTTTTGTCAAGATCATTTTTAGATATTTCCTATTTTACACGGCACTTGCTTAACATGTTTTCTTTTAAATTTATAAATACATTACTATTAATAAAAATCCTTTAATTTTTTTCTTTATGATACAATGTTATGCTTAATATCATCGTAAACGGATTTTATGCGTAAATATATAGTCAAGGTGAACAGGTCTTGATATAAAAAAAAATGTATCACCAGTATTGTGAAGTCTTTTGAATCCTTATTTTGAATTTCTTTGTATATGCCAGTATAATTATGATTTAATTATATTTTCCTAATGCTAGTAGTGTGCCGATAGGAGGAGTACAGCGGTGCACCTCATCGCACAGACTTTTTAATCGAAATTTTCAGAAAATTTTGAAAAACATTTAGTTTTTAATCGCTGGTTTTGGATCAGTGTTCGGGTTTTAGTTTTTTGATTGCGGAAAAAAATTTGGTTTGAATAAAAATATTAAAAATATAAAGTTTAATTGCGCCCGCAGTATAGAAAGAATTTTAGCGTGCAGATTATAATACTAAGCCGGCAAGTTAAAAATATAAAAAAAGTAAATATTTCTAATTGACATTTGTAAATTTTACACGCCCCCGCTCTAACATGAACCCCTTTTAAGGAACGCCGTTGCAAAGAAAAAATTAAGATTATCAGACTATATAATTTATAATCATTGAAAGCTTTTCTAAGTTTTATAACAGGTTATACTATTATTATTATTTTTTTTTTTTTTTTGTTTCATATTTAGAATACTTCTCGCATTAAAAGAATAGTTTAAAAAGTTCAATAAAACAGTTTCAAAATGTTTACTAAACGTTGTAACTTTTAATTATAATAGGAGCAGTATTTTATTTCGTTTTAACTATCTGCGCCTTTTTATTCTTTTTTTCATTATATATTTATATGTTAACGTAATTTTGTCGACTTAAACGTTCAACACTGTTATTACTGCTCACGTTACCTCGTCGTGTTAATAGCGGATATTCGAATTATTCCGAAATATATACGGCGTCGATAGCGATGTTCATAGACAACTTTTACTGTTCTCAGATTTTTACGAACGATTCCAAATTTAGATAGTTGACACTTGTTCCGACAGAGATTCGAGCTTTCTTCAGAGGCTTTTACAGCTAGGCTTTTGACGGCAGAGGAAGCATGCGCCACATATGCGGCTTTTTATCGACTCTAAAGTATAGAGTTATTTTAATTATCGCCTACCTTTTGCGAGAGTAAGAATAAATATGAACAAAGAAGGTTAAACGGTTTTGTTGCGAATTCTCGACAGCTAAAAAGGCCGCTTTCGATGATAACGTTTTCCGCTAAACACTAGCGAACGATTTGTCAAAGGTGATTAAAATTAGAAACCAAAAATATTATTATATGCACAACCGTGACCGCTACCCTTCCGTTCTTTATTTATTTTTACCTCTCCTAATTTCACCCAGCCTAATTGTTCGTAAGTTTTTTGACCATTATGAGTAGACTGCGTAGTGAAATACATATACCTCTGTTTCTCTTATTGTAGGGGGGAATAAAGTATGAATATAAGGAAAGTAGATCTCCATTCGGAAAGTTATCTGCAACTTTCTTCTGTTTCATCTTCCAGCTATTTTGTATCTCCATTTAGAACTCGGCTATCTCGTTCAGAGATTCTTGTAACCGTTAATGATATTCGGCACGGTGATTTATTCTAATTCCCATTCTTTCTCCTTTTACTGCTCGCTTCTAATTTTGTTGTTTCCGTACGAGACTGTTTACTTCCGCTTATACTGTTCCGACACTCGCGATTGGTGCTTACAGATTACAGATATTTCGATTCCACGCTTCGAATTATAATTATAGGTCTTTAATATATTCATTTATCATTTCCATCTAGTGCTATCTAATTATGTCGTAGCCAAATGGGGCAAAGAACAAAAAATGAAACAAGGAAACAGAAATATTTTTTTTTGTTTTTCATTTTTTTTACCGTTTCCTTACTATTCACACTTGATTCTTCCGATCTTTGTTTGTCCTAATGTAGTAGCCGAGCAAAAAATTAAAAAGCGGCCAAATGGCTTAATAGTTAACTAAAGCCCGGTTAAAAAAAAATGAACTGATCATTTACGAGTTTATGAAATAAATCGGCACTATTTGTAAGGTAAAACAGCCAGGAGCAGGTCCGTATCTGCGGCGGGATTTCAGGGTCCCCCCAAATGTCTGTAAACTGATGACTGCTTACATTAAATGTACCGAAATTCAGAATAAGTTCATTTCTTTTTTCAATTTTTGACAAAAGAAAAGAAGATTGAAATTTTCACGAATTCTATGGAAACGGCTGTTTTTTATTATTTATATACTGTCGTTTAATTGTACATTTCCCCCGCGTTTAATTAAAAAAAAAAACAACAAAAAACGTTAGTCTCCGCAAAAATAGAGTTTTTCTTTCAGTAACGAATTTGATGATATGTAATAAAACAACACTGGAAATGGTTTATTTGCCCGGCCACGTGATTTTAAAATAAATAAAAACTATAAAGAACCGCGAAATCAAACTAGTACCTACTTCAATTCTACCAGCGCTTTACGAACAACATTATGCCGACTGGAAGTTTTAAACTATTCGCACATCAAGCAGAACTGCTGCCTGCTTCTTCGCGATCTTTTGTTCGTTTTATCGATCATTTGCAATATGTCATATTCGATGTGCAAAAGTTTATTTGTTTCCATTAACAAGTCTTGAAATAATTTCTTCGATAAATACACGAATTATCTTGCTTATCTGGATTTGTAGTGGGGACAGCAGCGCGAGCAGTCCAGCCCACCTTTGTTTCTCTTTCGGAATTCTTTAGCTTTTCTTACTTTCTACCTTGTTTTATTGATTAGTTTTCCTTAAGTCTACTCTAAGCGTGGTATTTCCTCAGTGGAACATATTTCTAACGGTTGCTATGTGCTCTTCCTATTTTCTGCACGCCAGGTCATTCTTCCTTGGGTGAATTTTACTTTTGTTGTTGCGTAATTGTCTCCACTGTTGACAAATTCGAAAGAAGGAGAAAAAAAAGAATTACCAAATGCTAAGAAGGAGAGGTTCTGCGGGTCACCGATTTTGATGAAATTTTGCAGATCGACAGAAGACCACGACTATATGAACTGTGTAAAATATTAAAATGCAACTTTTTAAAATTTTTGGTAGCCGCATTTAACGGATAATATTATTTTGGACAAAAATATGCAAAAAATTCCAGATTATATTTACTTTCCGCAAGTGGTTCGGAAGACTGACTATTCTAAAATGAAGTATATTAAACAAAAAAATTATTAAAAAACGATAAAATAATTTTTAAAAGATCAATTTTTAATTTAATAAAAATTTAAATTACATTTATATAGTATATAAATGTCACAAATCATGACAAACTTGTGTTTCGTGGTGTAGTGGTAAAAGTGATTTCTATTTGCACAACTTAAAAATAAGTTGCGGGATCAAATCTCCCGACGTCGCGAAAAAATTATTGATCTTTTGTATTTTTAATTATTTATTCTTACGATCTAATTATTTTAATTCTTTATAACTATATAAATATATTAAGGCGAAAATCGGGTCAATGAAATAAAAAATATATAAATACAATAAATATTTTAAATTTTTCATTATTTACATTTCTATAAACGATAAACGCGCAACGAATTCATTAAGAAGTGTAAATAATAAAAAGTCGAAAATATTTATTGTATTTATATATTTTTTATTTCATTGGCCTGGCTTTCGCCTTATTATATTTTATATGATTTACGTATAAAAAATTAAAATAATTACATAATAAAAATTAATAATTAAAAATACAAGAGATCAAAAATTTTAGGTTACATCAGAGGGGATTCGAACCCACTACACCTTATTTTAAAGTTGTATAAATACGACATCACATTTGACCACTACACCACAAGATAAGTTTTTCATGATTGGACATTTTTATATATTATATAAATGTAATAAACGATGTTTTTAAATGTTTATTAAATTAAAAATTGATTTTTTAAAAATTATTTTATTGTTTTTTAATAATTTTTTTGTTTAATATACTTCATTTTAGAATAATAAGTCTTCCGAACCATCTGCACAAAGTAAACATAATCTGGAATTTTTTGCATATTTTTGTCTAAATGCTATATATATATATATATGTATTAATTACAACCTAATTTTTAGGCTACCCCCCATTAGAAAAAGTGTCCCAATTTTATGTGTAACGTTTGTTATATTTTATAGGATTTTTGTTATTGTTATTTAAAAAAAGGACCCATTTTATGTAACGAAAAATGTAACGAAAAAATGTCTTAATTTTATATAATGAAAGTTAAATGTTAGGATAGGATTTTTGAGTTGATGCCAGTAAGAATTACGTTATAAATTTTGATCATTTTATACAAAGTATAGAACAGAAAGAGACAGAAATGAAAGCAAGAGGGGTCAAGAGGCGCAGCCCCTTGCGAGGCCAAAATGCTCGAGTTATATATATAGATATATATATATATATATATATATATATATATATATATATGTATATATATATATTATCCATTATATGCGGTTACTAAAAATTTTAATTTGTCGCGCAAATCAAAAAGTTCCATTCTAATATTTTACACAGTTCATATAGTCCGTGGTCTTCTATCGATCTACAAAATTTCATCAAAATCGGCGACCTGTAGATCGTGACCTCTGCTTATAAGTAAAAATCGTAGATTAGTTGTTTTTTTTTTTATTCGCTGTGTTAAAAACAGTTTGCGAAAGGCGGTACTACTGAGGTTAGCAAAATTTCAGTTTATTTCTTCGATATTTACGAGGTAATAATATTTCCTTCGTATATTATAATTTTAATTTATTATTTTCATTTATTTTAATTTGTATAAGTTTGCTTTTACTTTCTCATTAGCGCTGGTGAATTATTTTCGAGGGAATTTCTTAAATGCGACGGTAGAAATGGAACGATAAAGTTCTGCTGGGCGTGAAGAGTAACGAGATTGCAGATGAGACGGTCAGGGAGAGTGCATAAATCTTTTCCTTTTATTTCTTTATTATCGGATTCTAAAATTAAAATTGCCGCTTCGTAAGAAACGGAATCTGGAAGAAAGCATCACATACGCGACACTTACTACGGGTTTATTTTATCACGTCCCGGCGAGTGCATCCCCGCATCTACACCGTAAGTCTGTTGCTACTATTTGTAAGTGCGTTCGAGGAATTTCTCTGAATTTCATTGAGAGAGATTACTCTTTAATTCGATCGGAAGAAATGAACCGCTTGCTGTCCCGTTAGGGAAAGCTGTGCCACAAACGAAGCACAATGTGGACCTTATGTATTTTTCCACTATAGAGTCTTCACAGGTGCAAAAGAAATACTAGAATTAAGTGTATTAGCGTTTTTTGTACTGAGCGGTAATTCAGACGATGGTCTTTCCATTCTCTTTTTTTTCGTCTTATTCGTTTGTTACGGATTTTTTTCGCATTGTATGTTTTACTTTCTCCGTTTTTGTTCTTGATTTGTTTCATTTGTTTTTTTGTTTTTATCGTACGAATGTCGAAGCATTTTTAGTAAATATAAAGGTGCCCCGAAGGTTATAACTGTTTACGGTTGAAAGTTAACACTTAAAAGTGTGGTGACTGTAAAGTTATTCTTAAGAGGCAAGAGGAAAAAAATGTTTTGAGGGGTTCTATTTTAAACCTTTCTATAAACTTCTTTCCGGATGAGGTAGATCGTTAATGTTTTAGTTAAAGCTGACAAAGCATTATCGGCAGAGTTATAATCGAGTATTTATTTAATTTTCAAATAAAGCTGACAACGAATATGTAATCCGGATCGTCAGTTAGCCGCTGGTGACAGGTTTATTCGTATGTAATAAAGATAATTGCCGGAATTTTCATTATTTCTTAAAATAACGCGGCTTCCTTTCCCGCCCGCCGGTCTGGCAATAGCTTGTTCACCCTTTCTTAGGGCCGATAGTGGTGTAAAGCTCGTCGAAGACGACATTCCATTCAACATCACGCTTGCAAACTGCTCTACCGTTCGACTCAATATATTTCGCATCACTCGCTTCACGTGATCCATTTATCAGTTTAATATGTTCTCCTCCTTTCCCTCTCGACGCATTTTTTCTTTCATTCCTCTCCTATAACTCTTCTTTCTTCTTTTATATTAGATCTCTTCCGTTCTACACTCCCTTTTTTCCGGCGGTGACATATTTGTTTTGTTTTTTTTTTTTTTCACTTTTCTTTAGCTACGATTAGCACTACTGCTCGTACTACAGACAATTTCACGCCGACTTTAAGCTGGCGTATTTCTTCTGTTTCGGCATAATATGAAAGATCAGCCGTGTGTGTGTGTGTGTGTGCGCGCGTAGCATAGCGCGAATGTGTTTAAAATATCGTTCCAGTTTTTCCCCTAGTCCGAAGGGCTGAAAAAGATTGATGCCGCTTAGTATTGATATCGTTAAATTCTTCTAATATTATTCTCCCTCTAGATTTTAATTAAACTTCCCCTCTCCTGTAAACGGTTTTCTGTAATTCGTTTCGTTTAAAACGAGATGGCGCTAACTTGCACGGTGAAATCGGACGCGGCTTTTTATAATTTTTCTTTTAATAGAATTCAGCTGTTTAATTGAAGCGAATGTGTGTCGGTTGTAGTAATTATTTCGTTTAAAATTATTTACACGTGTCGAATTCAGGGCAAAGAAAATCCATAGCGGGATTGAAATTTTAATACGGTTATATAAATATTTAACTCTAAAAATGGGGCTTAGGATTTTTCGAATCCGAAATTTACCGCTCGAATTGATTACAAGACTAATGATTTAATACGACTTTACAAATAGGGGCAAACTGAACATTTATCCATAATATAGAAAATAAACTAGGAAAGAAATTGAATAAATCAGAACGAAATCGATTGTTTTTTTTTGCTGGTTTTTGAGGCAACGGTTCAAATCGAAACTGCGTTAATATTGAAGATATAACTGCCGAAAGCGTTATTAAATAAATTATCGACGAAAACTGCTTTGCCAAGAAAACAGCAACGGTTGTTGTAGAATCCTGCTTGGAAATACGAAAAAATAATTCACGAAAGAGACCTTGCTATATTAGTGTGAACATGATTTTGATATTCGAGCTTTCGATCACATGCAGCGGCCGAGAAATTTCATTAAAAATTAATGAATTATACTAAATTAGCACTGAATTCAAATTAATATCTAATAGCAATAAAATTTTCAGATTATCTCCGGTGTAAAAGTAATACATACACATATATATATATATATATATACATATATATATATATACATATATATATATATATATATAAATATATATATATATATATATATATATATATATATAAATAGGCAAAGACAAAACAGTTCAGTACCATTTTCTCCGCTGTTTATTAACCGATTTTCTTTTTTTTTTTTTAGTAACTAGTGACGATCTTTACGGTTATCAATAAAAAATTTTTGGAAATGGTAATTTCTTTTTTTTAAATAAAAAATTTATACAAAAAATGAAAAACGAAATCGCTATAGTCAGTAAATCTGTTCTTATTAAAATGTTTTAATTTTTCTTAACATTCATCATTAATGTCCCTTTCTACGGTGTACTAAATCTTAAGATGTCATTTAATCTATTTCAAAAAAACACGTTTTGTAAGTTTTTTGATTTGCATTAGCGTTTTGAACTCTCGACTGAATTCAAAGTGAATGTTTGTATTTCTAATTTATTCAATAGTAATAAGGTGCCATGAAATTTTTTTTTTATTTTCCTTTTTTTGTTTTATTCTTTTTCAGGAACAGGACGTTATTTGTTTTTGCTTATTAAGCCTCAGTGTCGTACATTAATTGGTATAAATTTAATAAATTTTAAAATCTCATAAACTGAAGTATTAATGGTACGTACCCACTAACGGACTGGCTTTTAAAGGCGCACTGGGAAAATTCAGAGGTAAAAGGACGCTTTACAGCAAAGGGGAGGAGGCGGTGATAACATTTTGAGAAAATTAGAGAGCAAATGATAAATTAAACGTTTGGGCGCACCGGAAAAATGCCAGTTTGCCCGCATAGCCAGTCCGTCAGTGTACGTACCTATGAAAAATTGAACGAGATAAGTGGTAATCTAAATAAAAAATTTTAACAAAAAATAGTGGAAAAAAATTTAAATTAAAATTTGAAAAAGTGGATGAAAATTTTAAATACGCTGTGAGACTTTTAATTTATATTTTATATTTTTTAGCGTGTTTTATATTTGTTTCGGATTATAAATAACAAAGGAACGAAATGAAGTAAAAAATAATTTTTAAATATTTCCCGATACCGGTTCTTTTACGCAAGATCTAAGGAGGAGTACTGTTTTTGACTACAAAGCCTATGAAAAGTGTAGTAGCAAGCTATATCTCGAAAGTCTTGCGAATCCTCGAACAAATCACATTTATTTAATGATAGCGTCTTACTTTGCTCTGCTAATAGCAACTCTTCAAATAAATAAGAATGACGATGTAAAGGAAATAATCAAAAACCAAAAAAGCACAAAGCGAAGAATTTCAAAATCGCCGAAAATCACTACAAGTCAGGTCTAATTCCGATGTGGATCAGAGCGACGTTAAACAATAAATTTTTCACAAACAATAATGATATTAGTATAGTACGACTAAACGTAATATTAATCCGAATTATAAACACTGATTATTCTGTGTAGTATAGTTGATAAACACCTACAGACTACCATTTAAAGAGACTGTTTAAATTTAATTTATAAGCAACATTTCACAAAAATATCAGACATATTATTAGACAGGTGCTTATTAATGATTTTGATAAGAAAGAAATTTAAAACTAGTGTTACGCGATCTTCCATAAGATCTAAACAATAACGACCTGAAAGAAGCCTTAAAAAGAGAAATCAATTAAGCGATTTCGTAAAGAAGATGTTGATAATCGTGAAATTTTTTTGCCTCTATTGATCTTAACACTCCCATTAAAATATACCAAAAACTCAATTTGTACTTTATTACTCGGAAAATTTAACTATAAAAATTCATTTTCACTTAATGTTATGTTTATCTTATTTACATCTAGCGGTAGATTTACCGCCCAAATGTTTAAAATACAGCCTATCGTACATCGCAAAACAATGATCACCTAACCTGAAAAATATTAAATGTTCCAGCTGCTCAGGTTTGCACCTGGCGAACCCTACTGATTGTCTAATTTAAAAATAACAAATTCTCTTTAAAAATAGCAAATCATAATCCAAACAATAACACTTTCTGCATCTTTAGAAGTATTAGTGTGAACAAAACATATGCCTCCGCAGTATTCAGTAACGCAACGGATACATCGTATCCTGAAAATATTTTTTGTGTTATTGTTCAGTTAATAAAGGAACTATTCCTAATTTCGTTAATATAATTAGGACAAATTCAATGATGCATTTTGTAGAATTGTAATCATTTTTCGAATAAATAATTTAAAACGTAATATTAAAATAATATGAACCGTAATATATATGCCGGTTTCCTTGACTTTCCTAATGCATTCGACTGCGTAAACCACGGCAAACTGATTGAAGTCCTCACGAAGGTCGGAACTGATAGTCGTGACATTCGCATAATAGCAAATCTGTACTGGAATCAAACAGCCAGAGTGAGATAATCTAATTACCAGCTATCAGAGAGTATCCAGATTATGAAAGGCGTACGACAGGGTTGTGTGCTTTCCCCCTTATTATTCAATATCTATTCCAAAGCAGTATTCTCAAAAGGATTGAAAATTGCAAAAGGGGAAATAGTCATTAACGGTCGTATCATCAAAAACGTAATATTAAGATATGCTGACGATTCAGTTCTTCTTGCTTGCAGTCAGCGGAAGCTACAAAGACTGATGATGCAGTGGCCACGGCTGGCGAAGCTTGTAAAGTAATGGTTTCTTCAAAAAAAAAAAAAAAAAAAACCCCTTACCGACCACTTACATTTCAAATAACGAAGTAATTAAACAAGTATCACTTTTCAAATATCTGGGAACCCTAGTTGACGAAAACTGTAGACCATAAAAAAGGGTGCGGTCAAGAATCGAACAGGCACGAGCAGCCTTTCAATTTAAGCCTGACTTAGGCCTCCGAATGATACAATGTTATGTTATAACGGTTCTAAAGTATGGATGTGAAACGTGGACCCTCAGAAAAGCATTAGCGACCAAATTGAATGCCTTCAAAATGTTCCGGTACAAGAGAATGCTAAGGATACCTTGGACGCAGAAAGCAACTAATGCAGAGGTCTTGCGGCGAATTGGTAGGAAAAGAAAGGGGCTGCTGGAGCGCAAGATGAGCTATTTGGGACATATCAGGCGGGAGGTACGGACTGCTGAAATTAGTCCTTGAGGGAAAAATTTGTGGAAAGCGGTCTCCAGATAGGAGACGGAACTCATGGATGGGAGATCGCGTCGTTGGCTGTAACGTCTTTCCGAGGTGATTTTCAGAGCAGCGGTATCTAAATCTTACATCATGCGGATCGCAAATTTTCGTTGTTGGTAGACGGTGTAAGAAGAAGAAGAAGAAGAAGAAGAATAAGAAGAAGAGGAATATTAAAATAATCGCATTATATTTTAATTCGGCAAAAACTAAGATTTTGGAACACTCGGTAATTTAATGCACGACCAAGAAGCATTGTGATATTATACGCCTTTCCAAAATCAAACTTAATTCTCGGCCTGTTTTGAATTGCCCGGGTTTCTTTGTGTCTAGAAAAATTATCGTAATTCCAGAAGATTTTAGTACGAAATAATATTATACACGACACACAATTCTCGCTTATAGCTAATTTTAGGGGTATCAATATGTCTCTCAATAATCCATTATTCCATATCTTATCTGAACAAACCTAACCTAACCTAATTTACGGTATTGAAAAATTAGATAAATTTGGTAACAAAGTAATTATTGTAGGAACACAAAATATTATAGTAATAATGAAGACATTAATGCTCCTGAAAAATTATTAAACTTCACTACATTAAATCCCAGATATCCCTCGCATTATCTTACCAGGAGCATGTTACACACTCTACTATATTATAAGTCTAATTTTTTTTTTTTTTTAAATACTACCAACGACACCTACCTCTTTATCACAAAACTCTCCCCTAATCACAATCTATATAATCAATTACTTTCTACACCAACTACTTTTGATTTTCAGAATGATTTCAGCGGTCAACTTCTTTTAGACCCGCACGTGAAAAAATTTGTGATCCAAGAGTAAAAATTGCACAATTCTTCAACGAACACCGGAAATAATACTAAACAGTCCATTCCTTAGGAGATCCTTTTCATTATAAAGAGTAAAAATTATTTTAGAAAATTGTTTTCTAATTCTTAGTTAAAAAACCTTTCAGTTAACAAATATAAAGTGGAATAAACTGCGTAGACTAAGCCACAAACTTTATTCAATATCTATTTTATCGAAATCGCTTCCTTGTCTTTGAATCCCCGATCTCTTTTCTTTGCAGACGACATCCTCATTTATTCCTCTCATCGCAACATCTCGCAAGCCAACTCCCAACTTTAAACCTCCTTAATTTCAACGGAAAATTCCATATCCAACATGCATTTTTTCATCTCTTCTTCTAAGTCTTCTACTGTCGTCTAAACACTGCGCCCCTTTATTCCTTTCTCAGTCGTCTTCGTCTTAAATAATGACCCAATTCCTCTTACTTCCTCCTTTCGTTATTTGGGTGTTTTTCTGGATAGCTGACTTTCTTTCCATATCCACATCAACCGTCTATACGTGCCCTCCTTTAAAAGTCTCAACCTCATTAAATTCCTTTCTCACCCTGTCTGCGGAAGTGATCCTGCGATCCTGCTTATGTTTTACAAATCTTTTATTCGCTCAGTTCTTGAGTACTGTTCCTGTATTTATGGTAATTCTTCTAGATCCCTTCTGTCTAAGCTCGGCCCGGTCCAAAATACATGTCTCCGCCTCTGCATTGGAGCCCAAAATTCTACTCCTATCCCAATTCTGCACGCTGAGTGTCACATTCCTCCCCTTTTCCTTTGTCGTTCCTTCTTGGGTTATCGTTTCCTCATCAAACGGTTGCCTATTTCATCTTGCTCTCTTATTGTTTCTTATTCCTTCATCTTGCGTAACTGGCGTTTTTCTGCTAACAAAACTTCTATTCTATCTCTTATCGCTGGCCGTATTATTCAATTTTCTCCGCATATCTACACTCACGATAAACTCCCTTATTTCTCCTTCAATTTTTCCTCTTTACTTCATCCTATTAACTGATTTTATTCACCTATTCCTCCGAAATCTTTTCTTCATCATGTTGTTAGATTTCTAATTTCGATAGAATCTTAGCTTTTTTTTCCCCGGCTATTTTTTGATCTTCACGGATGGCTCCAAGGGACCCAATGGTGTTGGTGCAGTTTTCTTCTGTCCTTCTCTCAACTACTTCGTGTTCTCTAAACTTTCTTCCTTTTGTCCAATCTTTTATGCTGAGTCTCCTGCTATTCTGCATGCCCTTCTTTTTATCAGATCTTCACCGGCCTCTCGCAATATCCTTATCCTGTCGGATGTTCAAAGCGTGCTGCAGACTATCACATCTCCTTTCTCTTCTCACTCAACCGACTACGTCATTCTTCTTATTTGTTCCTTGATTCATGATCTCTTCCGTTCCCACTTAATCCAAACGGATTCCTTTAGATTGCTGGCCATGTCGGAATGGAGGGAAATGAGGTGGTTGACTCATTCGCTCGATTATCTTCCTTTTCTGGTAGGTTTCTTCCTGCCTTCTCAGCTTTCAATATTACCTTTCTGCCTGCAGCTGCTCATTCCAGACTGTGGTTTAACTACTACTGCTCATTCCAGACTGTGGTTTAACTAATACGTCTCCTCATTCTCCAACCCGAACTTCTTTTTCTTGTCTATTCAACGTTCCCTTCCACGCTTCCCCTGGTTTATTAACTTTCCTTCTTGGCGCCGTTTTAACCTCTCTGCGATTTGCCACCTGCGTTTTGGGCATAGTTTGCTCTCTTCCTCGCTATTTATTCTCTCGTACCTTCTCCTTATTGTCCATTGCACTCTCTCAGAAATCAATTTATTTGTGATCCCGATCATATAATGTTCAGTTGTTCGTCGCTTTCAACTGAACAAGCTTCTTTTTATTCCTTTCTCTTACAAACCGGTGTTCCCGCTCCATACTGTGCTTCATTCATTCTCTCCCTTCCTTTTCTTTCGGTTATTCTTGCTCTTGATTCCTTTCTGTGGGCTATCTCTGATCGTGTAAGGATCTGAGTTCCTCTTATCCCTCTGTTTCATTGTTCTTGGGCCAATGTTCATGTTGACGAACCCATAAAAAAAAAAATAATAATAATTTCAATAAATGTACATGGACCATTTGCTAGCCGGCATTACTGCGCGGAATTTAGATATAATTTACCAGTTAATTTACTGTAACTTTCAATATTCTTTTATTTGAATCAGTGGCCACTTTTAAACGGTGCGACTTTCAGTCTTATTTAATAAATTCCATAAAATCTATAAAAATAAAACGGTAAGCTCAATGCAGCGCACTCAGCTCAATCCTATTTAATTCACGTTTAAATGACTCTTTCATCTTAAAAAATGTTGAGTAGCTCTCTGCGCGATAATCAGGTTGCAGTCATGCTGAATCGAAACTATTAAAAATAGAGATTAACAAACATGATAAAGTTGAACGAATTTTAAAGAAATGGCAAATTAACATTAATTCAAATAAAACCGAAGCCATTCTATTCAGCGAAGAACGATCCAACAGTACGCAACTTTTCGTTTTGGTAAAAATTACGTTAATTTTAAAAAGGATCTTAAATACTTAGAAGTTCCGCTTGACACCCCTATAAACACAGAAAGATATAACACATCTTACTTTAAAGCATTTCTCAAGCAGCAATGTATAGTATAACCATATAGCCTGCTGTGATCATCAGTGCCTTCTTAATTTTATAAGGTCTATTTTTTTTCTTTTTTATTTATTTATTTATATATTCGTTATTGAATTGTTTTCTTTTTTTAATTTCTACACTTTTCTTTGACAGCTTTTTTTTTTGCTTTTTGTTTTACCTGTAATCTAATCTAAAGCGTTATGTACGTGTATTACTCTTTTTATTTTTTTGTTTTTTAACCCCACTAGTTACACGCCATTTATTTATTTATTTATTCAAATCCTAAAATTTTGTACATCCTCTTCGAAGTATTCATTAATATATGTTGATTTTCAGTTTGACTTAATAGCTTTAGTTACTGTTTTAAAAAGCATTTTAACGATAATACTCTGAATATACTGCTCGAAGGGATTAAAATTTATCACTAGTATTTTCTGCCAACTCGTAAATTAGTAATGAGAGACATTTCTATTTTTTTTTGGACGCGTCAACACAGGGCATTTACTCAACGCAAATAACTAGCAGAATGATGAAACGTAGGAATTTATAGATAATATCAGGAAGCGATTAGAAATAGAAGAAATGAAGGTAGCCAATACAGGGACAACAGAAGAAGACGGAAGAGCAAGAATGTAGTGGGCACAGTAAGGAGGCGGAAGGCCAAGGCCAATCAAATTGAGGAAATACAAGAACATTTGAATAGAACGTGATTTGCATCACAGGTCAAATTTAAGATAGGAGGATGAAAGGGACACAAGGGAGACTGAACAATATCAAAACGAAAAAGAGAGGCAGGAAGCAGACTATAATTATGAATGAAATAACAAAACGGCTGATGAAGGGAAAATTATTAAACCAGGAAGAAGAGAATGGAGAGGGTTGTACAGCAAGGTAAAAGGAATTAGGATTAGAGAAAAGATACATAGAACACGTCACCATCTTTTTTTTGTATCGAAGTCGGTAAGAATGACGTCAATTTTCCTTATTCTATAAAAGGAGTAGAAGTGATAGAGCTAAGGGTCCGGAGATGTTTCCAGGCGAAGTCAAGAGGCACGAAGGACCGAGTTTATATACATATACAAATATATCTATATGTATATATATATATATATATATATTTGATCATTTTATACAAAGTATAGAAGCAAAAGAGACAGTAATGTAAGCAAGAGAGGTCAAGGGAAACAGTCCCTTGCGAGGCCAATATATATATAAATACATTGGCGATCCAAGGGGAATGCTATGGGGCTGCAGTTTCCCCAGGTAGAATAAACGGACACTGTTAATAATGGCAAAGTTTTTGACAGTAAAAATTAATAAGTGATAAAAATATAAAGTGTTTTTAAATAATACATTTTACATAAAAATAAATATAAATAAATGAGAAAAGAGAGGGGTATGTAGATTTTTTTTTTGGGGGGGGGGCTTGTCAACTGGGGACCTTTACCCAGAAACAATTAGGAAAGGAAAGGGTCAATTATATTTTGATACGGTCAAATATTGTTAAGAGAAAGGAACAAATAATAGCAATGATCTGTGGAGAGGGGAAAGATAGAACATAAGAGGCGCAATATGGAGTAGGAAGACCAAGTCGCAGCAGACTGAATTAGAGAATAGAACATTCAGCAGAAAGAGATGGACACTCAAAAAACACATGTTTAGCATCGCAAACAGGTATCTAGATATACTAAACATGTTCGACCGTCGACTTTACATTTTCCCATATGCTACTCTTTTAGCACCCTCTGGGACAAATCCTGGATGCGCAAATGTATATATCTTCGGTTTTCAGTAACTACTAATGATAAAAACCTGAAATTCTGGCGTAAAGGTTATTTTTAAAAGATCTCCCAAAACATCGTGAAACTATTGCAACTAACAATTTGAAATTTATCCTCCGTACTTTTTCAAGCACTCATTTGAAGAAGGATCAAATTCTAAAACGGTGAATTATGAGATCAAGAAAAATCAGCTTACACATAAAACATATGTTTATATAACAATGCACTCAATCCAATATATCGAACTTCATCCGATCCTGAGATGTTCCGGAAAAAAAGGTACTAGATTAAACTTGCATTAAGTTACTGTATTATTTATTACTAATAAATTTTTCATATAAATTTATTATTTTATAATTTTCGCAAGTAAAAAAAAAGGAAAGGAATACATTATTTAATTATTTTTATTATTATTAATAGCGGCCGTTGCCTATTACTTATAAAGAGCATGGTTGCCCGCTTTTGTTTTCACCCTTTACACAACTCGAAGTTTAAAATCGAAGTTTTTCTTAAGAAAAACCTTATGCAGTTACTCATCAGTTTAATCAGGTGGCTGTTTATAGGATAGCAGTTTCACGATTTTAATTAATTTCAAGCATCGGTTTAATGACATTTAATTACGAATATAAAATATCTCTCGCAAAATAATTTAAAAGGCAAATTTGACAAAGTCGAAATAAAGTTGTTTTATTAGACAGACTTTTAAGCGAAAAATTAATTAAACGTTTTAAAACTAAAGTAAATTTCAGGGTCTTTCTAAGTTCCACCTTCAGCTGTTTTTGGGTTTTAAAAATAAAAACATGAGCAATAAATAAAAAAAATACTTACTTTGGGGTCGCGGTGGTCGGTGTGTAAAAATAAAAAGCGAATTGGGGCGAAGTTTGTCAAGTGGAAAACAATAATAGTCATCTCTGTGAAAGGGCGGTAGTATGAAGAGGAAGAAGAAAATTATGAAACAAACAGTGGGGTTGTTTTGCGTTTGAAAGGGAGCTGATTTCGTAAACGGGGGTGTGCGCCGATTTGTAATGCCGCTATTATCGTCGTCATCGTATTGAAAAAGAGCGGAAAAAACGAATGTTGTTCACGTCAAGTGATATGTGATAAAAGCCACTTCAAAAGCCGTATGATGCGATATTCTTTTATTTCCTTTTTCAATTATCATCTATTCGCCAAAGCTCACCTACGTTAAACTCTGGTGGATAATCCTCTTTTATTATTCATCCAGACAATCCGATTTATTATAATGTCATTGTGTCTGCTTTGCAATTTGATGACTGATATGAATGATTTTCTAATAATATTTGCACCCAGACGAACTTTTATCCCCGTCCGTCCCTTCTTCTGTAAATTAGCAGCTTCGATTTCACCATTATCTCTATAGATTCGTCATTATCATCGAAATTCCGTATTGCTGTATAAGAAACCGCAGTAGCTAATTGTTCCGTTTCACACTCCTACTGTATATTTCTGGTTACTTGCAGCAACGTAAAACTTTCGCTGGTAAAATGATAAAATTAGTAATTTATAAATGACCAGCTTATTTAGCTGTCGAATCAGCCATTAAAAATCTTTATCGGTTTCGATGCCAGTGGTGTATTTGATAGAGAAAATGGTATAATTTTCCTCATCTGTATTAGGATGAATTTCAGAGATTAAATTTTTTACGCATACAGAAAAAATGGATTTACATTCAATTCTAAGAAAAATTGCTTAAGAAAAGTAAAAACTTTTTCGTGAAAAATGGCATGGTCGATCGAAACCAAACTGTTATATAACCAATTATAGGA
Source organism: Icerya purchasi (assembly GCA_039619475.1). Classification (NCBI taxonomy): domain Eukaryota; kingdom Metazoa; phylum Arthropoda; class Insecta; order Hemiptera; family Monophlebidae; genus Icerya; species Icerya purchasi. The sequence goes on from CM077115.1 coordinate 178,950,183, forward strand.
GGCCGCCATCTGGCTATGCATTGTTTTCATAGAGAAGGCCGAAAGTAATTCAACTGAACGATAACGATATTGTTTAGTTAAAAAATATTTCTAAAGTAAACCTGTTGCTTGAATTAATTCAAGAAAATTACGAGATGCGCAATGAATATTGTCCAAAAAGAAGGAGAGAAAAAATAATAAAGCCATCAACCTGGTTTCTCGATAACCACCGCTCCAGTTGTAAGATGAATTTTTCATTATTTATTTGACCATTTTATTGATATTAGTTAAAAGTCAAAGTTTTTATTAACAGTCGACTACATTAGGAGAAACCGTGATTCGTACGCCGTTATCTGCCAGCTTAGTCTACGATCTGCCTCGCAAACCGTTGAATTTGGAGTGCGTATTTCCTTACAACTCTCCTGAACGTGGATTATTTTATGCGGACGATATGTTTTCTTTCTAGTTTAAATATAGATACGTTTTAAAACGAACGAATTAGGCTCACGTTACCAGTTAAATTAAATCGCTGTCTTTAATATCGTTAACGAATAATTCGATATTACACTTGCCACTGCTCGCGAAATACGCGTAATATTTAATGTGACGACGTACGATCAAGAACGAAACTTAACTCCAATCACGGCGCCGCGTAAAAGTACACGAAAAATACTGTTAAATGAAATTTCAATCGGTAATGTAGAATTGTTATAATCGATTATAGTTTGTCAATTGAAACAATTAAAACAATTAAAACAGTAAAAACAATTAAAACAATCGTTTCCGAACTTAATGCTCCATTGGAATTAATTTTCCAGTGCCCCATTCCTGGCTCGTAACTTTGATTAATTGCATGGGAAATAAATTTTTTCAAAAAATTGCCACTATTTTACTATGCGACAATTCATTAATTAGAAGAGTTTTCACTGGAAAACGAAGGGAAAAAATTATGAGCCGCTAAGCATGGTCTATACATTTAAATAAATGCAGATTTAATTGATATAGCTAGCCTTCTTCTTTTTAACGAAAACTTATCTTATGCCTGTTACCCTGTAAACATTTCGTCACGAAAAAACATGTTTAATATGTAATTATTAGGCGCGTAATAATTGAACGTTATAAGCCTTAAGCAGACGCCAAGAGGTTCAGGAGTAGCGGATAGAAGTGAAATCATTCAGCACAGAGGAGAACTCGAAGAAAATACGGTTTTTCGAATCACATCCGGAAGAAAGGAGCAAAATAGAAAATAGGTAATAGAAGAATGATCAATAAAAAGTTTACAAATGATAAAAAACGCGAAAGAAAAAGATACGAAAAGTCGCTGCACCAAGAATGGAGAAGAAATAAAGTTATACAGAATGATAAAAGGATACTCAGGACTTGAAAAGGAAAGAAAATATACACATATACATACATATGTACATGCATGCATACATACGTACATATATATATATACATGTACATATATATATATATATATTAATCATCAACCAAGGGCGTCATCAGCCGATGAGCCATGGGGCGCAAGAAGAGTTACCAGCCGGCGGGGGGGGGGGGTGATAGAAAGAGGATATGAGTTATAGGAAAAATAAAATTTATAAGTTGTCATAATATTTTATCAAACAAGAATAAAATCTTAATCAAAACATAATTTTCGTGAGTTTCTTGCAAATTGTTCATGATTAAGCGCCTATGAATACTTATCATGGCTAGTTGATTAAAAAGTTTCAAGGCTCCAGGGGGGGCTGGCGACACCCATGTCATCAACATCATCAACAATCGTTACCCTAGATAGAATATCGCGGTTAACATTTAACCTAGTAATAATTTCTCAATTTTACGCCATTCGGCTCCGTCTTGTGTCTGACGTAGCACTGGTTGTTAGCCGGATTGTATGGCACACGATCTATATCGACATACTCGGATTTTCTTGGGAAGTGTACAGTGATGATTTTCCATATATATTATATACAAGTATATGTATATATATATATATATATCGTAAACTTATTGTTAAAACTTACGTATAGAGCCTACAGCATTGTACTGTACTGAAACGTGGACCCTAAGCCAAAGGAGTATCCAAAAATTGCAGGCCTTTGAAATGTGGTATTGGAGGAAATTACAAAAAATAAGTTGGACTGAAAAAGTCACAAATGAAAAAGTTGTCCATAGAATCGATGAAAAACGGGCATTATTACATCTGATAAAGAGGAGATGATTAACCCGAATGGGGCATGTACTCAGACTGGCAAACTGTTACGCGATGTAACAGAAGGGAAAATTCAAGGGAAGAGAGGGCGGGGCAGACCGCGAAACACTTTCGTCACCACATTATTATAGGACACAGGCGCAAACCGATACTAGAAAATGAAAAGAACTGCCGGAAACCGGTTGGACTGGAAATTGCTTACCATGGAATCAAAGCAGTCGTAGGACTGTGAAATTTATGATGCTGATACGGTGATATAACTAAGCTGATGGAATTTCTGAGAACAAATTAATACTAGAAGAAGAAAATTTCGAAAAAAGAGTCGACCAGTCTGCAGATCGAGCCAACAAGTCAGCTTTATCCGCAGCGTGGACATAACCAAGGGTAAGAAATCACTTTTCACAGAACGAGAGGAATTTAAAGAAAACGAGAATGAATAAGAAGGAGAAATTTGCTATAGAATACTTTTAAAATCGGATGCTAGCTGAAACGTGTTAATTAAACTCCGGCGGGGAATAAAAAGCGGAGAAAGGTATCTTAAACAGATATTCGAACGAGCAGGGACTGTCTCGATTGCTGCAGATTATCTGGCACCATCGGTAATAGCACAGTGTGGCAAGGTGAAAAACGAAGCTGAATTAGGATGCGCTGACTATGAACGGGAAACTAAAATCTCTCGTTCGTTGCCTTTTTTCGTCTGTTTCTATTCCCTTTTTTTAACCAATAGAGAAAATGGAAAACGATTCGAGATTTATTTCAAGAAGGCTAAATATATAATTTCTGCCCAATTTTTCAACAGTGCGCGGTTTCACGCCTTTTTCAATAAAATAAAGTAAATATTTTGCGTTTTTAAGGAACTTTTTTAACAGCTCTCTTCGAAGAAAAAAGAGAAAAATAAGTTTTAAAAACCGTAAAACGCCGATGATTAAGATTGACACTCTTTTCAAACTGCAACGAACAGAAATAAAATAAGGCGGATCACGACGAGGACGACGTTTTTACATACATTTGTTGTTTTTGCGGTTCCGTATTTCTCTGAACATGTCTTAAAAAAGGAGATTCATGTCCGGGATTAACTCGGAGAAATTACATCGAATAGAATACCGCTTTCAAGTTTTACGAATGATAGAATGAAGCCGCAAAAGCTGTTACATTGAGTTAAAGTTGTAAAAATGTACATTGAGTCGTACTGTACGCTACACCGCCGTAAGCAAGAATAAAGTACGACTCACTCATAAAGAGGTTGCAAAAAAAAAAAAACAAAAAAAAATTAACAAGTAGTTGGCGCCCATTTATAAATAGTGAAAACGATAAAAAATCTCTTTGTATGATACATCTTTAATATGTATATCATCGAGGCTGCCGAAACAATTTGACTGTTTTTAATCGGCGGAATTTGAATAAAGGTAAACCAGTTTATCGAATTTTCGCTGGGTTACTGGTCTGTAAGATGTTCCGGTAGGTGTCGTCGGAACATATGTCCCAATGAAGAGCCCCGAATGTGTTTAACGATGAAAGATAGACACCGGCTTAACGTAATTTACATACCGATCGATTCTAATTTTTTAACTGTTTACATTGAAGTATCGACATCCCGTTAGCGGATTAGATTAATTTCCTATACTGTAGTTTTATCATTTAGAATGAATTTATCATCGAAAAATGGTTAATACCCGCGCCTCCGGTAAATATAGACAATCCGTTCGAAGGGTAACTCGCTGGTCGGCGCGGATCAGATGCGTTTTAATGTTCGCGATGAAGGAAAAAATCACCAATTAAAAATATCCCTCAGACTCGTAAATCAAGATGTTATCCGTCGCAGGAAAAGTTAGTCATTCGATTATTTGAGCTGTAATATCAAAAAATTGGTATTATAGCGGAAAGGACTAAAAGCGGCTCTATACACACAAACAGATAACATCTAGCGACCTGGCGCACGATCGCTTTGCCGCGCACTCCGTCCCGGCGGCAATGCGTGCCCAGATAACTTCTGTCCTGTGAAATAAGATTCGGTTTTATAGTTCACTTTCGTTCGGTCTCCTATCCGCTGATACCGATTCTTTGTCTTAGACAACCTTCCATAAATTTTACCTTCTAGAATTAATAAATATCTTTCTCTTATTTCTTTCAGTTCTTTTCGTTTTGTTTCGTCTCTTTTTCTTTCCTTCTTCTCCGAAAGGATAGTTTTCGTAGAGGCGGCTGTAGTTTTTTTATTAGTTTTTCGTTAAAACGTTTCGCAGTTTATTCCCTATTTCGTATAACAGAAATCTCCCAACCGATACGTTTATCCACACAATTACATCGATTATGACAACAGCTATCAACATTGTTAGCCGTCGTTGAAAATCCGATAATTAAAATATTTCAGGACTCGTTGGAAAAAAACCGGTGAACGAATATATTCGTCGATGCTTGTTTCCACCTGTTAAATCTGCACTGTAATGTTCGAATGGTATTCGAGATCAGCCGGAAATTTATCGTTCTACCTGGACCAGATGAACTGCCGTTGATAACGCAGTTGCCGCATCAAGACCGGCCCATTAAAAATCTCTCCCCCCCCCCTTTTTCACGAAATCACTTTTCTCATTTTTTCCCAAACGAAAAATCCAGCTCGCTAGAAATATGGCTTTTCGCGAAAACATTTTTATTCATCACCTTTCTTTTTTTCGCAATTAGTGCCACTGATATATAAAGAATACCGTGTAGAGGAAAAAGTTCACTTTCCATTGGAAATCTTCTTTTTTTACATTTCTTTTCTCGTTCATTTCTTCGAAATTGGCGGCTTAAAAAGGCGCGCAGTCATTTTCATCCAAAAATATTTCGAAGAATTGTGCAATTCCGCATTTTCAAAGGATTAAACTCATTTATAAAAAATTCAGCTCTTCAATTTAACTTTAATTAGTTAATCTTTTGAATTTCAACATTTCTGTGAATTATAAAACTATATACTGCCTCCTTCGAGAAACTGCGTTAATGTCCACGATGGAGCTGAACAAAAAAAAGAAAAATGAACAACAAAAAAAATGAATCTGCACAAATTATAACTTTATGCGAAATTATAACTTTATGCTTAATCATAACTATTCTTCCCCACTGACAAGCAGTGGCTTTCTGTTTCTTCATAAAGTCTCTTCGGTGTGTAGTTTGATTAAACTGTGTGCCATTGATTACATTTTCATCTTAATCTATTCGAAATAGTACCCAATTTATTTCTTCTATATAGAACTTTTTCAGTGTTTTTATCACTCAGAAAATGCTGTGAATCGTGTTATAATGATGGCATTTAATAAATTTGGCTGTACAGTCAGAGCAATCTTGTTTTTGCCGTGGCATCACTATTAGTGACTGGGGCGAATTTTTTTTTACAAATACCGAATAAAATCGCAATTTATTAAACGAAAATATAAAACGACGGCTGATTTATTACAAATAAATAATGTAAGGCTGCGATCGCGCCTGAAACCAGTCGATGAATTTTATATTTTTGCCGATATCATAAAAAGGAGGTTATATCATGTTTTCTTTTTTCTTTGCTTTTTTAACATTTGTTCACGCGTGTCTTTTGATTATTTAAACTGAATCCAATGATAAGTTGCTTTTTTTTTTTTTTTTTTTTTATTTGGGAACACACTAGGCACGCAAGCGCCATATAAATATATCGATAAGTATCGGTGAATGCTGTTACTGAGTAGTCATGTAATCATTAAAATAAACGTAAAAAAGGGAGTTCCTTTAGAGGAATTTCTATCGACAATATTACTGACATTTAAAATATTATTAATTCGCTGTGGATTTAACTTGTCGGAATCGTTTCCTCTTCTTCCCTTCTGTTCCATATTCGTAAACGAATTAATGACTATCCTACGTTCCATTCATTTCCTCCAATCACCTTTCTTCTAACTATTTGATTATTTCTGACTCCACGAGCGACCTTTAATTTATTCTTCCCTACCCGATCATACCTACGATTTTATCATTCTTCGTTTACGTTCACTTATTTAAACTCTTTCTTCCCTCCATTCCATATTTGTTGTAGGGTTTTAGCTCTATTCAGGCACTTTGGTAATGAAGCGACTGATTCGTCGGCTCTTTCCGTTTCCTTCTTTAAGAGAAATCCCGTATTCTAAGCTCCTTCTGCTGCGTATTGGTTTCCATTTTAGATCACGCTATCATCGGATATTTACGCTTCCTCTTTTTCTAATAATCGCAAATTTTATCTATCCATTCAATCCAGTCTTATTGTTGATCCGTGGTGCTTTTTATTTCCCTCGCTTCGCCGTTTTGTCGTTGTCTTCGTTATTTTCCTACACATACTCTAATAGCTTCCTCGCAGTTTCGTTTTTCGTTATTTTACTTCCACACTGTCCATTCTAAAAATGTACTCGTTCGAAGCGATTGTCACATGTTTATTAACATCTGTTTTTTTATTCTGGATTCTAATTTGCTTGGTCTTCCTACTTCTTATATCCGAAAATCTCCCTTGATGACCCCCCTCAAAAAGAAAAGAAAAAGGAAATTGCGTTAAAAACGTTACAAAAATCGATGAAAAACAATAATTCTTCTATAGACGTTCGTAAAATAATTTTTTTCTTTTTTGTAGTACTAATACATAATACGATTTTCTCGCAGTTTCGTAAAAAAAAAGTACATAATGTTCAATTAAAATAGTAAAATTAAAAGTTTCAAAAAAAAAAAAAAAAAAACTCCACCAGTTATATTCTAAACGTCAACATTGTGTTTACAGAAAAAGAAAAAAATAAGAAAAGAGAGGATTTGGAAAAATGAGTAGCGGATCGAGATCGCTGAGTTAATCATCTATTTTTTTACTCCCTTGTTCGTAGTAAAGGAAATATTGTAATTATGAAAAATGTCCGATGCTTATTTCATATCCATTGTGGCCATCCCTGATTACACTTCCTTATACCGATAAAAGGAAGTACCGTATTGGCGGAGTATTTTGAATCTCACATTTCAACGGAAATATCCATTTTGACTATCCCCCTGGATCCATTTTTAAGTCGTTTTTCGTAACGTGCATATTGTATGTATGTATCACGCATAACTCAAAGAGGACACTAGTTGCAGAAAGTTGACATTTTGAATTCAGAGGACTCTTTTAAACTTTAGTTGTGCACCTATTACAATCGGTTGGGCCAAAACGGGTACTTCTCTCGGGGAATTTTGTGGACTTTTTCTTATAACTCGAAACGCTGTAACATCTAATTATATACCTTTGATTTTAATTACGACCGGTTGGGTCAAACAGACATACTTTTCTTGAAGGGTTTCGCGAAGTTTTTCTTATAACTCAAAAATGCGTAGCCGAAAAAAGTCTAAATTTTGAATTCGGGATTGTTATAACGGTTATTTACTAGTCAATCGTTTTGAAATTCAGTAGTTTTACAAGGAAGTCGTGTGTTGTCCATATCAGATTTTTTTCCCATCTAAATTCATCTCTTATCACTAACCACTTTCGAATGCGTATTAGGCAGGTTTAGAATAACGTACGAAATAATTGTTAATTTTTGCAACAATCGAACTAGTTAACTCCTCTTTCTTTTATGCGTCGCATATCTCTTCTAACGTCATTGGACTATTTTTATCCCAAGTTAAGAATAGCTGGTACGGAGTTACAGCGAACTGGGCTCAAATATTAATATATTCGCGCGCGTCAAGCTCTCGGATCAAGCTTAATAATTACGAGTCGAAAACAGCTGTCAATGAATTAGCATATTGTTACGGAGGTACACGGTAAAGAGATTTCTAATATAGCTTAGAGGAGAATAGACATTCTAGTACACTAGGAATTTAGATCGGGAGAGTTAAATGCGTTAGACTGAACTTAGTAATCGTGGATAGAGGTATTTTAGCAACGAAAACATAGCAATATAAGGGTTGGTTCGGTTATAGATTTTTTACACAAACACTCTCTTTACCATTCCAATTTTACATTTTACTCAGTTTCTACTCGGTAATTTTCGACTCGAATAAAATTTTTAACAAACGATTGTACCAACAAATGCGATCCAAATTTAAAATTTGCTTTTGAATTGTGAATATTTTTAATGAGCAAATTTGTGTCTCTTTACTGCGCGAGATTGATGCCACTTTAGTTTTTTTCCCGGATTTTTCTGATAGAACGTATACACTAGATACGCGGTAGAGCTAGTTTAACGTCGGAAACGGATATTTCTAGATCGTTGCTACATTGATAGTATATTAGTAGAGGTGCAAACGGAAGGTTTTTTTGTGCGAGGAAAGGTGCTTATTTCCCCCTTCAGGTGCGGTAATAAAGTAGCAATAAGCGCGGGGAGAGGTGATTTAGTTTGGAAAAGTTATTAACAAAGCAAGCAAATCGTGTGTACAAATGCAACAGCGAAGCTCGAGACAGTGTACGTTACGAATTTGTGTCCGAATATATAGTCCGTTTACGAAATGCTTTGCTGCACTTATTCTATTTAAGCAGACAACTTTGTGGCTTCTCGAAGCTTAAATTATTTTCTGAATTAGATCAGTGTAACATGATACCGTAACAATTATTTACGATTTTCATACGTCTCTGCTCTTCTGCCTAATATATCTTATCACATTTCGGCGGATAATGTTAACGATAAATGTATTAAATCGGTAAACAGTACTGGTACCGTTCGTTCGACTTCGACTACTGCAGTGTTGGAGTAGTGAAACTCTCATAAGTACAACATCAACATGAACGGGTCTGTTGCTGAAATGTGTCAATCATCGCATTCGTAACAACAGCTTTTTTTCTGATCTTTGAGAAACCCGCGGCGCACACTTCATGGAACAATTACAACTGCTGAAATAAAAAATAAAAAAACATGCAAAATAACGGAGTTTGTCTTAGGACAGCGACTCACTCTTGGCAAGATGCTTACATTAAGAAATTAATTCATTTTTCGCTTCGAACGATTTTTTCTTATTAAAAATATCACGTTTTTGGCTATTTTTACTTTTTTCCTCGGTTTTGTTCCGGTTCGGGTGACCGCCCTGATAATCGCATACACTTCTACTGGTCCACAATTTATTTTATAGCGGAAATAATTCGCTTTTTTTTTTTTTTTTAAATTTGGAAAGCGTTTTTTGTTTACTTTTTTTTTTTTTTTAATGTTTCAGTAATTTACGGTTTCTGAAAATTCAGTATAAACAATAATTTGTATACGTCCTACGGGATTTATTTTGGCACTAGAGTAAGTCGTCTTAAGCTTGCTAAATTTAACGTTAGTCTCTAGTTGATTGCTATACGAAGGTAGTTCATCGGATAACCAGGGGAAAACATCTCATCCTACGATGCGATAGGCTGTAGACAGATCTTACAGACCACGTAACAAATCATGATCCTGGCCCCCGAGCACAGCTTTGTATTAACGTGCTTTTTTTTCGAAATGTGTAAGTGAGCACGCGGCACCTTTAAACCGGATTATTTTTTTGGCTAGGTGACAGAAAGTCCCTTTTGAAAGTTCATGTGATGTCGAATAATAGGGTTTTTCATTTGCCACGTGACTCGGCTGGTAACCGGCGTTCTGCCAACCGGAAACAAAATGTAAAATATGTAACCCCCCCCCCACCCGGTAGACTGTACTATTGGCGTTTCGATGACCACGATCAAAGTGCGAATCACGTGACCGGCAAATCCCACTTCACGTAATGCAGTTCAGAATTATGACCTAAAATATTCGAGGATTACTGGTCCCAGACAAACTGAAGATCGTAGGAGATAAAGTATAGCGCGCTGTAAAATTCCTATATGCGGTTTAGCGGAGATTCATAACCACGAGGGCATTTCGAAAGGAACACGTATGCAACCACTGGTGAATCAGAGAACGGGAAGAAAGTCGCTCTTTTAATGTCATAATTAGAGGATGCAAAGCGGTAAAAGATACATCATTGTGGCCAGTTTATAGAAACAAAATCGGTAAGAATGAATTTTGTTCAAATTAGACGAACAAGAATTACAGTCATTTTAAGCTACACGTGAAGAGCATGCGCTTAATATTATTCCTGGTGGAGAAGTTTAAACGGCGCTCGGGAGCAATAGAGAAGCCCTGTAAGCCCTGGTCGACGTGAGCAGGGTGAGTTTTGATGGTAGGTTGAAATATCCAAATTTTAACCAGTCATGTTTCAGTGCAATGACAAATATTGGTAGATATTCAACGAGTGTCCGCTAACATGCGAGCGACAAAAAAATTTTTCCAACACGCTAATCGATCGTAGGCGTATATATTTCTCAACAGACAAAGATAGAAAGAAAAATTTCTAATTGAAATTTTCGGAGCAATTACAATACCTTTCTCTATTGAAAAGCTAGCATTTAAAAATTAGCGTTTTAGCGTAGTGACAGAATTTGAAATCGATGATGAAATATTTTTATTTTACACGTTATATTGCTTCTCAGAAATTCAATCTGCGAAGGTGATAAAGGGAAACGAGTATTTCAGCAAAAAAAAAAAAAAAAAAAAGAAAAAACTCGGTTCTTACCGGCATTTGTTTCTTCTAAAAATGTTGAAAATAAAATGACCACCTCGTGAAATTCCTTTGACGTAGTCGTGATTATAGGATGGCAGTCGGTCGGAAATATTCCGAGAGCAAACAACACATCTGCTAAGTGTTTAGTTCGAATATATACATAATCATCAACTTTTCAACATAGTAACGAGAATGCATGCGGCTAGTTGCAGAATTATTTTATAGTTACTTTTTTTCTTCTTCTAATCACATGTATAAAAAAAACCATTTCCGAAAATAACGTCTAGCTGCGCCGCTGGATAGAGATTTATTTTTGAACGCTGCTGATTCTTGAAATTTTTCATGAGACCTTTACGATGCTTCTGCGGAACCTTAGGGCTCTACAGAACGCAATTCGATAAGCGCTACTCCACTCAACAGAACTAGACGGGGGTTTCCGTTTACGTTATTACGAAATTTTTCGAAGGGTACCGGAAGCATTCGAACTTTTTAATATTTCGAATTGCTCGTGTTTACTTTAATCCGCTGCGCATTCCTAGCGGAAGCTTATATTATTATTACTATTCCGGGTTTGTGTTGTGTTTATATATAATTTGCGACTGAAACTGAATGACTCGATAGCCAGTTTTATCGAAATCTAGTCGCCTTCGATAACTAACAAGTTCCAATTGAAACAAACACATGGATTAATCCCTACGTTTAAGGTTATTTAAAATATCAATGATAAAAAGAAAGACATTAAGAAATAAGAATAAGAATGCAAGAGATTACGATTAAAATGAGCAGGGAAAAAAACGGTCAGTCGCTTATGCAAGTTGCAGACGTAATTAGCGCGTTCAAGACTGAAACAAAAAACCGCTTCCTGTTTATTTAACGATAAATTATTCGCGTTTCATCAACCGCTTACTACAGTCGCTGACGTGCCCTTAAACATCTGCTATCAGACCGGCAAGCGAAAAAGTCGAAAATTAACGGCAAAAAATTCATTCAGACTGAACGAAACAACGGCCGCGTGTCTCAAAAAAAGTTTTTACTTATGGCGGACAATTTGTTTTTCACTTTTTTTCTCATTGTCCGGAAGTGTCGAAAAATGCGAGAACACTTCAATTGACGTTTCGCTCAAAATTTTCGTTTTACTAATGTGCATCGAATTCACCGTTAGCTTTTGTAAAACGGAGTTTTTCCCCTTCCTGGCGAGCTGGTTTGAAATTTTTCCAAACGCACGCTACCTACGAGAGAAGCGATCAATTAGAAAAATTTACCTTTACTCTGTGAAACATTTTTATTCGCTAACTACGACAATTTCGTTTGTATCTTTTTTCTAAGGAATGATTTCAAATTATTTGTAACTAATAATTAATTATGCAGTAATGTGTCGGTCGTCGCAAGTTAAAAATATCTTGGTATTATAATATTCGACTGCAGATTCTGATGTGTGTTTCGGAAAAGTTACCGAAACTAATTTTCGGTTTGCTATTTATGGCAAATATTTTACGCTTTCATGTTTAATTCAAATTTACTTCTGGCCGGTCTTAAGCTACGGGCTGGTGGTGGTACCAGGGAACTACGAATTACCATTTCAAAAAGAATTAAAACATTGCAAAGCTTCCCGTTTTGGGAACCTATAAACTATATTACATATCAAACGAATACTAGACGTCGAAGTATATTATACGATTTTCTAATTCTTATGTGTATAAACATGCAAATCAATTTTTATAATCTATCGCTGAAGGAACTATCTCAACCAGATTGTCAAATGAACTTTCTGCGGAATTTCTAATTAGCTGAAATGTACATAATACCCCCTAGTATGCAACTAATTTATTCAGCCGCAAAAAGAGTTCATAGGGGTTAAATTTGTAATTTATTATGTAAAAAAAGTTGATTCGTTATTTCCTTACTTCTAAGCAATAACGAAAATTTTTACTTTGTATTTTGTCGGATTTTTATTTATTTAATTCAATTCAATTTTACAGTATTAAAAGATATACCACTAAAACTAAATTATTATATTTAATTGGCAATGGTTGCCTGAGTAGCGGAATTCGTGTTAGTTTACATGGATTAAACTTCTACATGCAATGTGGATCACATATCCATTTATGCAGATTATGAGTTTATTTAGAGCTAATTAAACTTAATATTATATACAAAATGAAGAATAAACTACGCCTACACGGTTCAAACTCCCTCACATTCACACACGTACACTTACATATAATTTTACACATAACGAAATATATTCCTTAATTCTAACAAATCCTTCGAAAGAATGAGAAAACTTAATACCGTAGATAAAATAAATAAATATAATGGGACAGATATAGCAGAAACTATAAATGAAATAATGTAATATAAGATAAAATAAATAAATAAAATAAAAGATAAAAATAAGAAAAATATAAGTTTGCTGAACTGTTGAAATTATTATGAGTTGCTACATTTGGCTCTGTTACCCCATAACGAAACGAATTACGAATTAGATACCTACACAGTAATAAAACTAATAATAATAAAAATTAATAATTATAACAGCAAATGGTGTAACAATATGATAATAGGAAGAATACTTTTGTGTTTATTATATTTATGCCTGATTCTGTTCTATATGTATATATACATATATATATATATATATATATATACATATAAATATATATATTAATTACAACGTAATTCTTAGGCTGGCCCCCATTAAAACAAAAGTCCCATTTTAGGTACCGTTTGTTATATTTTAATTTTTACCGACTTGACTTCCAAAAAGAAGGAGGTTAATACGTTGGTTACGTATGTTTTTTTTCTTAAATGTTTATTCGCGCATAACACAAATTTATATAGACACTGATATTACTGATTCTTTGCCCATTAGAAAGAGTACCATTCAACTTAGGGTACCCTATGTAAGTAATTATGAAAATCGGTGAACCTAAATTGATTATTCGTCAAAAAACGTGAAAAATTTGTTGTCCACTTGGATAATTGTCTTTTCTTATTATTTTTTATTAGTGTAACAAAAGCGGTTGACTCAAAATGCTATCAAATGCTTCCAACTTTTCTACACCTGTAATTTTCTAACCAAAAGGCGTATTACGTATAAATGTGGCAAATTCTTCGCTATTGCACAGTTCGTTGTCATTTCGAAACCAAAATAACCGAGTTTATATATATATATATATATATATATATATGTGTGTACATACATATATATGTAATATAATATGTATGCATGTATCTGCGATACATAAATTTTAATATGGTTTTGTGTAAAAATTTATATATTTTCGCCAGATGTGTATTCGATCCGGGTTTCATCTATCTAATTCAGGTTTTGTATTCGGTCTAGTTTCGTTTATGTATTTATTTCAGATTTGCCTTTAATTCGGTTCTGTCTATACCGATAAATGTAAGATTCTCTTTCATATTCGCGTCATGTATATTTCGGACTTATCGCGATGAATGTTTGATTCCGCTATTCGCGCTGTCGCATTTGTGGATTTTTGTATCAATAATAAAAATAATAATAATTTAGCCAGAGGCCCGATAGGAATGCAGATGTGTAATATATTTCGTACGGAATTCGAAAATTTACGAGTAAAAACGATTTTTCGTTTCTGACCTTTAGTAGAGCAGTCGATACTCGAGTAACACAAGATGCGTCCAACAGAGACACTTTCATTCGATTAATAAAATCGAATATTAATACTCTAATTGCAGATCGTTAGCCCTGAAAGTGGGCATAGCTCGGTCCACTCGAGCCGGTCTTGAGAGATATTCCTTTAAATAGCCTGGCGTCCTGTTTTATAAATTTCCCGGTACATTCTCTCCGAACTATTCCATCTTTCGTTTTTCACCACAAACGTTGTCCAATCACCATTTTTTAACCTCTTTCTCACCACCTGGTTAAAGTTTTACTCTTATTTAAACTTATTCTATGTCCTAAGACGGGGATCTCTTTCGGTTTGCGTTATTTTAATTTATTAATTCTTCCATCAGCGCACAATTTTGACGTATTTGAGAGAGGGCCGGACACACAACTACTTATATAAAATTATTATACCTTTTAATTTGTTATTGTAAAAGTTTTTTTAATAAGACACATTTCAATGACCCTTTTATGCCGGTGTAAAATTTTACCATCCTTTCTCCGCTGCCCGCTTGCATATAATGATGCAGCTCAACATCCAAAAATAAAGTCCTCCAAGTTTTTACTCTATATTTTACGTACCGTCATTTTATCTGCATTTTCCTTTTGGCAACATTTTTGATTGACAGGGAACCTAATTAAGTCTCGTAAATTAATCGCTGCATCGGCGTTATCGAATTATTTTGTTGATTCTTCTCTTACGGATGAGCCCCGAATGAAATACACTACTTAAAATGATATCCGTATCGAAACAAACAACAAAAAAGAGGTTGTCTATTACAAAACGATGAACTTCAGCTTTTTTATCGAGTACGAAAAGTTCATTTTAAATTTTCATTTTGACTGTTTAATCAGTTACACCGTTACGGTATAATAATTGTCGAAAAGAAGAAAATTTCGGAATCGTTTGCGAACTTAACCGGGGCTTTCCCCCCTGCATAAATTCGACTTCATAAATATCACACTACCGAGATGTTATAATCCTATTACATAATTACCGACATCTCCGCTGCCGATACAACAATAGCGCCGTGTGGTCTGGGGTTCGCCGGAAACAACTTGGAACCGCGTTTAATAAGCCGCCGGTTAGAAGAGATGAACTAAACCATTTATTACTACGTATTATCATCATTATTTTCCGAAAGCGTCGAGCCTTTATTAAATGATTATTTACGAGTAAACGGTCATCGGAACGATTCTAGCAGTCGATAAGATTTAACGGGGTGAACACGGATATCGAGAATTAATATCAATTTATCATAGGGAAATTATTTTCTCTTTACACATGGAACGAGGCCGCTCGGCCGTACGGCCAGATAATGCAGTACACGCTCCGAATAGCATTGTCCGATTAAACCGCAGAACTTAACTGGCGATTTTCGACAATGTGCCCCATTGACTTGACGACGGTTAAATGCTTTATTTCCGAAATTAATAGCGCCACCGAAAGTACATCGAAATTATACAATCAATATAATTATCGTTCGAATTTTTCAATCGTATACATAATAAAATGAGAAGATTTGACATACTTCAACGAAGCCACACATTCTAATAGAAGGCTAGGACGATTTTTCGTGATATTGTCCGAGTTATTTACGCTATTTATGTTCTAATTCTCTATTCGCGATTAGGGATCACTTCTGATTATCGGAAAATGTAGAAAGGGGTTAAAAAATTATGACTGATTTTATTTCGATTAACCGACAGATAAATAATATTTTAAACACCGAATTATCTATTTGGATTTTATTTTTTTTATCACTCACTTCTCTAAAGCGAAAAATTTTTATTAAATATTTCATTTTCATTACGTTATTGTTTTGTTTTTTTTTTATTAGTTTCCCTTTCTCATTTTAATTATTTATGTCGGTAAATAAATTATTTATAATATCTCAAGCGATTATTATTGTAAACTTGAATAAACTTCCTGTCTCAACAACCGTGTAAAACTACTAAGCAGCAGTTTAGTTTTTTCCGATATATTTCTATGTTTTTCCCTACAACTAATACGCATATGTATCCATATTAATTAGAATAAATTTAAACTGAAATTAAAAATAATGTTAGACTTAATCTTTCTTTTTTTTTTTTATATATATTTCAGCTGAAAGCAAATTTTTGCAAGTAAACGAGCTTTTCATTATTGCATTTGTTAAAAAAATTTTAATCTCAAAAATTTTTAATAATAATAATCAAATTATGTCAAATTTATTTGAGTATGAACAAGAAATTTAGCTTAGAACTTAATATATATATATTATATCTAAATCGCATACGTACAATAGTAGCACGAGTTGCAGAATAAATTTAGATTTTCGATGGGCTAATCTTAAGTATTGTGTTAATAACGGAATTGCTTTAATATAAAATTGTGAAAACGTATTACATTTAGCCTGTATTTAGCTTAACTTTTCGATTGTTTATAGATTAATAATAAATTAATATTTGATACTTACTCGCTCAGGTATTTAATTTTCCATAATTAAATTTAAATTAAATTTTAATGAATCTTAAGTAAAGAATATGCTAATAATTATTCTTTGTAATACAATAATATGTGGTATACGAGTTGTAATAAAAATTCTAATCATAATTATATTAGTACAATTTTTCTATGGTTTAATAATTAAATAGCAATTTTACCAATTTTAAAACTTTCACAATTTTAACGATTTTTAACGATAGTAAGAAGCAATTATTTATTTAATAGTTATGGCACAGTATTTTAAGATTTACTTATTAGGACTGCAATAATTATTTTTAGTGATAAATTTGGTAATGTTAAATATTTAATAGGAATTAAGTACAAATACGTCTTTAGTAATACATGAAAAGTGATTAATCCCACTGCTCGCGCAGCTATACGCATTTATGGTATTCATTTGCTTAATTATGTTACATTTATAAACGTACACATTAAACTGATTTGATTTGATTCACAAAGGCAACTTTTAAATATTTTAATTTATAACGAATCGCAAATGGACCAACTAAATCTAGGCCAGGAAAGTATCTGTTAAAGTCGGCAACGTAGACTTTTAATCTTTTGTTGTTACTTACCTATACATGATGAAAGCATTTAAGTTGATCTAAAATACTAATATAAATAATAATAAATGATAATAATAATAAATGATAATAATAATAAATAATAATAACAAAAAGGATTTCAGAATGGCCCCGGTAAAAGTATATTTAAAGATTAAACATTTATTAAGTTTTAAATATCCACTTGTAACCAGTCAGGTAAATACCGTAAAATCCTAGTCTCGCGAGAAATTTCACATATAGGCCTCTAGAGTAAGTAAGCAGTATTCGCTTTAAATAAGATAAAAAACGTTCCTGCATCTAAACGGTTATTGTTGGAAAAGAACCGTTAAAGGCACTTAAAAAGTAATTTTAAAATGATAAAAAAGCCGCTTAACAATCGCCATTGTATCAAGAAGAACCAATACTCAGCGGCGGTCGCGTGCCGTTCTAAACGGCATCTAAAGTGTTTTTATTGTCATGCTATTACTTGTTGATGATGCATGATGCAACCGTTCCTCCCCTTCCATTTTTTTAAAGGAAAAAAAAAGAACATCACCGAATACACAATATTAACCGGCTCGTTTAGAAGTAGACGCGATATGCATTCGGTGGAAGTGATTCTGCTTGCGAGTGTTCGCTGCATTTATTACATCTTTCGGGCTACTAGGCCGCCTTTTGCATACGGGGTTAATAAACTAAACGACTTTTTGAAAGATTGATCAGATATCACGCAGCTATTACGATGCGCAATAAGTTTTCCATACTACATAAATTCTCAATGATTAAAAAAGTCTGTATTGAAATTACTCTTTTATTGAGACCCGCCTATTCGCTAGACCATGCGAGCGTTTTAAACTGTGTACTGTCAAATTCAAATTGATCTTTGAGAAACCCCGACGAGTAAAATCATACGATTTGTTCCGACCAGAGTTACACTGGTCCTCACTTGAATAACATTTACTCGTCGACGCTAATTTTCAAACTTACCAGTCCAATTTGGTGGTAACCCGATCGTTCCAGAAATTGCCGAGAAAATTTTACTATTTTAATATTCCTAAATCTTGATGCAGAAATTGAGAGTTCATATGGCAACTGTAGGTGATTTTAATGAATCTAGATAATTCTATATGATAATTTTTACGCTTCTGATGAATAGGTAAAATTTATGCTTAGATTTTTTCGTTTGTTCTAATAATTGAAGCTTAGTATATCATTCTATTTTAAATTTTTTGCCCACACCGTAATCTGCTTATTAGTTACTTAATGTTGAGTCCATGAATATGTCTGAATACAGACGAAACCGGTCGGACAATTTTACATTATATTGCGGTTTTAAATAATTAATGATAATATAATTGAATGGTCCTTTGTTCGTCGGTTCAGATAATTTTTTCTATTGTCTATTCGATCTCGATTTATTTTTTCGATTCCGGTTATCTACGTTTCGAGACGTATAGTTGTGTGCGTATTCGCTGTGCCTTATCCACGTGTGAACACGACAGCTTCACCACCATTCTACCTTCCCACGTAAGTACGAGACTAGGTCGCAGATATGAAACCATCGAAGCCCTTCCTGCAAACGTCAACGTTGCAATCAAGCAAAAACGTGCCATCCGTTATCAGTAAAAATAATACTCATGTTCCTTCCTTATCAACAGCGCCATCAGCTGATGCTTCTTTATCGCAATCATCTCTTTAATACTGAATAACTCTTATAACAGCGATTCGGGTAGTAATAATGTCCAATTCCTTACTACTAATAATAGCAACATAAACGCTCCGCAAACTAATTTCTGGCCCGCTAATATCGAAAATAAAGATAATACGTCCTCCTCTGTAAGAACACGGTAATACCATAAATAACGTAAATGTCTCTTCATCTCCGTTATAAATATCCCTGTCAAGAAATAATAACCGATAGAAAATAGTGCCAAACAAATATTCACCTACCACCTCATCAGATGATGCACCGCGTCAGCGAAGACGTAATATTTACCAATTTTTAAATGTCGAAAATACCGAAGAAGAGGAACCGGAAGAATTAATGCAATCGGATAATATATTAGATTTTCGTTAAAACGTAAAATAAAATAAAATTTACAATATATACATATATATAAAATAATCCGACCGGTTTCGTCTTTTCTTTTAAGTATAGCCGAGGCCAATTTTTTCTTGAAATCTACGTTAACAGGAATCAAAGCCAGAAAATCCAACTAGCTATAGAGATGATCATAAAAGCACCAAAGGATAACGGATACTTCTATTACATATATTCACTATCGGAAGACAAAAACCATTTCGAGTTATTTTAAGAATTAACCACTGGAAAACGGGTTCGAAGTTATACGATATTAAAAAACATAAGACAAAATTACCCCTTCCCATGTTTTTTGTGCACATTAAAAACGAAGACCTATTTAAAATAACAAATTTATTGAATACAGCAATAGTCTTCGCAAGAGGAATTTAGGTGTTATTCAGTACAAACGTTTCCAACTTTTTGAACATACAGCTAATTACGGTAACTTACCCTCCCGCTGTGTAAAGTGCGCTGGGAGGCACGAGACTAATAAATGTGAAAAAAATCCAGGGGAACCGCCCAAGTGCGCTTCGTGCGAGGGCGATTATCCCGCTAGTTACAGAGGATGCTCTATCTATAAGAAGCAGGTATGAAGCAACAACGCGATACAGATCCGACTTAAAACAAATCGTTCCACGCGCTTATTCTGCAGAAAAATTTCGTTCTCTCTAAACGGAACCAGTCGCAACTCGTATGCTAGCAGAGTAAAACTCCAAAACATCAATCAATCTAACACAAATTCCATAAACGAATCGGCCAGTAATCCACAAAATAACATCTCAGATGTCCCCTAAGATATACACCGTTTCTATTATAGATTACTTGAATTTAATGTCAATAATATAAAATTACTATCCAGAAAACAATTAAATCAAAGTAACACATATTACACGCTTAAATATACGAATTGGTAACACTGATGATGATTCTGGTTTTAATCAAACTAATTAGTACAATCCGTAATCATATATTAAATAGGGAAAAAATTGGTGTGCGGAAAAAGGAAGTAGGGAAATGGCTGAAAAAATGGTGTAAATAGTAAAGCCTCTCGCGCCCAAAGAAATTTATTATTAAAAAAAGAAAAAAAAAGAGTAAAACTCAAGACACGTCTCGAATCTTTCTATTTTATAATGTTCTTTTTTTATTTATTTCTTCCCGTCTTTTCTAATTTCCTTTCGCTGTTATTTATCTTTAAAATAAGATCGGGTTTTTTGATTTGATGATATTTAACCGCCCTCATATACATGTAGATGAGTATTTACGACGTGTATACGTATCTATATGTATATATAAACTCGGCCACTTTGGCCTCGCAAGGGGCTGTGCCCCTTGACCCCTCCTACTTTCATTCCTGTCTCTTTCTCTTCTATACTTTGTATAAAATGATCAAAATTTACAACGTAATTCTTACTGGCATCAACACACACAAAAAATAACATAACCACAAAAATCCTATTCTAACATTTACCTTCCGTTATATAAAATTAAGACATTTTTTCGTTACATATTTCATTACATAAAATTGTGACATTTTTTAAATAACAATAACAAAAATCCTACAAAATATAACAAACGTTACATAAAATTGGGACATTTTTCTGGGACATTTTTTTGGGACATTTAGCGTTACATAAAATTGGGACATTTTTTCGAATGGGGGGTAGCCTAAGAATTACGTTGTAATTAATATATATTTATATATACATATATATATTCGTACCATGTTATAATTTATATAATCTTAGGTTAACTAATAATATGATGTATAGAATAAGCAAGAATAGTTGTAATTTTGTGTTTTGAATAAACGTTAATAAGGGTGTCGGGCACTCACATAACGGGCGTATTTGCCCTGTGAGATCCACAACTTATTTTAATTTTTTTAAAAATTGGTATTTAAGTACTAACGTGACCAGTTTAAAAATGAACCATCGCATACAAAAGATAGAACGTAACGCATATTTCACTTTTAAACACGTGACTTCGGCTGTCGTTTAAAAGCTATTATTCTAACCTGAAAAAAAAAAAAAAAAGGAAGAATATTCGATTAATATTATTTCAATACAGCCCACGTCAGAATATTCGTATAAAACAAAACGGTTTTTATCGGAAGGCGATTCTCGGCTTCCCTGGAAAAGTATGCTCTTACGATTCGTTTTATTTGGCAGCAAACGTGAAATTTTTCACCTGAAGGTTTTCCCTTTTTTTTTTCAAGTTAATAACTTTAAGTATTTCCTAGTCGAACGCTACTAAACGGTCTATCGCTTTTTCCGGAAATCGAACTTTCTTGAAATCTTCTGGATAGGGTTACTTAATTTCCACGAATACAGAAATGAACAGTACTAGTGTACCAACGTCAAATTCAACCTAGTGCAGAGGATGTGAGAAATGAGTCCTCCTCAGATTCATAATTAGAGATCTGAAATTACGCTTAAGTGTAGAGAAAGACAAGTCGAAGACGAAAAAAGACCAAAAATAAGAACGATATGCTGGGCGAAGAATATACCAGCGAACGACTGCAGCACATCGCGTGTGCGATTTAGGCTAATTTTTATCAGCGCGCAATTACAGAAGAAGAACGATTGTCGCAATAAGAACGCTGTAAATTAGTTTATTCGTTTATTTGGTTGTGTGTCGCTTGCAATTAATCAATTAATAATTTACGATAAATTTATTCGATGTACATTAATATGTCTGCGACATTTACGAAGCTTCAAGGAGTTAATTAAGTAACAAGCTCTCTTCTTAATGACGTCGTCAAATGTTTGCAAGACGTGTATTCAACAACTGGCGATTGAAGGGAGCCTTGTAGTGCCGCAACTTCCTTTATCTGATTTTTTCGAATTTTAATGACTGTTACCTTCCCCATTGTTTAAATCGCTATTTCCCGAATTATCTGATCGTCTCCAATATCAATGGAAGCAAGCCCTTTTTAGGGGTTGCGTAATTCACCTTTCCTTTTCCATTCAGGCTGCTTTTTACGATCCCTTAATAGTGCCGTAATCATTCATGTCAATTTTCTGTTGGTTCAATAGCTATTTTTTTAGCTTTTAAGACTTTAAGACAGAGTTCTAGGTTCAAGTACACTAACGCTATGTAAAAAGTTCAGCTTCGAACACTCTACTAGCGACAGCAATTGTGTTCCTTCTGTGTTTCCATTCAATCTAATTCTAGTTCCTTGGAGAATTTCCTTCTTTCCTTTGTCAATTTGTTTCTATCCTACTTTAAATCATCTGTCTCTCGCTATCACCTCCAATGATGTAATTACGAACATTGTGTTTTCTTTGACTGTTTCTTCTACCGAACGTTCTCTCTTTTCTATTTTAACATTTTCTAAACTTTCCTACTGCCTATATTGCGCTTCTTATCCTTGTCCGTCGATATTCCTACTATTAACTTCTTTTTGTATTATCAGTATCGGACCGAATCATTAGAAGTACCTTTCCTTTCTATCGCTTCTGAGCAGAATAAAACAAAGAAAAAAAAGGGGAAAAAAGCGGAAATTAATGAAGTTCGCACGCACAGGTATGCAGATAAAACATAATCAGATTTTTTCAGCTATTTCGAAAAAAAAATACGTCAGTATCGGACATGTAAATGCGGTTAAAAATCATAATCGTTGGTCGAAGACTGAATGTGGCAGTCGTAAAATTGTCGGCTTCTTCATAGATGTTACGTTTTATCGTTAATAGACGGCGAAACGAACGAATAAGTCCGAACGTGCGCCATGTCGATTAGAGTGCGTCTTTCACGCTCGCCGAACTTGCGCCCAACGTATACGAACTAATTAGCATCAGCCTCGATGTTTACGCAATTCAACTGTATTCTTCACAATGCGCTTGCACTAATGATCATTAAAGAATTCTTCTTTCTTTTTTTTTATCTTTTCCAAATGCTGCACTTAATTATTTTTCATTTATTTATTGTTCTTTTTTTCCCTTTTCTCGGTATTTTCCACATAAAAGTACACAGTAAGACATGGATAATGACCGTTCATTCTTCCAATAATCCAGTTCAGCTTCTGCATATAGCTCCGTGCTTGTACACGTTTACATAAAAATAAATAAATAAAATATTATAATCGAGCGAAAGTTAAATACCTCGGAATAGAAAGTACATCTGAAAATGGAAACGTGAAGAGCTAGACCTAGAGCATTATAAAATTGTACACGTACCGCTCATCCGTGTGAGGCTAATAATAAACACAGCTTTTATACCTACTTGTATCAATATTAAATGAAGCCAACTACGGAACACAGCAAAAAATTAAATAAACTTATTATTCGAAGATTCCGAAATAAAGTTTTTCGTCGAATTACCATCTTCCCAATGATTTACTACATCGTGACTCAAAATGCAGGACGTTGAAGACACCAGCTGAAAGTTATGCATTAATATCGTAATTTCATCATCTCTGACCCTGAAAAAACTGCATGCAAGTAATAAAAAAGTGAAGTGAAATAGTTTGGCTTATTAATATAACTCTACAATGTAAATCGAGAGCGGACATAAATTCAAAATTAGTAAACTATGTGTGCATTACATCAACGTTAAAACATGCAACACAGACCACATATAGATTCAAAGCCACACAGACCCTTACACATAAGCGCAAAATTAAAACCAAAAAGTACAATTCGCGTTACGATATTAATGTGTTTAAGCATTCGCTATTACTGTATAAAATTATTCTTAGCGATAGACAACAGTAGAAATTCGAAAACCTCGAAGCGATTAAATCACAACCCGCTTAGGCTGAAACATGCAAACAGGCCACGCACATGCAGTAACCGCATCATCTATAGGTAAAAGTTAAAAAGTAAATTGCGTATTTTCGAAACTAGTAAACTCCAATAGATAAACATTGTGTATAATAAAAATTGATGCAGACTAGTCAGGTACACTGTTTTTGCTTAGGAAATTCTACCGTCTCGAAGAAAATCGAACGAATCAAATATCAGTCTCAGCTGTTGTTCGGCAATCATTTCAGCCATTTGCGATCTCATATCGTGCCAAGTTCTTTTTGCATAGCCACACACCGTTAAACAGTTTGTTGATATCGTTTCAGCTGATTTCCCATCTCGGCACTGCTTACACGTCTTCCTAGAGAGACTCGATCGATTTCCACGCACCGAAATACTACCGCATTTTCGAAATGCGTAGGACCATCATAATTATATAAATCATACTTAGCATATTCTGCGTTAACATGTAACGCATTTAAACATTTAACGCAAGCGGATAACTTTAAAATATTACATAAGAACCTCTAGAGCAGAGTTTCCTAACCTTTTTTTCATCGAGCCTCCCCGAATTATAAATAACATTTTTATGCCCCCCTTAATTTTTTCATTAAAAAAAAAAAACGCACATTGTTTTAATGACATTTATTTTAATTCTAAGTTGTAGAAAATAAACTTTAACAAAATTTAAAATGTTTTTTTTTATCGAAATAATTTATTCTAATTAGAGGTACTAATGAAATACTTGAGCTTGCATGCTCTGCACCAGTTGGCTGATTCTAGGTTTAGTTTTTGCCAGAGCTATTGTCAGGTCGCTATCGACGGCAAGACGATTTCGCTGCTTAGTTTTAATTAAAACCAGAGCTGAAACCCCTGTCTCACATAAGTAAGTCGAAGAAAAACGAACAAGTATTCACAAAGCAAGAGAGGCAACTTTGGAATTAACAAGAAATCGTTTGATTCAAAATTTCTCCAATGTCAAGAGATGAAAGTCATCTTTCGTTGTCGAATCAACCTTCATTTCTAGAAATTCTTTCTGAACTTGCTCTGGTAAAATTATAAGACATCAACAACAAATGAGTTTCTGGTCATATGACATATTGGTGACTCCGAATTAATGTCTCGATGATATCGGTGAAATTCGTTTTCCGGCGCTTGCAAATGAGTTTATATTTCAATTTTGAAATCTTCGTCCAGTTTTTTATTTTTAATTGCTTTGAATAGTCGAGAAAAAGATATTGTTACATTTTCAGCAGATATCTTTTGATTCCAAAGTTGAAGCTTAGATATGAACCCTTGAATACGATCATGGTTACCTATTACAGTGCCGTTTCTGCCTTGAAGCTTCAAATTTAGCTGATTAAAGGCATCAAATATATCCGTTAAATAGGTCAACCTCTATTGAAATTGTTCATTGTTGAATATTTGCAAAAAATCTCTTTTTTTCTTTGAACTCAAGAAAGAGGATGACCTCTTCTTTCAATTCATAAAGGCGAGCCAACATATTGCCCTTAGACAACCAGCGTACTTCTGTGTGAAATAGAAGGACTCGGTGATCCGAATCAAGATCCTCGCAAAGTAAACTAAATAATCGACTGTTCAAAGCGCTACTCTTGATGTAGTTTACGAAAGTCCAATGAGTTTATTCCAATCCAAATCACTTTTTTTCGATGAAATCAGATATTGATTAAATATATCTTCAGATTTAGTGCCGGGAGTACAAAATCTCTTTTTCAATATGATCTTCACTGACGTAATGAACAAAAACTATTAACTGTGCACAATTAACGATGTCGGTGGATTCATCGCAACTAATGACAAAAAATTGTGATAATTTTACTTTGTTGATTATTTGTGAAAATTTTCAGATACCTAAAAGATCATTTTCGAAGGCATGTCACATTATTTATTGAACACCCCTCAGTCAGATTTGTATAAACTAAATTCGCCTAAAGAAAAATTTACTAAAATATTATTATGGAAACTGTTCAAAAATTAACACACCAAAAAAGGTGTACAACAAAATAGTAAGAAGTATGTTCAAACTCGACGATTTTCGTGAAACTGAAAAACTATCTTCAGCAGAAATTGCAACAAGTTAAACGAAATTAATATTCATGTTAATGTAATTAAAATCTAAATAAATCAAAATTGACTGTTCATCAGTGTACTACAATTCCACAATTGTTAAAAGCTGCATAATTATTAAAATTTCAAAACGAAAACGAATTCAGTTTAATAGAGCCCTTTGCTGACAATTTTACATCGGTTATACATATAAAAACACGAACAATCTTTTATCTACTCGTTACTAATATTATCTAATTAATGTATGATGTTTCTTCAGTCACTCAAATTGTTTCATTTGCAACATAGAACATTCTGTTTCAATGGTGTAGCCCCAAGCATGGGCCCTCCTCCGCCAAAAAATAAAATAAAAAGTACCCTTTTGAATTCTGCAAGTATTATCGATAAACGCGCTATCATTATAGTCGAAATCCCGCATGGTCGGCAGTCCGCCCATGGCTACATTTTAGTCAAACATTAAGACCAACAACAATTGTAGTTATTACTAAAATGTTAACTTAATTCCTTTATATAATCAAGACACTGATGTTTGCCTCACGGCAGACTGGTTTGGAATCCGTTATACAATCTGAAAAATATCTATGGAAAAAAAAAAGTAAATACACTAGTGACGTATATACAGCAGCACACTATATTTAGTCATTTGTAGAATGATTATTTCCGTGTCACATAATACGTTGCAAAGAATTCATGTATATTAGCAAATATGTTCTTGGTGCATCACATCGTTTAGCAGGAAGAGTAGGTATTTCATAATTGTTATCTACGTATTTATACGTTGCGAATTCGCTACGTTTAATAATTCTCGCCGGTTTTTTAATAGTTTTCGCTTTTAATAATTTACCTAATATATAATGTCGCATCAAGAAGAATATCTGAATTCGTTTCGAAAGAAATTTACTAGTTTTTTAAATTTTTTATCTTAATATTAAAAATACCCTTTTATTCGTTAAAGAGTTTGTAAGAAGCAATCACAAGTTATACAAATCATTCCTATTACTTATCAAAATTCTTCCGTAATAAGCAAAGGAAAAACTAATTTCGTCATCAGTGTGACTTAGAAGGTTACGTGATTTCACACATCTTCACGATAATACATAACAATAGACCAAACCTTTAAAATTTAACACCCTATACGTTATATATTCATACTTTTACGAAAAGAAAAAAATTCTGGTTAAGCCGCAGTTTACTTAATATTTTTTCTAAAGAAATCTTGATAGAATGATTTTCATTCTAAAGGCACACACACTGCTACTTTCATACTAAACTGATTGAAATTTTCATTTCAATTCTGATAGTGTTCTGAGATTATTTAAAATTTAGTGTATACAATAATTATACCTTTTTCCCGCGAAATGTTATGTACACGCGCGTATGCAGTATTTCTAACAGTTAAGGAACAAACAGTTTATTTAGTTGAATTTTAAATTTCAGGAACCAATCTTTTATCTAATTACAAGTATCAGGGCTGTGCCCAAAATTATGATAGGGGAGGGATTAAATTTTTTTTCCGCATATTAATTTT
Source organism: Icerya purchasi (assembly GCA_039619475.1). Lineage (NCBI taxonomy): Eukaryota > Metazoa > Arthropoda > Insecta > Hemiptera > Monophlebidae > Icerya > Icerya purchasi. Next base: position 178,977,978 of record CM077115.1, read on the forward strand.
ATAAATAAAATGTTTTTACTAATATTTATACTATTAATAATTTTCATCATTTCGATTTATATATTAATAATTTACATAAATTAATTACCGTGTAAATATTAATAAAAATTACATATGTTATTAGTTATAATAAAAATTTTTGCATAAAATATTAATCTAAAAATATGGAGATTTTTTTTTTAATGTAAGAATACCGCAAAAAATCTCAATATTTATTTCAAATTTTGAATTCTTTTTTCAGATTTTTGTGTATTTATAATAACTATTTCAGTTCTAATGAGAGAGGCTTACCCCGCCCTCCCATGAACACAGCCTTGACAAGTATTAATGTACGCATATTCTGTTTCCTGTTTCTTTTTAAAGAACTATATATATATATATAATGGTAAAACAATAAATAAAACAGAAGTTTACTGCAAAAATATGTTTTTGTATTTAAATTAACCGGTATTTCATTCGTTAATCAATTTATATAAAATACGTACATACAATACATTCGGGAACTATCTTTCGTTTAGCGGAATTCATAATATTTAATCTAATATATATATATATATAACTCAGCCATTTTGACCTCGCAAAGGGCTGTGCCCCTTGACCCCACTTGCTTTCATTTCTGTCTCTTTCTCTTCTATAGTTTGTATAAAATGATCAAAATTTACAACGTAATTCTTACTGGCATCAACACAAAAAAAATAACAGAACTACAAAAATCCTATTCTAACATTTAACTTTCATTATATAAAATTAAGACATTTTTTTGGAACATTTTTCTAGGACATTTTTTCGAATGTGGGGTAGCCTAAAAATTACGTTGTAATTAATATATATATATATATATATATATATATATATACTTGTAAATTCGTTATTTTCGTTAAAAATTACAGTAACGAAAAGAAAAAGTGGCATAACGATAAATTTAATACTTACGTGTAATTTAATAGATAGGAAAAAAAAAAAAACGTCGTTGCAAAACATCTTTTCGTTTTCTTAAAAAATTCTCTCAGAAAAAATTAATATTAAATTTTCAAACGAAAAGCAGCTGAAATCGAACTTTATCTGCGCAGATGTAATCCGTTTCTAATTACTACAACAATTTAAAATGCTGTTACCTATTATGGTTAAAAAACCCGGTTATAATATTCGTCTGACATCTGTTTTACCGGTTAATCGTCTCTAGTTATCACACTATAGTCAAGCGAAAGTGTAAATAACACGGTATTTTATAAATAAAATAACGCTTAGTTGAAGTGAATATATGTAATTTTTGCTACTTACACAGATTAGTCTGTTCAACGAATATGAAGAAAGTCGATATAAATCGATATTTAAAACGCCACTTCTCGGGCGCCCATTGGAAATGCTGAATTGTCGCTATTATGACGTTGTAATTAGTTTTATATATGTATTTTCCGCTACTGGCGCGATCTGTGCGCATGAGCGGTTCGAAGTTTAATTTAGTTATATTTAAATTAAATATTCCTTGTATAGCAACAAAATAAAACTGATTTGATTCAATTTGAAATTGTATTTGAATCAAATTTAAACAATAAATTAATATACTCCCGTTAGGGTCTTGGGGGCACGTCAACTACGGGCATTAACCCGATGCAAGCGAAATTTTTGAAAGTTAAATTCTACCCGAGTGAAATACAATTAACTAATCAACTACGCTACGGTGTTTATTTATTTTTAAGTATTGATTGTTAATATAATTTTTTTGAAATATATTTCAAATAAAAATATATATGAAAACTCCAGTTCGAACGTTAATTATATTAAACGTTCGGCAAAAAAAAGTTTGGAACACCGACTTTTATCAAAGTGTTTCCATCAGCACGCATTCCGTGACTATATTAAAATAGCGTCGTGTAATCATAATAATGAAATATGTGTAACGAAGAATAAAAATTATTCGCGTCCGAATTTCAAGTTTTCGGATCGTACGTAAATTTAGCCAATTTATTTATTTCTCTTCTTCCGTACGAACCATTTTTTAAATGCCCTCGATGAAAATAACATCCGATTCGGACTTGTGTAGTTTTCCGGAAATTTAATGCAATTAGAATGGAATTTTGTAAAATGAAGAAATGAGCGGCCAGTTGTAATCTCAAGGGTGCCTTCTATCGAGTTCATCAAAAAACGAATAAACGAATAAACAAAAAAAAAAAAAAAGAAAGAAGGAAAAAACGCAGAAGAAGGAGAAAAAATACGAGCGAAAAAAAGGTCGAATTTTAGGTTGTCGGCTGACTTTTAATTTAATTAATATCTAACTGAAAAAGTCACCTGTCGCTTCGGCCCTACACCGGTCTTTATCACTCCGGTGCATTAGAGACTATGCTTGCCACGATGTTCCATTTGTTCCTCTGACCGGTATACAACAGCGCGGTACCAGATATAACAGTCCGATAAGAAATGTAATATCATTACCGCAGTGTACTACTATTAAAGCATTGCGTCGATGATAGAGGTCTAATTTAATAACAAAACCGCCTCGGTCTATCACGATGGTAATCCCTTCGGAATAGTAGTCCACACGGAACAGCGATAGGCCGAGGAAATTTACTATCGTTAATGGCCCTTTATTTGGTCGTAATTTGTAGAGCTCTAGCCATTCAAAGTACCGTGTGCCGTCTCTTTAAGGACGCATTCCACTGTTTCCTAAATATGTACCGCGATAGCAGCCCGGCAATTGTGTAGGCCTCTCGGCTTCGGCACGTTTGATCCAAACGCCTATAGCCCAGTTTAACTCGATGCGCATCACATCGTTTGACTATTTTCTAGTCGGAAATTAACGAAGAAATGTTTTAGCTGACGGAACAAGCACGGGTCTACACGCTTTCGACATTATCAACGGTACAGAAATTTTACTAGTACCTGAAAATGCCGTGTTACGCTTTCTTCTACGGCCGATTCCAAGATCGCATTACAATTAAAACTACGTAAATTAACTTTAATAAAACAAAAGTCGATTTTGAAAAAGTCTGTATACATTAATCAGTGTCAAAAACTCTCCTCAAAATAATCGGTCAGAATTTGAAAATTTTTTTGACACCAAATCTTTTCGTTATTAGTTTAGTTGTACGAATTCGAGATTTATATAATTGTTCACAGTACGTTCATTGGAGAAGCTGTGTCCCTCTAAAGAGAAAAAGAAAATCCGGGGATATATGAAAATAGAACGATATTGAATTTTATTCGTTATTTTTTTCGAACAAGTTAAAATTACCGTCCGCAGATATTACTAAGCGCAAATCTTGAAATACAATAACGAACAGTTAAAAAAGAAAGACGGAAGCCGGCGAAATTACTATATCTAACGAATACTGTGTGTAAGTTCTATACTTTTTTCACGTTCTCTTAGCAGCGCTCTTTTTGGACGCGCAAATTTTGCGTTAGTAAAAGTCAAAAATAATAATAGCGAATAGAGAGAGAGGATCCATTATTGGATTAGTCAAATAAGCCGAAAGAAAATAAAAAACCTAAACAGGTAAACATTTCCAGAATTTGTAAAAATACTCTTCCAAACACAATCGGTCCTCCCCAGTACACGTAAAGTGTATTAAGGATATCGGAAACATTTTCTTTTTCTAATGTAAAAACAAGAACTGGATGATTTTAGTGGTTATTTTTAATCGCGTATTAATTTTTAAATTTAAAAATCGACTTATTTTTCGAATATGTAATATTTACGATCTTAAGAAAATCCTATTACTAACCGATGATGATGATATGATGGCTACACGTTTTGTATTCCGCTGCTCACTAATACCGTGGTGAATTTTAATTCTAGAACAATAATGTGAGAAAGGGAAACTATAACCTCTCTTTGTACGATTAGAGTAATTCTTTAGCGTGACCTTTCCTGCGAAATTAATATTAATGCCACACAATAATCGGTGTTTAAACGATAATCAACTAGTCTTTTTTTTCTTTTTTTTTTACTCTTTTTTAGATAATGTATTTACTAAATATAACAAAAAACTACGAGTGATAAATAAAACTTATGCGCAGGAAAGTCCGTTCGGATAAAACTGGCATCTTCAATTAAAACGTGAACATAGAACATGCGTGTCGCGAACGAATTATAAAAATTTAAAATTGCGAAAACATAGAACGTCGATTCCTGTTTTGAATTTTTTAAATTTGTTCGCGATACACATTACTGTTATACTTATGTGCGTGTTTTAATTTTTCCGGCTAAAGACGAGCTTTGCCTGAAAACGTTTCTGCGAATAAGTATACCTTTATTATTTTTAGTTTGCTATTTAATAAATACGCTCTCCAAATTTCTTCGAAAGTCCCTGATTAGGCAGGAATTCCGTTGTATTATCAATTCTGAATTTCCTTCGCATGCAACCGTATTTACAGATGGTTCGAAGAGGCCGGGTGGTGTCGGTGTCTCTTCTATTCTTTCAGATTTAAGTTTTTCAGAATCTTTTCGTCTGCCTACTTTCTCTTCTACATTCGTAAACGTATTAATGACTATCCTACGTTTCATTCCTCTAAATTCTTGATTATATCTGACTCCATGACCGCCCTTCAATTCATTTACCCCCGTACCTGATCATTCCTGTGATTTTATCATACTCCGCATACGCTAACTTATCCACGTTCTTTCTTCCCTTCATTCCATTTATATTGATATTTATTACGGGTTCCTAGTCATTCGGGTGTCTTCGGTAATGAAGCGGCGAACTCTTGGCTCGAGTTGTTGCCTCTTCTCACTTCTTGTCCGGTCATCTAATCTCCTTCCGCTGTGCAAAGGTTTTCATCTTAAATTATGGTAATGAACGCTTCCTCTTTCTCTAATAATTGTTCTTTTTATCTGCCTGTTCCGCCTAGTCTTCCTGTTAACCTATGGTTTTCTCTGTTTCTTTCACTTTATCGTTCTGTTTTTTTGTCTCCATTATTCGTCTGCGTTCTTAAACCTTAGTCTATTATCTTCCTCCCCTTTTCGTTTTTCGTTGATTGCCTCTTCATATTGTTCTTTCCACTCAAATTAAAAGCGTATTTTCGATGCTGATCATGTGTTTAATAAGTGTTCAACTCTTTCTGCTGAGTGTTTTGCTTTCTACTCCAGTTTGCTGCGACTTGTACTCCATATTGCGCCTCTTATGTCCTATCTTGTCCTTTTCCGTACATTGTTCCTATTGTTTGTTCCTTCCTCCCAACAACATTTGATATCGTATAAAGATATAACTGACTCCTCATTTTCTAATTGTTTCTGGGTAAAGGTCCTCCCCCGGTTGACGAGCCTAAAAAAATTAAAAAAAGAAAAAAATCTTATATATTTTAAAGAAATTATTTCTAACAAACACTACTTTCAATAATCAACTCAGTCCCCTTATTACAAGGGATTTTTTGTTTTACCCTTTTTTTTTCTTCTTTTTTGTGATTGAAATTTCATTTTTTGATCGATATTGAAAAAAATAATCATACACCGCATTAATACACCGTAAATATGGGTTCTTCTGCAAATACCTTTGAATCACGAAGTCTTCCGAATTTTTAGAAAAACGAAGTATATTTTAGAGGTAATAATTATTTTTTCGGCTATGTTTTTTTCCTACTTAAAATAATGGGAAGGGTTTTTTTTTTCTTTCTTTCGAGCACGTCAACTACGGAAGCCTAACAACTCTCAATAACAATATGACGACCTATTGCAAAGTGGTAAAGTTGAAAACGCGATTACGTATAACTTCGGCCCAGAGATAGCTAGCGACATGAGACAAAAAGTAATCGAAAGGTAATTGCAATGCCCAAGTCCTTTTCAAATTTTAAGTTTTTAAATTAACAATTGGCTAATTTGCACGATTTTTCCATTAATTTGAAATTTTTTGAAATTACCCCTCTGACGTCACACACGGCTTCGGCGCAGCGTCACCTTGCTCCTCGAAGTCCTTAGTTGCAAAATAGATTGTGCAGCTTAGAATGCACCTGCAAAAACAACTTTTTTTTCTCATTTTGCGTATTTTTTTCTGTTCTTTCTGATGTTTTAAAAAATTTCAACTTAATGGAAAAATCGTGCAAATTAGCTAATTGTTAATTTAAAAACCTGAAATTTGAAGAGAACTTAGATATTGCAATTACCGTTCGATTACTTTTTGTCTCATGTCGCTAGCTATCTCTGGGCCGAAGTTATACGTAATCGCGTTTTCAACTTTACCACTTTGCAATAGGCCGTCGTATTGTTATTGAGAGTTCGGCTTGAGTAAGTTTTTTAAGTTCCCTAAGAGCTACATTAAGTTTCATTGAGTTTTGAGGAAAATTGACGAAATAGCAACAATTTGAACTTTTGGCCTGTTTCTATTTTCATCGTTAATTTTGCAATGTTAAATAATTTTTGCGAATTTTCGCAATAACCTATCCTTATGTAAAATTTACTCAGAAACAAAATCGACAAGTATACCTTATGTCAATTTGAGGCTTATTTACCTAGATAATCGCAGAAGACTAAAAAAAACACTTTTTTTTTCTAACTCGATATAAACAATGGTTCCGCACCTCCCACATACCCGCAAATTTAGGGTATCATTCCACTGATTTTTAGCTAAATTTTAACCCCAAGAAGTCCCGGTTATAAGAATTTCACCAAACGAGCAGGTTTTTTGTCTATTTTTCCCGGACTACAGTGGGATACTTAAACGTAACCAACTGCGCTACTGTAGCTAGCTAATTTTATTATTTTTCGTTTCTAAACTTGTAAACGTATACATTTTTTTTAGTCAATTTTAAGCAGGGGAACGGGTATGAAGGTATCTTCTTACATCCGCAACGATTTCGACAAAAACATTTCAATAAATAATTCCAATATTTTAGTGCTCGTAGTTAAATTCGTAATGCTGGGTATACACATTCTGCTGTACTAATACTATCTTTAGCTAGCCAAGTTCGGCTTCGTAAAAGGTACGCGATTTTTTCCCCAAAAAAATGTATCGAATTTAAAAATCGAATTAGAAAGTAAAAAAATAAGAAACTATCCATGAAAAAATTATAATAAGTCGGTTTTCAGTTTTTACATAGAATTAATATTTAAAAATGAATCTCGATACTTCAATATTCTTTGACGATAAAGGTCCACCACCATACTCCATTTGATCCTCAAAGATGTATGATATCGTTTAGTACATCCCCCCCCCCCCCCAAAGGACTTACATAGTGCACTACACAATTTGTTTATAATTCTTGAATCAGCAGAAGTGGCAATAATGTGCAGTGCGATAAAAAAAAATGAAGACACAGTGGATCATCGGTGTACATAAGCAGATCAAATGTTCGCTTTTGTAGTCCTTTTTTGTTTTTTTTCCCTGAAACACGATAGGTACCAGCGTAATCAATTGTTCTATAATTTGGATGATATTGATTTCGCGTTCGATACAAGAATACGGAAATTTTATAATACAATGTAGTGAACACAAATCGTGCTGACCACAAGTATTACGGAGTGTTAGTAAACATCTAAGTCGGGATCCTCTTTAGTAAAGACCAACATAATCCTTATATAAACAAAAATAAAACTACAAAACCAAATTATGCTTTTAAAATATAAAAACCCAGTGAATTCAGCAATATCCCCGATTTTATTTCTTTACAATTTTTCTAATATTTTTTAAAATAATTATTTACTTATTAAAAAAAAAATATATATGCTTTTTACTTTTTTCATTATTTTTTAAACTAAATATATCATCATATTTCATGTGTATATTTAATATGTAAACTAAATCTTAGATTGTTCAATTATTGTACTGTCCTTTTTAATATGAGAAACGATAGAGAATTCTTTCTTTAAATTAATATTACGATGCAATGGGAAAGAAGGAAGAGGAAATTAATCTTATTGCGTAATGTTGATTAATTCCTTTTCGCGATTTGCCGCTAATTTCAAACGAATCAATCTAACAGATTCGTTCTACTCCCGAAGAATAGATGCGAAGCTGAATCGGCTGATGGAACTTTTTTTAAATGATATAAATGAATTGTCGTCGTGAAATAAGGTGTCGTCTAAATCCGTCATGGAGCTGGTGTAAAATTTAACTGGAACCGATTATTTGAAAGGGCCGATCTTATATTCTATTTGTATTCCAGTATGACTGTGTACACATTTAACTAACATCTGCTTGGTGTTAGAGCAGCGTGAATGATGTATGCAAAGATCTGCCGAGGCGCTGGGGACTTGTTACAGATACTGGCAAAGTGACTTGACGATGGTACAATAATAATAATAATAATAATAATAATAATAATAATGATAGTAATAGTAATAATAATAATAATAATAATGATGATAATGATAGTAGTAGTAATAATGATAATGATAATGGTACGTAATAATAATAATAGAGCAAAGAATTGACAAGGAAATTATTATGAGCTGCTAGGGTGGTGACTATGTAAAAATTTAATAAAACACGTGCGATGAAATCAAATAAGCCGGTTATTATAAGCTCCCGCGTTTTCAACCTACTCACGTTACTGCTATCGACGGTCACCCTATTTCTCTTAGCCCCGGCATTGACAAATATCTCTCTTGTTTACTGCAAAACGCATCGACCAGCTTCTAATTCCACAACTATTATTTCATCTGCCAGGCTCCTATTAATGTCAGTCCGACTATTAGCAGTGCACATAGGGATGAAGTGGTGTTTACTGCCACAGACTCTCCCTATTTCACCACTACGTTCAGGTGATAACACGATTCCAAACCATTTTTTCCGGTTTTTTTCATTTTTAACTGTCGGCACACTTAATCTGGAACGAATGCACCGAATCGGGAAAAATGTTTTTTCGCGGGTTTTTACTAAAACTCTAATCTTCGTCCTGACCTGTTTGAACTTTTCTATTGATTTTCTATTCGAATTTATTCTCGAGGTTGTTTCTAAAATATTCAGCTATTCTCAGTACGCTTGTTTCTATATCGAACTGTTCATTTTCATACAACAGACGTACCTCAAAAAGAATCTTACGATTAAATGTGACGAGTTTATTTAACATTTTACTATATTACTTGAAATGCTCCGCTTTAATGGCAACATAATCGTTGCATTATTTTCAATATTTTATTCTAAAATTTTAATAATAGATTTATAATCTTTCTTTTTTTCCCATTTGCATCATTTTTCGTATAGGTAATAATCTCTAATTTTAGAAGGGATTTTATACAGCTAGGCTGATCTAGCTTGATTCATCACTGCAAACAAAATTTACACTCGTATTACTTTATCCCGATGAATAGTACTATCTCCCCTGTGAATGTTTCTTATTATGTACGAGAGTATAAGCGAATTTACTCCAGCATGCGTGCTTATTTCGATCATGTACATCTAAATCTAACATCGAAAGGTTGTACTTGTTGCAAAACACTACAGAATGATCCGCTTTACTGTAACGCCTTTTTTTCATTTTTTCTTCTTTCGGACTAGCCAACCGGGTAATTTTACCTAGAAACAGTTAGTGGGGAAAAGAGTCGGCTACATTCTAATCTAATCGGCCATCGCAACTTACTTACGCATGATTTAGGAAATATTGGAATAACAGCTAAACAAAAAGAATGGTTTTGCCAACTACTTAACAAATCTGAAAATTACACTCAAAATCAAAAATATATAAAGGGAACAGTCTTAGCGTCGTATATTTCCACAAACTCAGTTTTTCCGGTCGTTAAAAATTCAACTATGGATGACTTCGCCATTTCGATATAGAAGAAAAAAAATACCAAAAATTACATTGTACATATTGGTTACACGATTTGGTACGACTGTGTTTCACTTAAAATAGTTAATTACTGTAAATATCTCGGGTTAATGATAGATAATTCCTTCACATGGAAAATGCACATAAATAATCTTACTCAAAAAATAAGGCAAACTATAGCGGCTCTATATAGGCTGAAATTTCTGATGCTTTACGAAGTGGTTACAAGACACTGAAATAGAGTGACCTATGTCCCAGTACGCCATACAAGTGTGGGGAGAGGCTAAAAAATCGGAAATGAGCAAAATTAGCGAGATGTCTGAAATTAATAAGCCCATTAAAAAAGCAGATTAACAGTAATGCTATAGATTTAATATGGTGGATAGAAAGTACGGAATTACCGGCAAAAGAGATGTATTATTAATATTACAAATTCTTAAAATGTAAGTTGCAAGACATTCTCGGTTGCCACGCGAATAGATAAAAAGCGAAATACCAGGATACCCTGGGGGTATACTTAAAGAACTTTGCTTTCATTTCTTGTAAATGACAAAATAAATAATGTTGCAGAAAACGTATCATAATGAAATTATTACTAATTGTACCAAATGATATTTGCACAGAACAGCATTTGGGGCAGCCGCGAAAGAAAAAACAAAAATCTGGTCAATTGCATGAACGCACGGATAGCATTAATAATATACAGAGGCATGTCTTGTTTCTTTCCCAAATTGCAGATATAGAAAGTTATTCAGTGTTATTCCTTCTGTTCACAGAATTCATGATTATGGTTTCTTATATACATATAATAATAATAGGATAATTTGATTTTACAAAGATTCATTTCTGTAAATTTATTTATTTTTTTCTCACCACTCCGGTCTCAGAACCGCAATTGGCGCTGAAGTTTAGTTATCTAAATCTTGATTTATTTTACATTAAGTTAATACTATCTTCTATCTCTTTTCATCGGAACAAGACGTGACTTTTAACTAATACACTAATAACTTTCTTTCAAAAAAATCACATTACATTACACAAAAAAATTTTACAAATCGAACACGTATTATCGCATTGTTCAAACGACCTGTGCTAACTCAGACTGAATTATCCGCTGGTTTGAGCGACTAATATTACTTTCCGTGAAATGCTGCGGTAACTTGCTCAGAGTTACGCGGGTGATGCATCTCTACATCCGTATCTCTTAAGTTTTCTCCGCGGATTCCCAGGCAGAGATGGGGAGAACATGCTGGACTCTTCGACATTCTCAATGAATTCTAATTTACTAAATACAGTAAAACCCCGATTATCCGTGTTAATTGGAGATTCATCATGCACAGATACGGGAAAACACGGTTAAGCCGGCTCCGGCCGTTCCGCGAGTTTTTATCTATTCCGGCCATGCGACTCACGTAATATGTGTGTCGGTTCGGCTCTTCACTCCATTTCATATTATGAAATGAAAGCTGACCATCTACAATTGAAATTGTACAATTTTCTGTATCGTTTTGCTTTTTTGCTTTATAATAAATACGTATAAATAGTATATACTGTATAATGACAGCTGTGATATAAAACCCCGTTTAGCGAGAAGGAAACTGGATTATTTAGACTAATTTAATTAAGTAAATACTGTATAATATACAGAAGATTTATAAAAATTCTCAAAGTTTTTATTCATTTTAAATACTGTATCAATGACAAGACGAAGAAATAAGGACACAAAGTACGAGTAGAAACAAAAATGAAATGAACGTAACGTACAGAAAAAAAAAGTGTTATAAAAAGGAATAGAATTAGACTAGATATTAATTTTTATTAAAAAAGTCAGTCAGTTTCTTCTGTCTGTCGGGAATCTCTTTCTGTTTTATCTTCTCGTCTGGAAATTTTCTAACTGCAGAATATACATCTGTCTGCTGTTCGAAATACGTGATCACAGTCTGCATACAATGCAACGCAGTTTTACAGCTGGCTGTTCTGATATTTCGACTTGCTCTTCATTTTCCGATTTTCTGAATCTGCATTAATTTCATTTAAAATGTATTCGTCAGTAAAAGTATACGGTAACCAGGAGGATCAATTTCATAATTATCTATCCCCACTCCATATTTTCATCATCAACAAGTTCAAATTCCTTCCCATCACAATTTTTGCAGGAAGCACGCGAGTTTAAAGAGATGCACGGGGTTAATCCGCCAACCGGTTAAAACACACACGGATAATCGCGGTTTTACCGTAACTTGTTGTGTTGAAGTTTGTGACAGTCTCACACGAATGGGAAGTGTTTTGTTTGACACGAAATAAGAGGCGTCGGCGATTTGTCTGATTATTTTAGACTGCAGCTGTTGAGTTCTGTTGATGCTGCTCTTGGACGTTGTGCCATATAAGTCGATGCCATAATACTGTGGTGCCAGTGCTGCATAGGTAGATTAATTGTTTACAAGATATGCTCACAGCGGACTTCCTTCCTATAAGACAATCTAAAATTTTATGTTTTAAGCTAATTTTTTGCCTTGTCTGCGCGACGTGGGTCCTCCATGTTAGACGTCGGTTCTTAATTAATGCTAGGTATTTAGCGCTGTTGCTTTGCGGAAAAATGTTATTTATTTAGGACTATTGATTTAACGTATAAGTCACCCGTAAGATTTTTGAATGATTCATTATTTTAATCTTCCGCTCCAATCTTGTTGAAGTGTGCTAGCAAAGCACGCGAGTTATCGCTATTAGCTGCTAAGATGCAGTTTTCATCAGTGAAGGTCGCTATTACCGTAGTTTTTAGTACTGGAAAATCAGCAGAGTATAAAGAATATAACAATGGCGCAAAGTATACTTCCCTGTATTCCTTCATTTTATCGTTTTTCTTTGCTTTGTTATTCGTATATATCGTTCTGTATAATAATGTTAATAGTTATAATATATAAGATCGGACGCGTATATATATAGCAATAGGATAATAGTTTTGATTTTACGAAAATTTCATTTTTATACAATTCTTTCAATTTTGTTGGTTTTTTTATCGCACATAAACAGAAAATATATACGTGTTTTTTTTCGATTTTTGTCTGTCTGTTCCGATTTAACTCAAAAACTATTACAGCAATAATGACGAAATTCACACAGCCTATATAGATTACCGGATTCGTTCTAAACTTTGTTTCACATTGATATCACAAATAGTACAGAAATTACAACCATTTAAAGTTCACAAAAAGAAAGAGACAGCGGTATCTCTGTCAAATCGTATATAAATTAACAACCGGTTATTGCCGAAAACATAAACAAAATCGGGAAAAATGTTTTCAAACAATTTTATTTTCTATTTTTTTAAACTTGTAAACACATTGCTTAAATTTTTATAATTTTTAAAATTTAAAAATTTTTTATATCTTTTAAATTTTTAAATTTTAATTTTAATAGTAATTTTTTGTAATTTTTACTTTATTTAATCGTGCAATAATTGACTTTTGTTATCGACTTAAATCCGTTATTTTTTTATTCAGTCATTGTCTTTCTTAAATTTATATATTATGATAACTCCCCCGTGATCACGGGAGTTATTGTTTTCAAAACGCGTCAGATAATTAAATATTAAATAATTGTTTATAGTAATTTGGCTAAATGTTACACGTGAGAGCATCGCTACTTTATAACGTGGAAAATAGTGTGGAAGTGTTCAAAATGCGAACGATTCGTCGGATATTGAGTGATCATTTAACGGGGAAAATGGCAAATGCGATGGAAACGGATACAAACACGGCGTGAGCTGTCTTGCTGCAGAGACAATAAATATAAGTTGTCGCGGCTGAAAAGGGACTTTGATCGAAAATGTTCTTTCGAATTGAGCTGGACCAATTTTAACGAGTTGCGCTCATACTCGAACAATCGCTTTAGCAAATGGTACAGGTGTGAGCGTTAGGGAAAAAGGTCAACATGACCGCTGAAGATTGAACTTACACGGGGATAAATTTTGATTTTCGAACAGGGGAACATTCTTTGTTGAGAAAAATGAAACGATGTCGAAAGATTACTTCTTCTCTAGTGATTTAGCTGCTCTGAAAATGTAAAACAAACGAAGAAACTGAGATAATTTAAACTTTCAACTATATCGGATTCGGAAAATTTTCCTTTAAATAGATTAACTTCGTATGTTTTTTTTACTTAAATTTTAATTCGATACGAACAGCTGCGATTTTTGATGACCGGTGAGAGAACTTTATAGAATTAGATCGTTGGCAAAGATGTGTTCGGAAGCAGCTTTATTTTCGATTTACTCGCACGATTTATTATTAAATGCAAAAAGGAAATCGATGTTTTATTTTCTATTCCATTTGTGACATTCGATATGAAGAAGACTTAATAATTTATAAGAGTACAGGCGCAGATAATGTCATCATCAGTATTACGGCATATCCGAATTACCTGTTAAACTGCCGCTTGTCTCAATTACCGTGTCGCGTAGGCTGCCGAGCAAGCAGACATATACGATTTCCTGTCTTCGTTCTATTTACTGTAATTAGTAGTCAGCGCTGATTATAGCCGTCTAATAATACCAATTCATTTGCCTCTGTTGCGGGTTCTCCCCGTTTTAATTCGTTTTCTGGATGTATATGCGCCGTAGGATATGATACCATCCGGAATACTGTGCCTGATAACGTATGAATGAGAGAACGGAAAACGATCCATGTCAGCATTTACAATTACTTTCGGTCGTTTGTTTAAACGTTTCAGTTGGCACTTCGAAAAAAATGAAAACATTCACATTTCCTGCATACTGTCGTGTAAAATTCGTTACTTTACACTTCTCGAACACTGTATCCTGCCTGGAGACCGGGCTACATTTTGAAAAGCGTTCAACAGCCTAAACTAGTCTCTTCGAGTTTTCATCTATTTTAAGCAGTGATTTTATTTTAAAGTACGCGAACCACTCTCTATTGGTGATTTGAAATGAAACAAAAACAACTGAATAAAAATTAAATATTACAGCGTCGATTTAATTTCAATGAATAAGGAAAAAATTAAGTATATTTCTCGCGCAAAATTCGAACAAAAATACTCTTATTAGAAAAAATCCAAGGAAAGCATTTAAGAGGATCAAGAAGACTTTTTCTTATTAATCGGTTAGATGCTGAAATACACAATGTTTATAAGTGTAACTTTCCAAATGAGCGGTGCAATAATGATTGTAGTTCCTTGCAAATTAAAGTACAACAGTTTTACATGGCCAGGTAATTTAAAACAATTATACGAAACACGTAGATAACAGAGACGGAAGGATAATAGAAGCGTTATATGAAAATCATAAAACAAGAATAAGAATAAATGATATAGAAAAAGAAGCAAGAATAAGAAAAGCAAGGCTGCAGCTTATCTCCTATGCAGTTTAATATATACATAGAGAATAAGCGGTAAAATAATGAAATCGAAAGTATAATAACGGTATTTCAGTAGGCAGTATGAAAATAATTATGTTTAGATTTGCAGATGACATCGCAATAGCAGCAGACAGTGAACAAGAATTAAGGTCTAAATCAGATGAACCAAATATTTAAAATATATAATATGAAAGTAAATTAAAAAAAAAACAACAATAATGAGATGTAATAAAAAAAAAGACGGTAAAGAAATAGATATAAAAATAGACGGAGAAAAAATAAAACAGACCGAAAAGCAAAGATATCTGGGGAACATAATTACAGAAGATGGAAGAAGTTATCAAGACATAAAGGCGAGAATAATAATGGCAAAATTAGCATTCAATAGAAAAAGAAGCCTCCTAATATATAGAAATATCTAAAGAGAAATAAAGGAAAAATTTATAAAAGTATTTGCATGGTGTATACTACTATATGGTTCAGAAACTTGGAATTTGAATCAGCGGTTGAGCAATCAACTGGAGAAGCAATCCAAATCTGGTGCTGGAGAAAAATGGAGAGAATATCATGGATGGAAAAAGTAGGGAACGAAGTATTAGATAGGGTTAAGGAAAAAAGAAGTCTATTAAGAAAACTAAAAGAAAGGGATTTATAAATGGATCGCACGTATATACAGAAATAATGAATACTTAACACAAATAATAGAAGGAACCATGGAAGGGAAAATACCAAAAGAAAACCAAGACAGAAATGTATAAAACAAATAAAGAAAGACATGAAGATGGATACGGAGATATGAAGAAAATGGCTTTATTCAGGTAATTTTAAACCACGGTTGTCCGCCAATCTATCCATATAAAGATTGAGGAACTAAGAAGAAGAAGATACGAAATAATAAACAAAACTCAACAAGCATATAATCGACAAAACACCGTCTCCGTCTATGCTTCCGTTGTGTGGCCAGACAGATGTCCTAACAGTTCCGTGCATACATCTCATTTGCCCAAAATTAATTTTGTTCCGAAAACAACTTGTCCTGGCAAAAAACATAATACAGGAGATCCTTTCAAATGCTACAATTTCCACCACCAGGGTTATAGCCTTGATTAGAACGATGATTTAATCCGGCATATTTAAAGTACCTCCGTATATGTGTACTGTAATGACCACAGTAATAACAGATATAATAGGGGGGGGGGGGGATACGAGTAAAAGAAATAAACAAAACTTATCGAAAACAAAATAATTTCCGTCTAACGTTGAGCAGAATACGAACGCGAAAATTGCAGAAAAGGAATGAAAATGAGATTTTTTAAGTACAGTCGACTCGTGATTATCCCCGGATTATTGGGCGGCCAGCCGGTGACCGGACAGCAAAAAATCCGGATACGCCGGACTTCAAGGTTAAATACTACAAACTAAATTAAATGAACAAAAATGAAAATTAACTTATCCCATAATAATAAAGTACCACATGAAAATTCACTTACGCTGGTATATTAGAACCAGTTTTTAAAGAAGTCTGTGATTAAAGTTTGCGAGTCTTTCGCTGCATTCCCTTCCTTGCCGATATATCTCGACACTTGCGTAAAGATATCAGCCGGTGACGCTTCGTCTTGCTGAGTTACTCCCGTGTTATTTCGATCGCCTTCAGTCCTTTATCGTGTTATATAACATTTTGAAGGGGATCGTTATCTATATTTTCTTCAACTGAATCCTCGTTGAGTGCCATGATATTCTACCGTTTATTCGATCTCGTCGCTGCCTATTCATCCTGTAACGCCATCCGCATTACTACCCGTTTCACATCCTGGAATATGTTTTATTAGAGAAACGAGCTCTTCTCGTTATCTTTTGAACTGCCCAAATCACATTGTTTGTCAATTTCATCCCATTTATCATTGACTTTATGATCTAATAATATTTTTCACAACCGCACTAATGCTTTAGAACTGATTTCTTCCCGTTCCTCAGAGAACACCAAGTGATAACAACAAGCATATCGACTGATTTTAAAGCAACCTGATCATCATTTTCAACGCTTGATATTAGTCTTATGGGAAGGCGACGCGTCGATAATTTTTTTTAAGTCCTCTAGGATTCCTTGATCCATTGGTTGACAAACCGATGTAACGTTTGCCGAAAGAAACATTGCCTTTATATCACCATCATTTTGTAACTCCTCAGTTGCCGGATTGGAGAATTGTCGAGTATAAGGATTGTTTTTCTCGGTAATTGTTTGTTAAATGTTTCGCAATTGCGGGAACAAACTCTTTGTAAAACCAAGTTCTAAAAATTTCACAGCACCTTCATTTGCAGCGAATGTAAACAAATATTCAGATACTGCATATAGCTGTGGATTTTATAAAAGCGCTTTGACTTTTTTTTTTTTTTGAAATATCAATCCGGATAATCGCGAGTCGACTATAACCTAATAGTTAAGAAGAGAGAAAAAATAATGTTACATGAGCATTTTAGTTTAATTAGAAATACTGATTGATATTGCACATCTCCTTCTCGATTTTGTTTTTCATTTTTTTTCAAAAAGTCGCTTATATCGCCGGTTAAATTCTTTGCAGTTTGAAAATTGTTCAAATACAACCTTTCCGTTTTTTGTTCTTTTTTTTAACTGACCACGTCGACAAAAGACCTCCGCTCAAGAACAATTAAATAAAAGAAAAACGAAATAGTTAAATACTAGAACGTTAAGAATTTGACAGAAAAAAAGGAAGAAGGAACTGGAATAATGGGCAAAGTAGAAAGTGATAAGATGCAAATGGCGCAATAGTGACTAGAAAGTCCGAGAGATAAAAAATGGCGCGTTCTGTCGAAGAGGATGAATGTTCAAAAGATATATGATTAGGATCACAGATAACTCTGTAATTAGGATGAGGACAACAATTTTGAGGATGATGTTAAAGAAAAATGAAAACGTACGGGGATTAGAAGTCTATCGTAAGAGCGCAAACGAACAATAAACACGACAGCGGAACGACGAAGTGAGGGAAAACCACAAACCGAAGGACGATAGAAAGACTCGGCTACATCGATAAATAAAAGTTTGTTGGAAAAGGAAGGAGTATAGAAACGAGTATCTAGAATGGAAACTTTTAAATAGTGCAAGCAAATTAGAACCGGAAAAAGAGTGTAAGAAAAATCGTGATAGATAATTCGAGGAATGGAATAGACAATTCCAGAAATTGGATAAGCACTTCAAGAAATAAGATAGAATAGTCTCGCTGTTTAGCATAAAGGTAACTAAAAAAAGAATCGAAAGGGCGCAGTGTAAAAACAGCAGTAGAAGATTTAGTAAGGGATAAAAACGATGAATATTGGATAAAGCGTTTTCTGATAATATTAAGAAGATTGGAAATTAAGAGTTAGGGCGCGAAATATTAAGGAATAAATCGGGACGTCGTCGAAAGAAAAAAAGTAGAAGAACAAGAATTTAGAAAGAAAGAAGCAATTTTAATAAAGTAGGTGTTGAATAACGTTGGACGGAGTAATCGACGAAAGAGATTAGTCTATGCTAGTGTAAAGAGGAGAGGAACGAATGGCGGTTCTGCACTGAAAAAGATTATTAACACGAGAAGGAAAGATAAGCGCAATGTTAAATGAAAGAATTATATCGAAAAGAGAGAACGAAGGTGGACATTACCGAAGGCTAAAGAGATATTGAGACAGAAAGCAATTAGGAATTTTTTGTCGATAAATACGTGTAAAAGTCTGCTAAAAATGTATACTAATACGGTCAGAAAGACCGCGTCCCGGGCGAAAACCGAACACATATACTATTGAGTAACAATTTTATAAAAAACACTATAAAGAATAGGGATACGGAGTTTTAATAGAGAAGGATAGAATGACTGGCATCCTCTTTTCACATACATTCCTTATGATTCTGATATCATGTTTTATTAGGGTGAACATCCTAATAAAACATGATATCAGAATCATAAGGAATGTATGTGAAAAGGGAATGACAAGGACAAAATGAAGTAAATGCGGATGAAAACTGAGAAAATGATATAGGAAAAGGATTGTGATTAAAACTAAAGCGATAAAATAGATTCCGCATCAAAAACCGAGCCAAAGGAGGGAAGTTTAAAAGATTCAGAAAAGCAGGACAAAAAAAGCTTTGGAATCGTCAGTATGTAAAGATTATAGCGTATCCGGTCGGTTTAAATGCCTCTGGTCGTCCAAAATTTTAGAAACGACAGTTTCCTCGTCAATATCCTGATTAAGCTTCTTTTTTTCCATCTTTTAAACCCGAAAATAGGGCTTTTTGCCGACCGGGTGTGGGATGATTGGCCGGACTTCGAATGAAATCCGTTTCCAGGGGGCGCCAGCTGCGTAGGTATTTTCATTTGATCTTTGTTTTTGAATCGCTTGTTTATAGCTTGAATATATGTAAAGATAAAAGTGTGCATATAGGAAAGAGAGAATTTAAAGCATTGGAAAATTCAATTCCTCAGTCATTTTGTAAGATAAAATTTTCAAGCGCGTAACCGTTACCGTTATACCCCCCAAAAACCTCAAAGCGGCGAGTGTGGACATTCCAATAATCGCCGACTATAATAAAAAAGAAAAGGAGGGAATTAATAAATAATTTAAAAGGGAAATTTCATAGATCATAGTAAGGATGGTAAACTGGGATGAAACTAAACGGTTTCGTGTAGTTGTTAATTATTGATATGTGTGACCAAATTTGGTTTAATCGGATTAGAGATAGAGTAGGAGGATACACGTTGTAAGCTAGAAGATACGATATAATTTCTGATTAAAATAGCTGACCACAACGTGATTAGAACTGAATTAAAGGAAACCCATAAATGTTAACAGCAGAGCAATCTTTTAGCCAAGTTTCGGAGGGCAGCGCAATACTTACATTTAAGAACTATAAACTTTTTGCTTCATAGTGATGTTCTAAGTCATTGAACTTCCGGATGACTGTTTACGGCATGCTAAGCGCTGTGCTCTATTGGTACTTGATGGCTCTAACTGATTTTTTAGACATCCCGCGTTTCTTCTTCCTTAATTAATTATTTGTAGCCAGATTCCTTTGTCCGTTTGTACTCTGTAATTGCAGATGTAGCCATGGTATATAGGGTAGCTAACTTCTTTTGCACTCACCTTCGGCAATGTCATTCCTTTTCTTTTCAGCATGCTTATGTTTGGCATTTTTCGACGTTGATTGTCATTGTTCCATTCTTGGTATAGCGTTCTTTGTCAGATTCCATTGTTTTTAACTTCTAATTGCTGCTATGTACACGTGTTGATGGATAATCGTCTATTATTGGCAAGCCTAAGGAAAAACCCAAACAAGAAAAAAAAAAAAATACATCGATTCAACAAGCTCTCGAGAGAGTATTCCATTCTCTCTAAGGGAACGACAATTGTACTGTAATATTCTAAGCTAAATCATGATGAAGGAAAAAACAGGAAATATAAAAAATAAGCGAATGAATAAAAGAAGACCAATGTAAGCTAACAGGATAGTAGGAGAATAATGGAGAGCCTAAAAGGTGAGAGTATGAATAAAAAATCTGAAAGGAACTAATTAGCTATCGGGTTCTTTCCTGAACGAGTAATTGTGGATCACTCGCTAACTTTTTTATAGAATATTTTAGCTAAAGACATCACGAGTGGAGCTGACCTATGTTTCTATTTTCCGGATGCTCGACGACTAAAACCAAAGTTATTCGGAAATATTAGTGTGATATTAGCTCGAGAAGCCATTGCTAGAGTTAACGGAAATATCCATGTCGACAATCAATCTTCTCTGTCGAGACAATGTTGTATTTAGAAATTGAACGGAACAGTTTTATTAGTTTTGTTAATCATTTTAGCCTGTACGATTGGGTTTTAGTGATGCTTTTACCAACGGTGCGAAGAGGGCGAGGTTTACATCTTCCGTCAACGAATCCGGCATTAATTTAAATTAAAAATTAGCGATTGAAATCGAATATCGGCAAGCGAGAATTGAAATCGATAATGACAAAACGGACGAAATAAAATAAAACGATAGAAATAAAAATAAAAGCAGGTAACGGAGACAGATAAATCAAATGATATCATCGGTGGTCTCTTCAACGGAGACGATTGAACAAGACGTGAATAAACTTTATCGCGCGAGAACATTCAACTATTCGGTCATAAAACTCCTATATTTAGCATTATTTCTACTGAAGACTTCGTTAAAATTAAAACGTTTTTTCAGATAAGAAAGTGCACCATCCTTCTATACTCAGAAAATTGGAAAACATATTAATTTTCAATCAATATGACTGTTAAAAAAGTACCTTTTAAATTCTTTTTTAGCTACAATTTTTATTTCCGTCACACTTCCGCCCGATATTGCAACTTAAAATATGTTATTATTATTGCTTAATTACGTACCGGGATAAATGCCTAAAAATGAAATTTTTCAAAATAATTTGACCACTTATATTTGCCAACTGTAACCTAATTACTGCTCGCCTTAAATATGGCAAAGATGGCCTTTCTGGAAAATCTGAGATAATCCTTCAGGGCCGAATGTACTAAACGCAACGGTGTACACATTTTGCAAGTTCTCGAAATAATGGACCCTGTTTTCCAACGTGCTCTACTAAAAAAAAAAAAAAAAAAAAAAAAAAAAATGAAAAACATACTAATAATTAATAATAATCAGACAATTTCTTAATCTTCTTTCCTCGACTCATAACAAGCCTACTACTAATAAGAATTAAGGTGCCTCTCTATAACTCGTTAAAATTCTAACAACGAAACCAGTTCTAATTCTTCCCCATTTTAGATATTCTGTCCTTCAGTTATCGTCGATAGTCGAGTGCCTAGAACGGTTGGACTATCGTGATCATGACTCGAAAACGAGCAGAGTCCAATAGAATTAATAAAATTGTCAAAGTAAATAATTGTTAATAGTCACTTGGAAAGCAACGAGAAACATGCATATACGGACAAACCACTTGCAATTGCATCTGTATCGCAATAACAACACGCGACTACTATCGGTTTCAAGTGTAGTTTTGCGTACACTCGCGTTGTATATAGAATATTCGCATGAGCAACGTCATAATTACCAATTTCTTTACATGCGCTATACCGGTTTTTATCTATCATTGCGCCGTATCAATATTATTATTATTATTATTATTATTATTAATAATAGTAAATTAAATTAATGTGCCGTGTGCAGATAAGGCTAGAAGCACGGTAGGTAAAAAATGTTAAATCGAGGAATAGAGACCGGGGATAGACGAAGGAAAGTGACTAAAAACCGAACAGAGAAGCAATGCCGTCTTTGAAGAGGAGAAGAAGCGAAGGAGGAAGGTTGAGTGGCGTCCTCGGCGAGGAGTATAAGAGACAGTACTGAATCACCCAATGGGCCAACCGCGTGGTCTGCTGATGATAACATTACCTCTGCGGTTTTTGAAGCAAAGTCAAAGTTCAACCGAGTGTTTGATCTGCCGTATTATTCGATGAAGTTAGCTGCCGACTTCCTTAAAAGTCCCGATTTTATGTATTGCTTAAGGTCTGGTGCCGGAGCTGACATCTGGCACTGGCAAAAACGTAGCAGCCTTCCTAGCCGCTTTATCGGCCAATTCGTTATAAATCCCAGCGTTAGCCAGGATCCGAAGGGAAATATCATCCCTCCGATTTAGCTCCGCCAGTACCAGTTTTTTTACCACTTCTTCGGCTACTGGGTGCTGATCGTACTTGAATAGGTCTCAAAATTGGGAACTGTAAGAGAGTCTAAGCATAGAATTGATAGCCTACTAATTTCGCACTGAAGATTTCACGGCGAGCTAAGTTGACGATAATTCAGCTGAAATAACGGTGAAACGTCTGGGGAAGCGAATAATGATTACTACTGCTCCAACCCTGGCAACAGACCAAACAAACCCGTTGAACAGAGGTGCCGCAGTGTAGGACATTCAAAGGTGTGTTAACTTGTTTCTTGATTTCTTCGATCGACAGGCATTCTCTCTCTCTCTCTCTCTCTCTCTCTCTCTCCTTAGACTATGCATTGAGGGCCGAATGAATCTTCTACATATCGCTGTTGTTATTAGCGTGATTATATTTTAGATCTTGTACAATTTTGCACACTACTTGTTTATGGTACATATGAAAACTAGGCAGCAGCGGTGCAGCAAGAGGTAAAACGTTTTCGCGGTGCGGTATTGTATGGCTCTAACGATTATTTGTTGGATGCGGTGAAAAAATGTTTGTAATCGGCAAAATGCGTTATATTTCATTTCGTTATTAAGGGGGTGGGGGAGGGCGGTATCGGCGGCATGTAAATACCGTCACCTATGGGAGTGATGTTAACTAGATTGAAGTATGCAATTGTTAAAAGATCTTTAATGTAGCTCAGTAATGGCCGTTGTCTGTTCAAGCCGGATCGATACCATTCGCCGTCGTTCTCACGATGCGAAATCGATGTCGTTCTTTTGCAGTGCCGAGCTGGTTTTGTTACAACTAGATTCGAACAAGCAGCTCTTTAATCATCGGCTAAAACTGCTCGCCGCGATCTCGACAAAGAACGACCGCCACTAATCTCGATCATCCGCAGTCACTTGCGTGCTGCTTCTTTCCCGATGATGCGACATATCGGCTCTTTATAATCGTTCCCTTATTGTGCCGCTCGTTCCGAAAAAAATAAATACCTCCGCTCTAATCAGTCGACCGGAGTAACTCTCACTACCTGTTCCAGCAGCAGCCCGCCTCTTCCGACTCTTTGCACGCTTCGAATTGTCCTGTCCGGCTAGAATGTCGGCTATTTTAATATGCGCGAATGAGAACAATTTTGCCTTTCCTTTTTTCTTTTTTTTTTTTTTTTTCTTTTTATTATTATTGTTGTTATTGTAGATAGACGTAATTTTTGATAAAAGATCATTTAAGTGTGGAGAGTGCTTTTTTGAATTAAAAGCTGTTGTTTATTCGTAAGTTTAGTAGAATTATTCAGAAAAACTAAAAAATAACATGACAGATTCGTAAGTACGCGAAAAAAGGGTTACCGCGATAATAATTCCTTTTTTTAAAGGGAGGGAGTTACGGTTCTACGAGTATAAATTTCTACAAGCTATATATTCAGTTTTTAACTGACTCGAGTCGCAAAAGATAGTGTGTAAAATTCATAAATACGAAGCCGATTCCGATTTATATAAAACATTCCTGTAATTGGATGTGTGTGTGCTTTTTTTTTTTTTGCAAATTTTCAGTAAACTTAAGCTCGGTAGACGTTCAAAAAGGAAAAAGCGTTAATGAGGGAATAACACGCGGGCAGCCGAATAACGATTAATGATTTCAGATTAATGATTCTAATCTAGGAGAAAGGAGATTTAAAGTGACCATTAGTCAACTGAGTATGTCACTTTGGTGATAATTATAACTGGCTATTAGAACGCGGAAAGCAGTGTCAGAGATGGGATATAATAATAGGAAAGAGTGAAGAATGGATTATTATATATAATCGCTGCCGCTCTAGCGCGGTGGCTGGATTCCTTGCATCCTCCGCCGTAAAGAAAAGTCATTTTGTCGCTCGACTGCCGTGGAGTCTGCGCGTACGAAGAAGCAATAAATAACAAAATACGGAAGCGATTGTGTCGAGGGTTTTTCATTTAAAACGGACGACGGTTGCCCGCTGTTGGGGCGCCATGCTCCATTTAATAATTTCCAACTAGTGCTGTGTGCTACAAAGGGCGGTTCCTTTCCACACCCTTATTGTTGTTAATATTGTTATTAATATTTACAGGTACCTGCGCTGCACATCCACGTCCTGCTGCCCGTTCTAGGACTACCGAGTCGGGTGGCGTGTTTTTCTTTTGTTATCAGCAGATTCTGATCATGCGAGGGCGAATTCTGTCTGCAATCAGCCGTATCCGTATACGGACGCATGTATAATAAAGATGCTGAATGTGGTCAGAGCGAATAATAAAATGCGACAAGTTGCCCCCGCATCGATAAATCTTCCGCTCAAAATTTTTCGTCTAATACGTGCGCCGTTTCCTCTTGTAGTTTTATAATTGTTTCGCGAGCCACGTTGTTTCCTTTTTCTTCTGTAGAATGATAGACGATACCGTCTTCAGCTAGAATATATATATTATAGGAGTGGAACGTTTTGTCTAGAGCTCTGTGCGTAAAAGTCGAAAGTCGAAAATTATCTCTATCTAACCTGGTCAAGAAAAGCCGAATGTCCTATCGTCGTCCTCAGATTTACCGCGAAATGTAATTTTTATACGTTAATTATTACTTTTATCTGGTTTTAAAGGTACACAAAGGAAATTCAATACAATTTTTACCTTTTTTAAGGAGAATTTATTTTTTATCAAATACTTTTAATCTTCATTATCCTCGCAAAAAAACCATCAAATCGGCGAAATGCAAAAAGAAAGTTGAAAATTTCTTTAAAAATTGACTTCCCGCCCCTGGCTACATTTTCATTTTAACGTAAACAATTGGCGCGATTGTCGGCGTAGTTATTCAGGAGCGCATGGTCGGAGTAAACTATTTCACTAGAAACCTCTCTCTCTCAGCTTTCTTATATAGTGAAAAGGAAAACATATTGTAATTAACTGCGATTACAATGTATTATTATTACACGTGGTGGTAATCTTTTTCAACGATTATTTTTGTATAATTACAATGCGTAATTACGGACTAGTAGTAATCGGATTATTCGAACAATATCGAAATTCTGACCAATCATCGATAACTTTAATATTTAAATATCCGAATAAGTTTAATCTTTCAATAGCGCGATTACGATATTTCCGCGAAAAATTATAAATAAATAATGTAGAAATAAACGAATGAACGTGCGCTATTATCGATAATTGAAACTATTAGTCGGACCATTCAATATTATACCGTATTCGTAAAATTGTTCGCAACGCGATTAGCGAAAATCGAGATTCATTTAGTCAATTCGATTACTATAATTATTATTAATTACGATTAATAAAAAGCAAAATCGATGAGCTAAAAACGGGAATGTGATTTGTTAATTAATTACCAAAGGTATATTTAAATCAAGCTCCGGTTGAAACGCATAATCTCATGACTGATTATAAATTATCCGCACCTAATCCAGAATGTCGTAGAAGTAGTGTTGGGCCATGCGTCGGGCCATAAGTCTGCGATTCTAAAAGAATACGGATCAAAGATAGGTATGTTTTTTCGTATTTCACCGGGATCTACTATGATGAGAGAAATCGAAAATAACGTTCAAACGGATGAGTAGTTGTTGTATCCTTTTCCGTGGACTTTAAGTTATGGGGGGAACCTTCACCGCTGATACGGTGTTGGACAGAAATTTAGAAACTAATGGTGATAAGCCATTTCCGGTATTTTTGTAATGAAAATTCGTTTCACACGACCGGCAACTGAGGAAAACGAATCAGTTCTTCTGCGAAGAGTTTCGATAAATGTTTTTCGGGGACAATTTTAGCGGTTTCCCCGTTGAGGCATGGTCAGTCAATAAAGCAAAGATAAAAAAAAAAATTCCGCATCTTAGACAGATCGATGAATTTCTCATTCGTTTCAAGTAGAAAAAAAGCCTTGATGGCCACGCGAGTCCACCATTGTTGTGTACTTCTTCGGTAAAATTAATTCGTCTAAAATGTTTCAAGCCGCTTCTTACCTTAAACATGAACCGGAAGTTTGTCTTTTAAGCGATTTTTCCTTAACTCGTACATTTTTCTCATTAATCATTTCGGTGAAGTTGTCCGGGATGTGTAATTTACATTTGACATTTAACGTTTATTAATAAATTAAGAAAATTTTGCAATAAATTATAAAGATAATCTGCGAAATAATATATACATATATTGAAACGAGATTTCCGTATAATAAAAATGCTCTATATATCGATCGTCGAAATTACGAAAACTTTTAAATAAAATCGTGAATTACACAAAATTCATTCATCGGAATCGCGCTTTTTGCTAGACTATTTCCTCCGACAGAAATAATAAGTAAAATTAAATTTTAAAATTTCACTTTAATTATTTTTTTTACATTCAAATTTCGATTATACCTCTTTTATAGTTTAATTTAAAAAAATTACATTTGTTAAATTTCAACCGTAATTACACACAATCGTCATGAAAACGCAATGAAATGTCGGTATGTTTTAATAAATTTTATAATTTAAACGATTAAGTACTTTTATTTAGTTTGTGTAACCTTTTCAGATTATTAATCAGTTGAAATTTTGTTTTTTTTTCTTTCCCTTTTTTAAATTGTGTGTGCTGTTTGTAACAACTGTGGTCATTACAGCAGACACAAGGGGAAGTTATTTAGATTTGTTGTATTAGGCCACTCACTCTAACAAAGGCTATAATTCGAGTGATGTTTATTGATTCATTAAAGAGTATGTGCCCTCTATGTTTCCCAGCAAGTCCAGTTGTTTTCGTAATACCTTCATCTTTTGGCAGGTGAGCAGTATATGAGAGACTGTTGGTATGGTTATCTGGCCGCACAGGGGACACATAGTCGGAGGCGGGGTTTTATCGATTATGTGTTTGTGGGAAATAGCGATATGCCTGATTCGCAGTCGGCTGAGGATCTTAAAGTCGTTTCTGGATGTTCCTTTTGGTGGCCACCATGGTTCAACTGTGGGCTTTATGCTTCTTAAGAATGTTGTAGCAGCTGCCCATTTAGTTCTCCACTGCTTTTCGCACGCTCTTAATAATGTGTATTCCATTGATGTCGGTAGTTCCGCGTCTTCTGGCATTGGCGAGAGCAAGGCAGACCGTGCTGCTATGTCAACCCTCTCGTTGCCAGGCACTCCACTGTGCCCGGGAACCCGTATCAGCGACACATGACTGCCCTTTAGGTGTAATTGGTATAAGTTGTGCCATATCTCTTGTACCAGCTGGTTGTTGTATTTTGGGCCCTTAATCATGTTTAAGGATTGTAAAGAGTCAGTAACCAGGAGGTAGTTACTGGTTCCGGTGTGAGATGTGGTGATGTGGTGGAAGCAGTGTGTGATTGCGTACAGCTCTGCGTCCAATGCTGAAGTTGAAATTAATAGCCGTCGTAATTACAATAACAATAACCACAGGGGATTCTGGCTAGATCAAGCGAAGAGACTCAAAATATTTTATGAAATAGTATTTCAATCGGCGAAAAATTA
Source organism: Icerya purchasi (assembly GCA_039619475.1). Lineage (NCBI taxonomy): Eukaryota > Metazoa > Arthropoda > Insecta > Hemiptera > Monophlebidae > Icerya > Icerya purchasi. Next base: position 179,006,190 of record CM077115.1, read on the forward strand.
AAATTAATAAAATGTTTACTCTAGACTAACGAGTAACGGTTCAGACGAAGTGCTTATATTAAACTTCACCGAAAAAAACACTTAAGATGCGGACAACAGTATCAAAAAAAGAATTCGGTAAAATTTAAAAATATTCCCCTTTCTTTTGATCAATAATACTACGGAAGATTAATAAACTGAAAAGCAAACCGTGTGAAAAACAAAAGGCAACAGATAAATAGCAATTCCCAAAAAATAATTAAAGCAAAATGAACGCTAAACAATGAAATTACAGATACGACAAAAAAAATTACAATCGAATTAATCGAAATTATGACATAATGGTTCTAACATTTCACGTGTATAGACAAATCCTAAATTTTAAATCAAGAATAAAACAAAAATTCCATATTATAAGTAAGCGTAAGGCTCAAAAAAAAAAGAAAGAAAAGAAGAAAAAACACTTATTGATCTCGTGTAATGGTAAAAATAATGAAAACTTCATATGTGACTTTTAATAATATTTAACGAAATTTTTAACAGGTTATCAAAAGTGATAAAAATCGTTTTAACAAAAAAATCAACTTTAAGATACACCATTGAATAAAAATGCACTAAGACATAAAAAAGTAAAACGAGTCGATGAGAAGATGGAAGTAAAATGATAATTCTTAAACAACATTTAAATTTTAATTCGAGTCTATTCGAATTGCAACAAGCAAAAAAAAAAACCATATTAAATGGCTATAACGACATAATTACACGTTTTCTATAAGCCGAATATCAAAAGCATCGGGAACATTTAATGCGGTTTTTTAATTGTTACAATTTCGGATTTGATGTCTAATAGTAAATGTGTTTGAGAATAATCGTAATATTGGTATATTTTAAATACAGATAAAATAACTTGTTTGTTAAAACATTTATAAATACAAAAAATAAATAAATTGCGCCCTTATTAATTAATTAACAAACAAGAATAAGTATAAATTTAATTTTAATAAATTAAAATAAATACCCCTCAATTTAAGAAAACGTTCTTGGCCTATGTCATCAGCTAACAATAGACACAGAACACTTAAATTGTACCGTCTATTGTTAGCTGATGACATAGCCGAAGAATGTTTCCTTAAATTGAGGGGTATTTATTTCAATTTATTAAAATTAAATTTATACTTATTTTTGTTTGTTAATTAATTAATAAGGGCGCAATTTATTTATTTTTTGTATTTATTGATATATTTTATCGTATAAGATATATTTGTATTGAATAATTTTACTTTTTAATGGATTTTTATTAAATTTTCCGAGTTAAAATCGGTATTTCTTTTCTTAAATTCGTCACTTTTAGCGTAAATATTTTTTTGAGTGATAGGACGTTTAGACCGACCTAAAACGCTATCTTCTATACTCTATAAAGAACTGGGGATATCAAGAGTGTTATGTTTAAATTCCGTCAATGACGAGCTTGTAATTCATTACGTTTATTCGGATCTATATTTCTCTGTGATAGGTAACGTTAATAATATTTTAAGTCACTCTCGCGTTTATCGCCTCTTTAATTTCGAAATTTGAAATGTTCCTTCATATTTTTCCTGTATTTTCATGAGAATTTTTTGGCTAATTTTTCTTAAAGAAAATACTTCAGCCAACTCTTCTTTTCAACATTTATTCTAATGATTACCGGATAATTTACCGATATATAATTGACGGCAATCGAGATTAGTCCCCAGTATTGTTAAGTTACGTAATATTTCGGCCAATGATGAGAAATGGCGCTATGCCGGTTTCATTATTCTTTCTACAATTTTAACGTTAATAATATTTGAAGTTTTTTGCCTGGCTACATAAAAAGTTATTTACTTTTCCCTCTATTTACGTTTCCACGGTGAATAGATGTTATTTTAAGTGTTAACGGTGTTTATTATATTAGTAATAATTTCTCTGAAGATACCATCGAGGAGAATACAGATAACCGCCGATGTACTTATACGATGCCGCTACTTTCGAACGAATACATTAAAATCAATCTAAATAATCAAAAACTGCACGTTAATATAAAAACAAAAAAAAAAAAAACGAACAAAAACTCACATACGAAACGAACACATCTCCCCTTAGTTAATATTAACCGAATTATTTGGATGATTTGTTACCGATTATTTACGAGCAAATTAAAACAGACATTACAATTTGACAAAATGTAAGTTGTAAAATTTCCCGAATGTTTTGCACACTATCTATGATGAAGAGTGTGTTTATTTATTAATTTTTTTTCTCGTCTGGCGATAAATTATTTAGCCACTATCAAATATCGAAAGATCTGCTGAGTGCTCGGCTTTCTACTTTAGTTTGCTGGGACTTGGTCTTCCTACTCCGTACTGCGCCTCTTATGTTCTATCTCTTCCCTCTCCACAAATTGTTCCTATTATTTGTTCCTTTCTCCTAACAATATCTGATCGTATCAGGATATAAGTGATTCCTTCCTATTCTAATTGTTTCTGGGTAAAGGTCCCTGGTTGACAAGCCCAAAAAAAAAAAAAAAAAAAAAATATCGAAAGAAAAAAAAAAGTAGTATATGTATTCAATGTTGTGTTTTTCTTTCAAATTTTATATTTTATGAAGAATCTTTTTTCATACTGTTTTTTTAAAATATATAAATATAATAAGTTGCTAATAACAGACATAATAAACAATTATAACAAACAAATAAGATAAATTTTCTTACTTGGTTATGCCCGAAAACGTTACTAAGTAAGAAAATTTATCCTATTTGTTTGTTATAATTGTTTATTATATCTGTTATCTTATTATATATTTATATTTTAAATTATTAGCGCGATCATTCAAGCAAGTTGACGTGACAAAATCAGAACTAATCATGTCGCTCAGTGAAACAACGATAAAAAGAAGATTTTTTAATTCGGGTTTTGACTAACATTACATGATATCGTTCGTAGGCTTTTAATATTTAAAACGTGCCCTTTGCATTCGTGTATCCATCAAGTCGTACGGAAAGTTGCTGCTTCGTAAATTAAATTAAAAAACTTTTAATACGTCGGACATTGATTTTTACAGTTAATTACGCGCAATTTATTTTACCTTTTATTTTTTTTCGAAATTGACGCTATTATTCCGTTACGTTTAAACCATTTAGAGCTTCATTTACGAATAACCATTGTAATTCACCGTTTGTAACCGCTGGGACCAATCTTGGGAAAATAAAATTTGAAAACGAATTGAAAAAGTTCAACAAAAAAACCAGCGAGAAAAATCGAACGGTTTTCATGAACTGTTAAGAATGCTCGATAAACACTACGGAAAAGGGAAATCTGCGGCCCGCCTCGAAAACTCATTGAACTAGAATATCGCATTAAAAGAGTCAACGTGGATGATTAGCGAAGCAAAAGAGTTTTGAAAATGAACTATTTCTGGCGACTGGAAGTATAGAGTGCCAGCTGGAACAAGGCGATTTTGAAAGAAGCTTCAAACGAAAATAATACGAAGAAACAGAGACAACGGCAAATTAGTTCAAAGTAAAAACCGCGCTGCCGTTCACAGACAATTGAATTTCGTAATAACGATACGAACTGCTTCATTAGGCAGTCAGCAGTCGCTCGGTTTTGATTTATCACTTAAACAACAGTTCGTGGCTGTTTCTTTTTCGCATCGCTTTCTCTTCTCACCGGGCACCCGATATTTTTGTGTTTTCCATCCCCAGTATTTAATCTTTATTTCCGAACTGCGACTGTCCCCCCTCAAGAATCCTTCTTTTCATCAGTACAGTATTCAGATGGTGATCACAATTTACGCTAGTTTCGGTTTTTACTTAATGATGGCATAAACCGAGCTACTCGATTAACATTTCAGTCTAAAGTATCCACAGTAACAAGTGAAATAATAACAACAAATTGAAAATCAGTAAATGTTGAGAAGAATATATGTATAGGCAGAGCGACTGGCCGATTCAGAATGCTTGAATGATACACTGGGGGGATACATCGAAATTTTGTAAGTTTTTTATTTTAAACGCGGAATTAAAATTAACATTTTAAACGAGAAACAAAAAAAATAGTATTAAAAATCAAACAATTAATAATTACCTTGGGTTAATTTGCTTGAAATTGAAAAAGAGTGAAGGAAATACTACAATCGTTAAAAATTAAATATTTAAAAAAAAAAGATGAAAAACCTCAAAACCTACCTCGTCGTACAATCCACGCAAGAGTTGGATTACGAAAATTAATAGATTGTAAAAAAAACACAAATTATTAAAAGAGATGCACTGAAAAAAAAAAAAAATACAGGCGTTTTGTTTTACCTGTTACCGCAATATTTATACAAATATGGTTTTTTCCAGATTTTTGGTTTTTATTTTCATTTTTACCCGCAGATTTTTCTACGAATTATGTACTTCCCGCGGTCACTGACCGAATGGAGAAGCCTCCGATAAGCGTTCTTCGCGACATTATTCTTTTTAAAATTAGTTAATTATTATGAAAACTTTTTCTTGATCTCGGACGCTGCATAGGATAAGTTCGAAATATTCTAACCTCCACGTCATTGAACAACTTTACTGCTTTGCCCTTCTGAAATCTTCAACGTATAAAGAGGATCGCATTTCGAAAATTTAAAATTTATAGGCCACTTTCGACGTTTCGCAGCCATTTGATTTCATGAGAGACTTAGTAGCAACTACAATGCTTCTTTTTTTTTCACTAAAAAAGTGTGTTACATTCTAAAAAGCTCAGAAATCAATTTGATCTCTAGCGCGCTTAAACTGATTTTTTTTTTAATTAACAAATCTTGCACTATTAGCATAGCCTCTCATCGAAACTGTTCTAAATCATTACAAACATCGCATAGACGTACAGTAATTTCGTGTTTTAATAACTTTGTATCGAAAAGTTGCGTTAAGTAATTCATTACAATTTGTAAACATTGGCTACTCACAGTTATGTCGCACAGTTACTATATTTCATGCACATACAGGTGTGCTTGCACAATTAATAATAGTTCCGCTAGTCGCGCTAACCGAGCGCATTTGCGGCTCAAGAAGATTATGTTAATTTTAATTATGTTTCCGTTGTAGAATTTAAGAAATAATTAATTTGAATTTAAATTTCGCCCTTTTTAACACAATTTTACGTCAGACAGTGAAAAAGAATGAGGAATTTTTCAAGTTATTCGAAGAACGACGACGAATATGTTCCTCGCGGAATTTTATCGTTTCAAGACTTTTTTATTTTTCCGACAAAATGGTAGTAGCAACCGTTTGAAAGCAGCCTTCTTGATTTATAATCAACCTTCACAAATCGAGGTAAATCGCAATAAAAGGATTTTCTTCTTTGAGCGTTTTATTTCCCATCTAGCCTATTTTAGTTTTTCTAACATATCCTCCGACACATCTAAATTCTTACCTACCAGTGATTCGAAGTGAATAGGTTTTCTTCGAGTGTTTTCTTTGTGTAATTGTTTAATAAACCAAATGTTTAAAAATCGCTCTTAAGGGGCCCACTCTAGACCTCACAAAAATCTTCGTATAAAATTTTACGTTTTTCAATCTCACCAGTTCCGGCAATTTAACGATGCGGTGAATCACAGTGGATTTGTGGATAGTAACTCTGTTTTCCTGAAATTTCGGACAATATCGAATATCTGTCTTCAAAGTGTGTTCATTAAGTGTTTTTTTCCGTTTCAATTGAACATTTGTAAAAACACGAACATTATCTGGAAACGCATTTTCTAGTTGATATTTTGCCTGGAAGCAACACTGATTTGTTGTTTCCTCGTGGTAATATATTATGTATATTTTCTACTTCTTTTTTTAATTTTTTATCGCCAATACATCTATAATATATAAAACGCGATCCTTGGCACCTCGTCATGAGGAAACCTTTCGACCCACGCTCAGATGTCGGTCTCTTATAATTATTGTAGAAAAGTCGGTCGTAACTGACCACTCTTCGCAAAATAAAATGTAAAAAAGGTTACACATTTAATTGTAGAAGTTTCATTAGAATTTCCATATTACTCCCGGGCAGCCCAAAAATAACCTAGTCGCTGGTCAATTGAGCATCAGCTTCAAAAACAAATTTACTTACACTCTAAACTTTATAGTTGAACAAGTAGAGCCGCTAAGAAAAAAGTTTTTCGAAATCCCGTACGATAAACTTTTAGATAAAAATTTCCTGCTTTTTAGTCAATTTCAAAGTCCAATACGAACATAAATTATACATAACAAATTGTATATGTCTCTGAACATGAGCACATCGAAGATGATATATCATGCCATGTAAATATAATTTGCAACCCCTCTTCGGCAATTATAGTTTCACACACTTGTAGTAAAAAAATAATATTATATATACATTAATTACAACGTAATTCTTAGGCTACCCCCCATTCGAAAAAATGTCCCAATTTTATGTAACGCTAAATGTCCCAAAAAAATGTCCCAGAAAAATGTCCCAATTTTATGTAACGCTAAATGTCCCAAAAAAATGTCCCAGTTTTATGTAACGTTTGTTATATTTTGTAGGATTTTTGTTATTGTTATTTAAAAAATGTCACAATTTTATGTAATGAAATATGTAACGAAAAATGTAACGAAAAAATGTCTTAATTTTATATATAACGGAAGGTAAATGTTAGAATAGGATTTTTGTGGTTATGTTATTTTTTGTGTGTGTTGATGCCAGTAAGAATTACATTATAAATTTTGATCATTTTATACAAAGTATAGAAGAGAAAGAGACAGGAATGAAAGCAGGAGGGGTCAAGGGGCACAGCCCCTTGCGAGGCCAAAGTGGCCGAGTTATATATATATATATATATGTGTGTATGTAAAAACTTAGTCTTATAGAGCTCGCAAAGGGGCAAGCCTCTGTGACCCCCCGATCTTTTTTCTTCTTAAATTCATTTGCAAAAGTCGTTTTCAATTGTCTACATCATTCTATCATTCTTTCTCCCGAACTTTATTTTAAAAAATCTTAGCAATCGTACAACAAAGCTTTCATCCTTTTTGTTATTTTAGATAACGTAATAGGACGTAATCATGGGACAAAAGTGTAGTGTACCCCGGTGTAAGAGTGATATATATCTATATACATATATATATATAAAGTAATAAAGGTTTCTATTAAAAATCACTTTTGTACTTCTTTTCAGAACCAAGCAGACCAGAATATTTTTGAGATATTAAGCAGTCACCACTAGAAAAGAAATTTCGGAAATTTGAATCAGAAAATATTAGAAGAGATAAATTTTGTAAATTACTTTAATTCTCATCAGACCAAAAATTAAGTACCCCTTTCGACACACCTTTTTGGGTTTGTTTGTTCTTTTTTTTTGAGAATTCTCTTAAAGGCGGTAGAAAACGCCGTTAAGGTTTTAATTCAAAAAGCTTGTCATTTCCCTTTTTCTTATTAGTCCAGTCTGCTAAAAATCTTTTTACTGACTTGTACCTCTACACGTTACAAAACCTATCCGCACGGTAACTTAGTTTCGGCACTAAATGAGGATATGCCATTTTATACGTTTATATACACGCACGAAATTCGTTTTTTTTTCCCCGTCCAGATCCTTCGCGAATACTAATGTTTTAACGCGTATTTTTATGTACAGTTATGGGTCTTTAACAGCAGCTCGCATAATAAATATGGGAATGCTTGGGTGTTTGAGTACATAACTCATGAAAATTCCTCAGTTGTTTCGGAATGTGTATATAACTTCTTACACGGCGGTTCGCGACGAACGTACACATTAATACGCACGCGCAGAGAGTGCTTTACGAATATGCATCGAAGCCCGTCTCGGCAATCCTATAAACGTAAGTTAATCGAGGTTCTATCTCGGCTGAGCGGCGTCATCGCAACGAGTGCGCTCACAGCAGCGACGAATGTACTTTTCTGAATGCGCCTTGGCAGAATTAAGACATGAATGAAGGAACCACCGTTAGACCATTTTATTCGACCTATACCGTAGTTGGAAAATGCTTAACCGTGAGAAACGGCGGCAGTTGAACCGATTACCAGAGGAGAAAAGCAGAAATTAAGATTTTTTTCTCAACCAAGTAAAAAAAATAATAAAAATAAAAATAAAAACGTTATTAATGTTTTCCTTAATATTATCATCATCATCGCCGCCGCTATCATCATTACTCGACGTTCAGTTTTAATAACCATTAACATCTCTAATTTCGATTTCGATTTCGATTTCGATTTTAATTAATCAATCGATGCTCTTACGCGAGCGCCTATATTATGTAAAGCATCGGGCGACGACGACGAAGACGAAGACGACGGCACGTAATTATCGTAGCGCAATAAATCTAAGAGATCAGCCTAGCCGACGACGATTTTCTAGATTTACGATCACTGATGCTGCATTATAGATATCGGGGAAAGGACACAATCTATCAAACGATTCGCAGTTAGATTTTGTAATCAGCGTTCTGTTTCTTCGAGACAAACTTTTACGCTCAGTTAACTATAAAAAATTACAGTGTGCTAGTTCATACTGTCGACTCTTTTTTCCCTTTTTTTCTTTCTTATCGGTACAATTACGAGTATTTGTGTAGCAAAAGGTACAATGTGGAAGATATTCCATAAGATAGGCACCCCAAAGCACTTGGTGTCGTTATTGAAATCTCTATACCGGGAAAATTCCGCCAACGTACGAATAGAAAATCAATACTCAGCATCGTTTAGAGCTAGAAGAGGCGTACGACAAGGATGTGTAATATCACCACTCCTATATAATATATGTGGAGAATGGATCATTCGTCGGGCGACCGATGGTTAGTAGGGAGGATTTGCAATTGGTGGCAAAAAAGTATGCAGTCTGCGGTATGCAGACGACACAGTCCTAATAGCATCCTCATACAAGGAAATAAATGAACTGTCGGAAAGAGTTGAAAAAGTAAACGTGGAAAATGGTTTCTCCTTGAACAAACAGAAAAATCAAATCCTAATTGTGGATAGAAGTAATAAACTACGGCCACCAATACCGTCTAAGACACTTTGTAGAATCGAAGTGAAAGATCAGCTGATCTATTTAGGCGCACTCATATCGAACGCGGGAGGCTGTAATGTGGAAATTAGGAGTAGATTAGCAAGAGCCCGGGGGAAGCAATGGCGCGCTTAACGCGTATATTGGAAAGGCAGGTACATCTCCAAGTTTACTAAGAAGAAAATGGGTCAAGCGCTGGTGTTCCCTATTGCCACATATGCGTGCGAAACATAAGCAATAAACCTGGAAGCCAAAAATCAAATACAAGCGATTTTGAGATGTTTTGCGGCGTCGCATGCTAAGGGTTCCCCATGGATAGAGATGCGCGCAAACACGTCTATATTGACCAGTCTGGAAGTCGAGGCATAAAAAAGACTTACAATTCTTTGGACATGTTATGCGCCGCGGACCAGAGTCACTCGAAAAAATTATTATGCGGGGGAAGGTCCCCCCTACCACCCCTTGGAAGGAGAGGCTGTAGCCGACCTCCGAGTAGATATATAGATCAAATGTTGCAAATAACAGGAAAACGACTGGAAGAATGCTTGCGAGAAACAGCAGAAGACCGCGACAAATGGCATGATTGCATTTGGTCAGTGTAACATGGATGATTCACGACGCTCGGAATCGAGCAACACGACGGAAGAAAAAAAAGTGTAGTATAAAATTTAACAGGTGACATCGGGGAAAAAACTGAATGGTTTTTCACTGTCATCAGCTAGTACCATGTTAAACTGACGACAAATTAGGAGCAAGAAGGATCTGTGGCTTTTCGGCTTTACTCGGAAACGGTTTCAGCATAATATTAGTGGTCAGTTTTCCTAATATTTCAAAATTTTTAAATATTTATCTCACTGATGGTTATAATAAAACTTTCATTGCACTGAAAAAGGTTCGTTAATTATTCAAACAATGTTTTCCAATTAATCCAATATAAATTACTTAACCAACACTACACTTAGTACATTGTCACACGTAGTGTTCTAAAGATCCGCGTTGCATCTCCAGCATACTGAATCACCTTTTATACCTAATCTAAATAAATGGCTGGCCAGATTGTAATCTTCTTCGAAATTTCTATCTGTACAAAACCTATATATATATATATATATATAAATACATACACACATATATTTATATATTAATGACAAAGTTATTCCTAGTCCGACCTTCACCATCTTTTTTTGTCCCAAACCGTTACATATATTGTATATATAAAAATACGAAGTATCAGCAAAATGGATTGCTACGAAATAACAACGTTTCTGGGACGAAAATTTTCCCCAAAATGTGACATTAAATATGATTTCTTTTTTTTTTTTTGTCGCGCATTCGAAAATAATGACCTCAATTTTCCTCGTTCTATACGAAGTACAGATAAGTGATGGAGCTCGGATCCGAGAGGGTACCCAGGTGGGGTCGAGGGGCAGAGCCTCTTGCGAGGTACGAAGAGTCGAATTATATACATATACATATACATATACATATACATATATATATATATATATATATATGTGTGTGTGTGTGTGTGTGTGTGTGTGTGTGTGTGTGTGTGTGTGTGTGGTCATTACGATAGCCTAATTGCTAGAGCGCTTGGCTTCAGTCTCGGGTTCGATCGCGGGCGACGACAGAAGTCATACGAAAAAATAAATTAAAAATATCGGCTAATAGTCACGTGGAAGGCAATGGCAAACCACCACGTACATCAAATGCGCGTTAGGTCTGCACGCAGCAGACACACACGGGACTGCACTTGTATATTGATAAATCAAACGATTACTAATCAGTTGCGAATGTAGTCTTGCGTATGCATACCTGCGTTACATATAATAATTGCCTAGTACACAACCTATATCTGTACTTGAGGAGATAATAATGATGATGATGATGATGATGATATATATATATGCGTATAGGTTGTATATTTGTATACTTATATATTATATCAAAGGCGCACTCAGGGTTTTTTTTTGGTCGGGGATATAATTTAGAAGATGAGTTAGGGGGTGGTAACTCGGTACCTCGACTAAGTACCTACCTATTTTCGTGGTCTGTAAATTAAAATTAAAAAAAAAAAAAAAATACAAATTTAACGAATATTATTTTTTTAAAAATTAGAAAACTGACGAATTTTATTTTAAAAAAAGTAATAATAATAATAGAAACGTAACATTATATTTATAATATAAGCAAAAAGTAAATATGTATGTTTTTTAAAAAAAAAAAAAAGTAAAACAGAACATTACAAAACGAAATTAAGATTTCAAAGGTTTTTTGGGGGGAGCAATAGCCCCGTGGCACCCCCTTGAGTGCGCCAATGTATTATATTAAATCTATTTATAAGATACACTGGACATTGCATAATAACCCACATGCAGGAACTTCTGCCTTGCTAAAGCTACAACTATTTTTTTTAGAAAAAAACAAAAAAAATTCACCATTGCTTGTGATTAATAATCCGATCACTGTAGCCGCTGTCATCAGCGACGCTGTGCGTTGGTTATTAAGGTGACTTAACGCTATTTCAGCAATGTTGGCATAACTTCTTTAGAATACCGTGAACGGATTAAATATTCTTCCGAAACCAGGCTAAGTATTGGGATGTTACATTTAAATAAACCTAATGTTACCCCTTGTTCACATGAAAAAGTTTATTATGTTATATGAAAATTGAAAATTCGATTTAAGGATATTATAAAGCTTTAGCAGGAATTAAAATCCTCAGTCTATGAAGAAAGTAAAAAAAACATCGAATTATGTCCGAAGCTAGAGTGAGTTTCCATTTTTTTTTGTAGAAAAAATTAGCATATCAATTCGCCTCTAATATTCCATAAAAGTGAATTATAAAAATTTCGTTGACTATATTAACCGGATAGGAGAAGAAAAAGTTGCGTGTAGCGCCAGACCGTCTGATGCAGAGTTAGTAAAGTGGCTTTATATTTCGTGGTATAAAAGCCGAAGTCGGAGAAATGTTAGAGTATTTCCGCCTCGTACACCATTCTACGGAAAGTGAGTTATTCGATAAGGTGACGATAATGGGAACGACGGCATTAAGCGGCTGAAAAATATCGAATCTCAACTATGCAGATGATACGACTCTTTGAACTAGTTCGGAAGCGTATATATGTCAAAACCGGTTAATCGAACAGATAAATTCGATACAGAAGTTCCGATCGAAGTGTCGCCTTACGGTTATCTAGAAGCGAAATAATTTAAAACGATCGGCGATTTAAAAAACATAAAACTGTCAGAAGGAGTAATAACTTAGTCCGAAATTTCAATAAAGGAAACTGGCGAGCTCGCGATCCTTGAATTTGCCAGTCAGAATACGAACAGATTTTTTTCATAGGTAAAGATTTAAAAATCAGGTTAATTACGGTCTCTCCAATATGCAGAATATGTTGAATTTAAACAAACGACGTGTAATCGTGCAGAAAGTTCTGTATGGTGTGAACGGCGAAAAAGACGTAAGAAAAACAACAAAATCGACAAATTTATTTAGCAAGAACTCGAACAAAAAGATGAACTCCGCAGTGAACTGTGAACATTTTCCGAACGGGTCAGGAAAACAAGATGGACTGGATAAGTTGATAGTTCGAAAAGACATAGAAAAAAAAAAAAACGGTTTGAAGGTTATAGCCGTAATCGTCATAATAATTGAATTCTGCGCGCACCTAATGGTGGAAAATGTGTAGAGCACGCAACCAGAATCGATCAGAATAGTCGAAAATTATCAATTTAGTTGCGAAATTCAAAAACATAGATAATTTTCTTTTGAAACTAAAGAGCTGAAAGATGATAAATATAAATAGAAAATTAGTATGTTGAATTACTAAAAGATGAACTAAGCAGGCGCAAAACGGTAAAAGCCCCAGTTAATTTATAATTATTGAAATCGATGAACGTGTATCATAGTTGTTTTAATATTTGTTTTGTCACCAAAATAGAAACTGTACGTTGAAACAATTTTATATATTTCTAAAATTGAAATATTCTAAAATATTCTTAACCCGTTATACAAAGAATATTTTTAATACGTAAATAGGTGTATTATTTTTCCGTTACCAGATTAAAAACTCTTTTTAAAAATACGATTCTTAGAAATCTTAAAAGCCGTTGAACATTAAAAATATAACGTGATGAAACGGCCATCAGTGTACAACTATATGTCGAACGAATATCATCATGATCTGTGAGTGCTGTTTTTGTTCGGTTTTTTAAAAAGCCTGGTGCGCAATTCCGAAACCTTCGGTCGTGGTAAACAAGAGTGCACAATTCCTGTATACCTATTATTTTAAAATTAATGTAAACTTAATAATTATCATAATAGTAGTAATAATAATAATAATAATAATTATTATTATAAGTGTTTATTGAGTACAAGTATGACCGTTGCAAACTTTATAAATTGGTCGGTATATCAATATTTAATTGGCAGTATTTAAAAATATTAATAATAATGATAATAATTAAACAATCAGTGGTGAAAAGAAACCTATTAATTGTATCATGTATCATAGGCATGTCACAAATATACTAATTATTTGTAAATTATGAAATATTATAGCTGTAACATACATGCACTTTGATAGAACCGACTCATGATATATGTACAAGATATTCGATAGGTTGACAGGTAATCTAACGATTTTTTTTTTTTTTTTTTAACCCCCCTTTGGGCATATCAACAAAGGATCTTCGCCCAGAAACGAAAGGAAGGAGAAGGATCAGTTAAATGTAGATTCGGTCAGCTATTGATAAGATAAAGGAACTGAGGATAGGAACAACTGAGATCGACGGAAACGATAAGATATACGAGGCACAATAAGGAGTAGGGAGTTTGAGTAACAGCAGATTGGAATACAAAGAGGTACGTTCGTTCACGAGGGATGGACATTCAAAGAGGATATGGTCAGGGATTAAGCGGTCAAAGTATTGTGATTATGCAAGTTATTTTACCGTTACACACTTATGCTTAATATTGAGCCAATTTCGATATATATATATATATATATATATATATAAATTTTTCTTTTTTTTAATTTTGGAAATATTTTCCCGATTTTTATAAATCACTCCGTGTACAATAACGGGAGGTGCCACTATTTAAACATGCAACATTTTATTTGAAACCGTGACGGTTATTTTATTAAATTAATATATTAAAAAGTTTACAAAATCCGTTTTTTTTTAAATCGTATATTTCTTATAAGTATTATTATTATAATCTTAAATTTCAACCGATCAAGCCTAGCTAAAAAAAATGTTACAAGTCAAATCTTTCAAGGGTTAATTAAAAAAAACAAAAATTAGTTTTTATTTACCTTTATTACATACATAATGAAATCAGGCTCAACTTGCGTACATGAAATTTGCGGCATATTCTGCATTCGAAGTTATCAAAATTTTTTGTCGTGGAAAAGTCTTATGGAACCATGTTTATCTAACAATGTTCGACTGTTGTGATAATCGTGTTAATTTCTATTATACGTAGTTACGTAGCGAGCAAGAAAATTGTTTAATTTAAGCATATTCTAAACAAATTGCTTTTTCTTATTTCAACATTAACTTTTTCTGATGGTGGATCGGGATTTTTCTACACGAGTTGTTCTACGCAAGCAGTATAAACTGACTTCTAATAAATCTGCATATTTCAATGTAAAATGAAGATAATATTTCAACATCGTCCGAATTATAGACATTGTCGTGTAATACCGAATATTATAATTAACAGAAATACACAAAATCTCACAAGAGACAGTTAATCGCGAATAGAATAATATATTACCAACTGGTTTCGGTTACACGGAACCGTATAATCATATGCCACGATTATGGTTCCATATAACCGAAACTAGTCGAAAACACTTTTAATTTATTTATGATTAATCGCGTTCTGTGAATTTGTAATTTTTTTATAAGTATATTTCTGCGACATGTCAATACGTTTTTCAATAGTTCATTCGACGATAGATTTATTTCTGGATGATTACACATTGAAGAACTACCATAATAATACATTTTTTTCTCTAATATAAATTTTTTCGAATTAAATCCGTAAATGTGAATTAACGCTTTCCTGAGATTCCGATAACTGCATTCTATCGAAGAAACGTTATTATTCCGAAACGGTTTCAACGACGTCTGTCGTCTCTGATTAATATTGAGACATCTCAAGAAATTTACACGACAAAACAGGTGGCCGCTAGAAACGAGTATACGAAAATTGAAACGTCACATTTTAAGTTCCCAGTTTACCTGTCTGCAGCCAATTCAACCTGCTCAGTAGCGCTCACCTAGTTAGAACGAGGACTACTAAAATCGTTGACAGGTAAACGATTAATCCCAGAATTCGAGCGTCGTTCTAGAGCAAAAAGAAATGTATCAGTACGGTTTCTTTATACTCTTCTCTTTTTCTCGTTTAAAAGGTAAACATTAAAATTACCTCTGTCGTGATTAATAATCCGCTGGAAGAATTAATCACTGCTGTTTTTATCTAGAGCGCAATGGCCTAGTTATGTTGTATAAGACATATTATTGGTCATGTTCTCAGCTATCTTTTAAATTTCACTGGTACTGATTATAACGTTGTTAAGTCACTTGCAATGAATTTCGCTTTATTTTCAGCAGATTAAATCTCAATAATTTAACATAAAATAATCACTTTCCGCTATTCCAAGGGACATAGTCCGAATTCGGTAAAACATTAACGATAAAGTTCGTTAATAATAATTTAAAATTTTTGTTTTCACTGGTTTTTTTTTTTTTTTTTTGGTTTTTCCTTTTTCGGTAAAAACCACGACACACCCGTTGACGAATAGTTATTTACTTGACTGATAACACGGTCTTCTAGTTTAAATTGATTTTGAAGCCGTCATCTCTGATGAACTTTTTTTTTTACCCCTGCCGATTTCAATCGCTTCTCTAATTATAATAGGTTTGCGTTTTCGGCTCTCGCTAATATCTTGCTGTCGCAAAATCTCACTTGGTGCTATGTTCGTTTATGTTGTTCGGCTACCGCGAATTTGTTGAATTCGTTTGTGTCGCTAACCTGTTTTATGTTATTTAATTCGTACATGTTTGGCCTTATCACCAACTCTGAAGGTATTTTACCTACTGCAAACTCAGATAAAGAGTTTGTTTTTCCTTCGAAATTTAATCAATTTTGTTAGTAACATTTTTAATATAAAGCGCAATATACCATATTTATTATTTGTTTCTTAATTTTTTATTTTACCTTTTCGGAAGTTAATTTACGATAAATTACGGCGCAAAAAAACTCGTATCATTTAAAAACATGGTTAAGACGACACTCTGAGAAGAAAAACGGAGAAGTATGCAAACGAGGAAAAATTGGAGCGAAAGAAATAATTACAAAAAAAGGTTACGATAGAAAATGCGTATCAAAAAAAATGAAGAGATCGAAAAAACAAAAAAAAAATATACATATATATATATATATATATAATAAAAACGATGAGTTTTCCAAGAACAGACTAAATTTCGCTTTATATTAAAAATGTTACTGACGGAATTGTAGAATTTTAAGAAAAAATAAAATTCACCCCAGTGAGTAGACAGCAATTAAGATCCGTTTAGTATTAGGAAACTGATAAAAAAAAATTTTTATTTTATACCTAAAAGTTATTTTATTTCGAAGCTTTATTTCATCGGATATATTTTGCATCAGTTGATTTCCCGCCTGATTGACAAATATTCTCAAAGTTAGCGGTTAAATTACACCGAAAATGCACCGAGTTGTCCTCATCGATGGAACCCAAAACAAAATCGGTTCGATTGAGTTGCTGAAGTTTTACAAACGGTCTAAAGCGACTTAATATATATATACATATAATTCTCTATATTTGCACATCAGCGATTAGAACGAGAAGTATACGGTGTGTGAATCTCAGACACGAAAGTCGAGCGTCATATAAACGCGGGAGATAAATTGTATTATAACTTTTTGCATAGGAGTAATGTTTTTCGATGAAATAGAAGTTAACAGTCTCTTTGCTTAACGTTTTTAGGGAAAAGGTTGTGGTGATCTTTTTACCTAAAATCACGCATCATTTTCAGATCTTCAGGAAATTCTAAAATGTGCAACGCCGAGAATTGCGTTATTTCAGATAGTAGATGGCAGCTACGAAAACGATGTAATACAGGAATATTTTATAAAAAGCAGCACGAATAAAAAAAAAAAGAGGATAGACGCGAATCCGCAAATTACAGAACCTGCATTGTTGTGTCGCATGCTTTGAAAATCTTATTAAACATCGTTAAAAGTAGACTGAAAGGGAAAATTGAAGAAAGCCTAGGAGAAGATCAGTTCGGATTTAGGAACCAAAGAAGCGACAATGGCTTTGAAGTTCATATTAGAAAGACGATTGGGAAGGTAAGCAAAGAGGCACATATAACCTTTATGGACCGATAAAAACCTTTCGTCGACAACACTGGCTGGAAAATATTATTTAGAACATTAACGGAAAAGAATGTAGACTGGAAAGATAGGTTAATATTAAATTTACATAAGTGTCGCACAGAACGATAATTAATTAATAGATGTAAATGGACACAAGCTAGAAGCCAGAATAAGGAGAGGAGTTAGACAAGGGTGTCCTGTGCCACCGTATCTATTTAACGTATGCGCATAGAGATTAAAAAGATGAAAAAGAAGTCGAAAGAAGTGAAAACAAATGCGGGATACTAACCCACTGCATACGTCTCGCGAACCATATTGCTCTTTTAGCGGAGTCAGAAGAGAAAAATATAAATCAAATGCTAGCAGTTTTGTCAGAAGAACACTAGCTAAAATTTGAAAATAAATATTAATAAAAAGAAAACAAAAGTAATGAAGATTAGTAGGAATATAACGAATAAAGAGATAAATATATGGTTCAGTTTTTGCATATGGAGGGAAATATCTGAAACTACCTTTAGAAATACAGGGTGCTGGTGACAAATCGAGTGTTTACTCCGATTCAGAAATATTATCCAGTCTGAATTCCGTGTATAATTTCGGAAAAATTTCGGACAAAGCAAAGATCAAAAAAGAAATACTTTGGGCGATGGCTTTTTTCGACTATTACACCAAAAAAAGAAAAATATAATCCGTCTTTGTTGTTTTTTTTGTGTTTTTCTATGGGCGCGCCAGCGGTATTGACCCTCAACAACATGAAAAGCTAAGCTATAACCCTAAATAGCTAGGCGGTCAGAAATGGACGCAACAAAGGACAGCAGTGAAAGCATCACAGAAGATGAATAAAAGGAGAAGATAAAGGAAGCGTTATAGAGAACAGGGGGACCTAATGACAAGATTTGGCCCTATAAAAGGGAGGAGCGTTCATTACGAAACTCGAAGAAAATGTGATCAGCACATTATATATATATATATATATATATATATATACATATATATACGAAAAGGATCGCAATCGTGAATAGAACAATAAGGAGGCGGCGACAGAGCAAATGGAAAGCGAGAAGAAGGGATGAAAGAATGATTGATCCGGAGACGAATTAGAGAGACAATAGAGGAGCGACAACAGAAAGGAATAGAATGGAACCGAGACAGGGAACGAGGAATCGGCTGAATAAGCTAGTAATGAGAATGACGATTAGAGAAAAGAGAGAGGGATAAATGTCCCGCCAAAGATTGGAGACGGGGATAAGGAAAGGATGTCTGAAGAAGGGAAATAGTTGAGGAATGAATCAAGGCGGACAGCAGAGCGAGCTAGAAAGTCAGAACTGTTGCAGTCTATTCCGGAATGACTAGGGATCCATAAAAAGGCAATAAGAATAGAGCGGGATAACTGCAAAGTGGAGATAAGAGAACGAATTGAGAGAATAGTATCATCAGAGGAATGGGAAGGACATGACTTTTGAAGGACGCCTTTAGAGTTCGAAATTATGAGGAATCGGGAGAACCCGCTTGAAGAAGAAATAAAAGTGATAGCCTGAAGAATGGCGATCGACTCGGAAGACAAGATAGAGGAAAAGGAAGGAAGCCGGAAGGAATTAGAATGCTAAAGCGACGGGGAAGTAAACGCATACACAATCGTCGCTGTTGGAACCATCGGTAAAATGAGCAAAAAAAGAGGAATTTAATAAATGAAGAAACTCATTGTTGACTGCGCCATGAGAGGAGGTAAGCTATTGAAGTCATGAAAGAAGTAAGGGAGAGTATTAAAGCAAAAGACAACAGAACAAAAAATTTAAAGAACCGCGCAGCAATGGGCGACAGGATTTCGATTTTATGAGGAGAAACACGCCAGTGGTTTTTGATAAATAAGTTTGGGCGAGAAGTAGCTCTGAACTAAAACATTTAAGTAAATACGGTACCGCAATTTATAACTGCGCTAGGTTACGTCAAACAGAATTAATATCATTTCATTTATATGTATAGAGTATATGTTACAAAGAAAACAATAACAAAAAAAAAAAAAAGAAAAAAAACACTGCTTGCAGAACTATCCGGAAAGGGTAACCGAATTCCACACATTAGGAGTCAAAATAAAACTGGTAGAATATGTCTTTTATCGAAGAGATTTTTTTGAAGTTTCTTGCCGAATACATGCAAATGTGTATCCTGTATAGTGCTTACCCTACTTCTTGTTCACCTTGTAGAAAAAGTGTTCCTCTCTTCAAACGCAAAAAACACCCGTATAAAATCGTCAACGCTAATCCTTTCTGACAACTGCGAAGAAGAATCGAATTCTTGTCAACCATTCCGTTCTTGCGCAAATTTCGATAAAACTAAGTATGCCCCTTCAGCAGTAGGTGGTTTGCAAATTTATTAGTCTATGATTTGTTGGGTAAAAAGAAAAAAAGCAAAAAAACCCTGACGAGGAAAAGTAATTTTTTAAGCGATCACTCTTGGAAAAAATAAGAAATGCGAGCGCATTGCGTTAAATTTTGAATTTTACAAGACGCGTCCAGATGCGATCTCGGTTCGAGCGAAAAGAAATTTTCAAACTGCGACCGAAAAGTGTGTAGACTGCAATTCGGACAGCGTGAGAATTTTCGTTTTTCATTTAAACGTCAATAAAAACGGAAAATGTGATTAAAAAAACCGGTTTGCAGTACTTAGCGCGGCATTAATCGCGGGCTACCCTGCACAGTTTGTAGGTTAGTGATGACTAATGCTATCGTTAGCTCGGTTGATAACGAGAAACTGTCGTCGTTATTATCTCACGAGGAGACTGAGGCGCGCTGAAGATCGACAAAAACAGAGCCGAGCAAGGTATTAAAATGTACACATAGAATACAAGCGTTGTGTAGCTGCTCGTCGGGCAAGAGGCATTTTAAAGTGCGTACTACACTTGGACAAATAGAGCGAGCGTGATTTTTAGCAGCTAGAGCAGTGTACACACTCATTAGGAAAGAATGAAGCCGAACGAAAGTGTCCAGTTCCCGGCGACCGTACAAAGCAGCACCTGTGCATGTGCACACGTCGACACTGGAAAATTGCGTAATGTGTAATTATTTATATTGCATATCGATTTGGCATTACTCATTTACGGGTTTTTTCGATGCTAACGAAAAACGCGTTGCTAATGACTGAGTGGTGTGTCTGTTTGTATATTGTCGGGCGGTTTTTTCGCGTTTTATTGTATTTTTATTCGCTCGGCGGCTACACGTCAGGAACAGCAAGCGCAGTCCTGTTCTCATAATTTATACGCAGCGTGGGAGATTGACTGAGGTCCCTGTTCAGAATGTTGACCAGCCAGCAGCAGGCCTATCGCGGAGGCCGCATTTGCATCTGCGCGCGGATCTCTTCTCGAATGCTAGTGTGAATTTATGTGAGCACCAAAACGCCATGAGAAACAACAAGCCGTTCAGTCGTAATCTCGCCCGGCAACGGACCTTTTTGTTTTTTATTAATCCACATTTTAAACAGCGCATCGGCACTCTAGTCGACCTGCTAATTCCGCCTTGTTCCACTTGTTGCATTTTACACGATTAATAATACTCATTCCGATGGCACACAACACTGTTCGTCATCGAAATCTTCTCGAATTACCTCGTTCCGACGCCTGTAGTAATGTTTTATTCTTCCTTTTTTTTTGTTCCCGCCGAAATCTCCGAACAAAACTCGATATTGCTGACAATAAACGTCGATATTTCGGAATGGTTCGCGCGGAATAAGATGCTCTTCCTACGTAACTAGGAAAAAAGTAAATCCTTCACCGATGAAAGTGCATTCGTAAATAATGGGCTTTATTTTATTTTTTATTCTTTTCGTTAATTCATTCAGTTCGACTAATCTGTACAACTCGATAGTCGCTGGTGGAAAAATAACGACATATAGAAATCTCCGTATATCGAGCATTAATATATTTCGCGAATCCTGAGATTACGAAATATCAAAGCGGCAGCTGCAGGTGAAAAAAAAAAACATGCAAAATCCAAACCACCGAGTTGATTTAAAACATAGATATGCCAATAGCATGTGTAAGATAGGACACGCAATCGTCTAAAATGTGTAAATGAGGAAAATATAGTTAAATTTTTTGCGCGGTTTTAATTAGATTCAATCAGGCAGCCTGTTCATTTCAAAATATCCGTAAATTTGTGGGGTTTTATTTTTAATTTTTTTTTTTTTTTTTTTTTTTGGTAAGCAAAATTATGTACATTATTTTTCACATGCCATATATTTCTTAAAATGGTGTTTACGTGAAAAATAATTTTTTTTCTTCAAATATTTTTCTCTTTAATCTGATAATTATATATTCTCAATAATATACCGGAAAGTTGAAGTTTGTAAAAATGTCGTTTTTTTCTTAATTATAATATTGTTCTTGTAACTTTCAAAAAATTCGATACTGTTTCGTTTCACTAGAAGAAATATTCGCAAATTTAATGATATAAAGCAGCTCCTTATCCGGTACATTTTAGACACGATTGTGTAAGGATAGTAGAGTGAATGTTTTTATAAGGTTAAAAATGTATATGTAAATTCATAATGTGCGTATTGTTTAAAAGTTAGAAATTATTGCATGCGATATGTGCTTACCTATGTATTTGTTTTAAAACAAAACCAATGTACACTTATAAAAATATGGTAGTTAAGTTAACTGCGGATAATTGATTTTCAGTTGCGAATCCGAAACACGCTACAGAAATTTTATAAATTGTAAATAAAGGAGCGGGCGTACTCACCGAAGGCGTTCCTGCCAGTAAATATACCGCATTTATGACAGGGAACTATCAGCACCTTGCTCGTGACAATGTGTACCAGTCGGACTGATGAATATCAATCTAGAGCGAGTAGCATTCGGCGCTAACCAGGCCTTTCCGGATAAGGGAGTAAACTATAACAGAAAATCATGGCCAAAGTCAACGCGCTATAGTACTGCCATAAACCGATTCTAGAATTGCATAATGAATAGTGATAAACCAAGAGCTCTAAATATCTGCTTCTCGCTTCCTCGAAGAAAACCAAATAGGATAGAAAGAATCCGCGAGTAAAAACCCGACGGAACTCTTTATCAGCGTCGCTACCTAACACTAACGTCCTAGAAATAAAGAGTCAAATAGACAGGGAATGTAACAATAAAAGCAGATAAGAATTAATACGATATACGACGGAAAAGATTGAAATGAACACGGAGTAACTAAAATAAAGCAGGAAAATAAGAGATAAAATTGGCGCAGTTAAATCAGAGACGTGAGATTCCTAAGCCTAAGTGAATTTTAATAATCCAAGTATACGCGTCAACTGCAGACGACGATAGATACTACAAAAATACAACGGTTCTATAGCGACCTTGAAGAAGTCAAGAGATGTACAAAAAACGACGATGTATAATAACAGTTTTCAATGCAAAAGTTGTGAGACAGTAGGCAAATAACTGGGAAATATGCAATCGGTGAGCGAACTAAAAGAGAGGAAATGGTCGTCGAATTTGCCGAAAGATATGATCTTACGATATTTATACAACACAAACGAAGATGTACACGCGAATCAGCCCTGTTAGAAACCAGCTAGATTCCTGATGAATAAACGATATAGAAATGCTGGTAAAAATGATCACACTTATCCTTGTGTTGATTGTGTAGCATCACAAGATGCTGGTTGTTGAGTGCCAAACAGCTTTGAAAAACCTCAAAAAAAATGAATAAGCGTAATACTTTAGAAAGTTTCCCGAAAGTACTAGCACTATTTCCCGTTTTCACTAGTCTTATTTTACGACGAAAGTTCACGCACTTTGAGATTTATTTTAAATTAAGTAGATCCTCGAACGAAGAAAACACAAACGAGTAAAAATGTGCACAAAAAAATAAACAAATCTGCCCATCTTTATTGCTTTTATTATTGCGCGTATGTTGTAGCTTAGCCGAAAAAGTCGTACCGTTTTTGAAAATACAGACGAAGCGAAAACTGCGTTTTCGAAATTAAGTATGAAATGATAAAACAAGCAATTTTTTCGCATCACGTTCAACGAAGGCTGTGGTATACAATAGAAAATTCGAAATTGAAGCAGGCGAAGCCTTTGACATAACCACCTCTCTTCACAAGGTCTCTAATGCTGAAGATATGCATAGTACAGGGCTATGTTTTTTACACTGTGTACGGATGAGAGAGTTGGACGTTTAATTCGACAACCGAGAAAAGGATCGAATCCTTTCGGATGGGTCTATACGAAAGAATGCTATATCCGACGCGGATACATAAAATCACCAACGTTGAAGTTTTGGTCAGAACGAGAGATAAAGAACTACTGTTCACTCCTAAGAAAAGAAAATTACAATATTCTGACTGCATTACAAAAGATAAAATATGTCAGTTGAAAGAACGCAAAAAAAAAATATCCCCGGTTGAAAGGCTCCTGATGAGATGGCTGGAATACACGCTCATCCGTAGATTTATTTCCGAAAGTTATTTCCAAAGTCCAAAGTGTGTGTTTTTGCGAGATACCGAGTTTCTTTAAGGGGGAATTTTGCTTAGAAAAAGAAGAATAATAAACCTAAAGATCAGAGGACTCGTGTTCAACGAATTCTGTTCAACTTAACCAACTTCCGCGAACTTTAAATTCAAGAATTTATTTCGAACGATCGAGATAATTGTTTTCCTTAACGCTATCAGAATTCACAGAAGCTATCGATGAAATGAAAATATCAGCAACAGGGAATGGGGGTAATTTTTGTTACATCTTAATGCTCGACAATTCCCCGTGCAAACAATTAAAACACGCTGTGTTACAGAAATATTTAACTTTATTTGAATAAATTATGTTTTCTCGGCAAAACAGCCGTCACTCTTAGAATTTACCAATAAAAAATCACAGTCCACAAATACAGGCGTATGCCGTTTAACTAAACGATTATCGTACATTTACAATTACTATGGGTTATTGAATACGCGAAACATTGTAACCGTCATGCGACGCGCAGGTTAATTCAGCCCTAATGGTTTACATCGCAGGCAATAACACTGCTCTAGGAGAACAAATTTTACAAGGGACAATAAAAACCCATCGTTTGAGGAAAATTAAATCATTGTTCTGGAATTCCACAAAAAAGTATCAGCTATACTTTTTTGTGTAATTCGACGGTGTCACCATCAAATAAACTTAACCATTAATAGTAATACTCTCTAGCAACAAATAGAATAATGAAACCTCTGCGACTGCGGATCAAACATCACCATATGAAAATCATGCGCTCACAGCAATGACTTTTACACTTTATTCAAATAATACGATACAGCAGAAGTCATCGTAATATCCCTCAGACTCTTCGCTAGAATAAAATGGTTAAAAGCCGCATACTCTTATTTTACATATTAAAGATGTACAGTTCATACATGAAATAGCAAAATTAATTGAACCGCTAATTTAATTTTCAGCTCCATATTCCATGATATTAGATATACAACTCGAGTACGCTCAATTTTACCTAGGTATTTTCGAATTTTGTAAAATAGTTCGTAACGGGGTAACGCGTATTGTTTTTGTATCAGCCGAATCAGCTTCTTAGTTACCAAATTTCGTGTTTATCATTTCTTCGGTCCGAAAAAAAAAATTGGCACGATCTGCAGCCACAAAGCAATTTTTTGTTAAAAAGAAAAGAGATCAAGACTTGAAAACTACACCGTATTTATGGAATTGGTAGTTGTACCAAATCCGTAAAAAACCTTCCATCCGAAAATACACCGATTTCTTAATAACAGTGAACGAATTAATCTTATTCCTTCTTTTGCTGATGTTTTCCTGCTGCTTTGACAATATTTCCGATCCATCTTCTTTGTTCGATCTTCCTCAGTTTCCTTTTCGACTACGCACAGTTTTCATAGCAATAACTATTCTGTCAATCTGCCATTGATTGTTGGTCAACACGATTATTCTTTTCGTGATACCCTTAAACGTTTCTTCACTTCTGATCTCTTATGGGTTTATTTTGAAGTTTTATACCTAACGCGTTGCATTTTTCTTTCGGTTTCTCTCACTTTTTTCAATTATTCTTTTTTCTTTTTCTTTTTCTGAAAGGCCAAGTCTCCGCGGCGTATATCGTCATCACTGCTATTATCGGTTAATTTGTCTCTATTTTCTTCACTGATTTCTCTCTATTGAGTATTTGTTTTACCCTACGTTAAGCAGTGTATTCATCCGCTTATTATTTTCCTTCCAAGATCCGAATTCGTTTGCTCCTCTTTCGTTGTAAAAACTCTACCTAAATAATCTATTTACATCTACTTTTCCTAGCTGAAATTTTATATTATCTAACATTTCATTTATATCTTGATTTTGATCGTATTTGATATATTTAGTGTTTCGTGTTTTAACCCTTTCCTTTTTTACAATCATCTCCAGTTCTTGTATCATGTTCTGTAGCTCATTTTTGTTTTGCGCTACAATTACAAAATATCACAGCCTATTACAGGTACTTTACACTGATCTTAATACCTTTTGTCTAGTGATTTTGTTGCAAATTCTCGCTGTAAACAATTTTAGAGGAATGGTATCTTACTCTTTGTGATATTGAAAATGTCTTTCTTCATAAACGTTTGTTGTGACAGAACTGTATATACTTATATATATATATATATATATATAAAAATAAATATATATGTATATGTATGTATGTATATATATAAAAATATTAACGTATGGTTTTCCTGTACTTCTTACTGCAAGTATTTGAATTGTTAATCGTGCATATACTGAAACTATCGCCCTTTCGAAATCTTCAAATTGCAGATATAATCCGTTACATTTTCAAAGTGTAAGTGGATGCGATCTATTATTGTACGATGTTTACAGTCCATTCTCCGTCTAATGTTCTCCCCATTCCATCTCTTATTATTCTTGCAAATAATTTGTAAACTGTTGATAGTAGGCTGACTTGTCTCACTTTGAACTACAACTGCATTATTTCAGGATCTTGCCAGTTTCCGTTCAATACGTCAGTCTATTATATGTGTACGTTATTTCCCTTACAAGGGATAACAGTTCGGGAATTATTTCATTTCGTCCTCATTTTTTCTCGCATCTCATTTGCCTAGTAGAAAGTCACTTTTTAACGTTTCCACTATATTATTTAGAGATTCATGTCGGTATAATTTATCGAATCTATGTTAAATTTGAATTACTTGGTGCTTACCTCTTATTCTTTTCGGGCATTCATTTGAACGGCTATGTGTCTTTCAATAGTTTACAAGTTTTGGTGCTTATTAGTCTCTATACAGCGGTATATTTTTCGGTCTTGGCGCATTCTTAAATCTTCCTTTATATTTTTCCTTATTAACATTGCCAGTTTGCGTATTATTTTTTTCCAATGTTCCGAAAGAGCTCTATAGATTTTTTCTTGGAAACTTTTCTTTTCACTTCTGTCATTTATTAGCGCACTAGTTAGATGAAGATGTCTTTTAATCTTGTTTCTGTGTTTCGGCTGATATATTTATTTGTTCTATTTCCCGTTCCTAAATTAGCCTTGTTAACGTATTCGAAGATTGATTGTTGTTTTAAATTCTCACGGGATAGAAGTTTTCTGTTATACTTGGTAAAATGTTGGTACTGACTAAGATGCACAAAAATTAGTATGTAATACACGGCGACTAGATAACTCGCACCAACTACTTTCTACGAACTGTATCAAAAAACATCAGATTGGACACTATCAGACCAAGCGGTGGTTGGCGGCGGCGGAAGAAGAAGAAGAATTAGTATTAAAAGAGAATATGGGCAATATTGGAAAGAAGCAGATCAGAGGCACACGGAGTGGGATCATATTCGTAATCGATCGGGAAGATATCAAAGCAAACATCGCCAAATCCAAAGGAGAATATGAGAACGATTGACCTATTTGATAATTACTGTAGATGAGTCTACCGTCGTATAACCGAGATGAACTGTGCAATACCACAAGTGTATAGAAAAAAAGAAACGACCAATACAATAGGCGACTTTAACACGTAGAATTTGCCATCAGACTAGCCAATACCTTAAACTTTCGCGATACGAAATAGGGAGGAAAACAATTTGGCTTTGCGCAACAAAATAAATTATTCGTGGCATTTGTCATCGGACCGAAATATTAAAGCTGAACTCGTATATGGATTCTAACGTCCGACGTAGATATACAGTGAAAGCTGTAATGTCTAGCAATCCATACTGTGATAGTGAACTAAATGAAAGAAAAAGAAAGGTACCCCGAATTAAACTGGATCCTTCAAAAAACAACATTGTTCGACTGTAATTGAAGTTTATCCCTTTTTTGGTAACTTATCTGATGCGAAACGTTTTACAATTTCACCGCCCTTAAGGGTAACTCAAAGTAATATGTATATCCAGATTACTCATTAGGGGTATTCGGCGAATCCCCTAAATTCGTCGCAACCCGATGTAAGAAGATCAGTTATGAAAACTTTTACGATCAACGATTGTGTGTAGCAAGCGCGAGTCACGCAACTTTTCCGGATTGTCAGGCATTGCGCGATTTCGTTGTTCAGGGAAACAAAAAACTGAGTGAGTTCTTTGGCTGGTTTTTTATATGTCTCGCGGGTAACACAGTTATTTGAACTTAAGGGCAATTATGGTGCGACACAAAAGCGTTGGAATGAAAGTTTTTGTGACAATTTTAGAAAAATAGACAAATTTTAAAAGTCGCTATCTTTATTTTTGTAATGTACGGATATTGCAGAAACACATTTTAATCTCTTCGCCATTATTACATATACTTGAACCACCTCTAGCTCTGCTCCCGTTTTATAATCGATTTAGCTCAATGTAGATGTACCATTCGAACGTTTTACACATCGGATTTTTCAGGTCATTTAACAAGTTTCGATATTGGAAATCGGCTGTAGTCTTTTCCTTTAACTGATGGCCTACTACTAGACAATCCGTGAAGCTGGTATCAAAATAATCGCCATTTTGTTTCGTACTACACTCCTTTTTTAACGGCACATAAAACGATGTTCTTTGGTGTCGAAGCGTCGATGATAATTTTGAATTGCAACTTTTTCACATTACTACTTTAAACGCACGAACATGGTACATGCACGTGGTCCGTTTTTCGTTGCGAATAAAGATATTTTTCGCGGGAAAAGGTAACCATTGTAACGGTTGGGCGTGGACTTTACAGGATGACGACGTGGATTATTGTAATAAACTCATTTAAAACTTCATAGAGAAGAAAGACGCGTGACGCGTGCGGTTTTCAGCCGCAAATTTTCGCGAATTTTCTTTTTGTTCGGGAAAATTTTGTGGTGCAATTACAAGTCGTCGCGAACAAAGCAATTCACTGAGCTGGAAAATTGTCTGATGAACTTTCGTGCCGTGCAACTTTACATCGGCGCGCATTATAGTGCAAGAAACACAAATTCGAACAGTCGCTAAACTTCGCGATAAAACTCCTTCCGCGGCGGGACTTTGTTCTTCTTTCCGAACAGCTTTCTCTTTCCATTTCGGTGACTGTTTGCCCGCGATATGTTTAAGAAGTGCAAGGGTTCCGGGGGTCGCTGTTCATTAAGTTGCAACGAAATGTTCATAAAAGAGTTATTGAAAACCGTCAAGAATATTAACAATAGTAGCAACGAGAACGATAAAGATGAAAGGAAACGGAGCTGCAACCACGGGCAAAGTTGAAAAGAGGATAATGAAGACGGAAAAGTTTATTCCAGTACTCTCTCAGAAGGAGAATAGAGGACACGGTGACGATGACAATGATTGTCGCGGCAATGGGAGAGGAAAAATAGGTTTAATCAAGCACACTTCCAATTGTTTATGCGCACTGCTGCCAGCTTAACGATTGCTGCTGTAAATGTTTTCTCTGGTATCCTGTTTCTATATACCTTTAAACGATACCACCACCTTGTGTAATTAGATATAACTCGGACTGTCAAAATAAGACAAAACAAACCATTTTCATTTCAACAACGCTTTCTTCGTTGACGTATCGTAAAAAAACAACGACGAAAACCCTACGACGCTACGTTAAATTTTCTGCGAATTAATCAATGTGAAAGTGCTTTAAAATGAATATTTTTATCAGACCTTAAACTTTTCTAGACTTTTAAGTGTTACTTTTAACGGGTTTTTTTTCTTTCTTTTTTGCGATTACTGTGAAATGGTCTATTATCGCCAAATTAATGAGCAAATTGTACATTGAAAGAGATTATCTTTAAAAAGACTCTTCAGACTGTTCTGTTTGTCCCCTCCAAAAAAAAAAATTTTATCAGATCCAACTCCACCCTCTACGGTGACAGATTACTTAACTCTGACTGCATTCGAAGTTAAGATTCTGCATGAAAGGTGCAAAGCCATTATTTCATTTATTGCAATCGCACGGACGGACTTATAGTTCCACTTCTGCCCTGTGTCCGAGGCACATTTAATACTTTCTAACCAATCGTATAAACATTAAAGTGATTTAATGTATTTCAGCACTGATACCCAGCTCACATTTATAGAATAGTGGTTTTTTTTCGTTTTGGTTCCTGGTATAACCGATGGGGGCAAATTTATTGAAATATTACATATATGATACATATATACATATATAATACATATATATATATACATATACATATATATATACATATATATATACATATATATATACATATATATATACATATATATATAATATATATATATATATATATATATATATATGTTTACACATATGCATATAAAATAATAATACAAGTGTGTAAATATTATAACTAATTTATTAACTTATTTAGATATATGTATGTGAATGCCGACTCAGAACTTTTACATTATCGTTCGGAGTTTGGCAATAAATTTCTGTCTAGTCCGTTATATTTAATTCCTTTTTCCATAAGAATTTCCGTAGTGAACTTTGCAAGGTTTTGGAAATGTTATTTTTCTTTCATTTATAGCGTCACCTTGTATAGCCTTTTGGCTAGAGACGTAAGAACTGTGACCGTTAAATCAGGTTATAGCATTGAGGTATGAAAATAGATTGAGGTTTTGACTAACTATCGCACAGTACACGGATTCAAGAGTTTCATTTGAGACATGCAAATTTCTTTGTCTGCAAAATTTCAAGAATTCGGTAATCATATAACTGATTGCTATTGGGACATTACATTTATCACATGTTGGTCGCGGTTGTTTATTTAAGATGTATCCATGCGTTAAGGCGAAGTAACCTATAAGTAGGCGGAAAAGTATTACTTTGTCCTTTCGCGATTCTTCGAATGAGGTTTTCCACGGAACGACTGTTTTCTTAATTGATTTTAGTTATACCATACATGATTTTCCAGACAATTTTCCACTAATGTTGCGTTTCCCTCTGATGTTTTTGAATTTTTTGTGCTCTGCGGTATCTTCGGATTCCTTACATTCACTGCAAACTGTCAGTTATTTAAAAATTTTTTTTTTACGGTAAACTGCTACGAAAATGACCCGCTCAGTACCTACAACAGTGGTTGGATCTGAAGATTTTTGTTTTTAGTCCAGTTTCAATATCGGGAATTAACACGCTCCTGTACGTCTGTCTGTAGTATCGTTTTTATATTGTTCGTTCCGGATTTCAATTATTTTTCTTTTTTCTTCTTTCTTTTTTTTCCCCTGATTTAATTAGCTCGGCTTTTTATCTCGAGTTTCTTTCTTGATTTGATTGAGTTGTGTTCCCATTTTTGAAGATTTACAGAAGCTACACCGGCTATCGCGTAAATGGAACTCTCTACACGATACTGTTCTATATGTTGATATAACGCCTATAAGTGCAATCAATTTTTTGATATCTAATTTTTTCAATTTTTCGAAATAAATTAATAATCCATATTCTATGATTGATCAGAAAAGAAATGCAGTATTTTTTTTTCATCGTGTCCAAATTTAAAACTATGCGATCTGAGTTTATTGTAATGGTTTTTGATTTTAAGGACTATATGTCGCACATGTTTGTTGTAGTTCATACTTTGATCTATTATTATTCGAAGATATTTAATTTCTGCACTGAAAGTTATATTTCGCCGATTTAGTTTTATTTCTTTATTTTCCGAAGGAATTCCTTCTTATTGTGTTTTTTTTTTTTGGTGGGCAAGCACTATGTTTTATCAGCATTTCAATTCAGACCAAGAGCTCATTTAGTATTAAATTTATTATTTATATTTTTCTGTTTATTCTGGTTTACGGATCACCGGCATAATTTAATAATTTGTGATCCCTTTATTTCCTTCAGCCTCTTTATGTTTAACTGACATGGGAATGTTAAACGTATCGGTGATAACGCTGATCCCTCTGATACTTCTGCTGAGAAATTATAGTCAAGGATTTATTTTCCTTACCAAATATATAAATCTATTTGCCTATTTTCTAAGAGGTTCGTAATTATTCATAGAGTATTTCATTTCATTTATTAGTAGGCCTGGCCACTTTATTTCACCAAAAGCTCCCCTCGAATGTCAAAACTTAATAAGTTAGATTTTGGCCTTAAATAATGACACAAAGTAGGAGTCGTTATTATTGAACTACAGAGCGAGATCACATTAGTTATAAAAAAACATACGTTAATCGTAAGCTTTGTATTTAGTCTACAATTGCGCTAGAGGATACAATCAACTGGTAGTAATACACGCAGTGCAACATCGATTTTAGGAGATACACAAATATATTTTGCTTTTTATTTAAAACAATCAATTTTATCAGGCAAATGCAAGTGCATCGAAATGTTTATCATATTTGCTAACAAGGTAATCGGATTCCAGTTTTATAAAAAGTTTCGCTATAAAAAAAAAATTTTGATCAAAAAGAAAAAGGTAATTAATTATTAACAGTACTGGTGTACAGGGAAACACCGCTCAACCAATGAAAATAATGTAGACTTCGAGATTATCATCTGCATTCAATTTTTTACGTTTACATTCTTTCAATCCTCAATAGTTTTATTTTCGTTAGATTAAGATTCGACGCATTTAGTTTATCGGAATTTTCGATGCAATAGCATTTCCTCTTGCTGTACCACTGATTAGTGCATTTTCAATTATATTAACTCTATACCATTTTCTATAGAAATGAAATCTATTTCGGCATTTCAGAATCATAATGAAAATTTTATCGATGCTTTACCGAACGTTTTATTTATAAAAACCCCGATCGGGCTCTGAACGAGTATTTCACGTGTTATTTCGATATAAAGAATAAAATTATTAAAATATACACGTGTAAGTTAGACCAGAATATTCCGACCCACTATGCGCGCGTTCCATATCCTATTTTCTTTCTCTGACTGACCGTAATTCCAGCTTATATTAGAGTTCTTTCATACAGTCAGCATCCGATACCGAATTAAAATTTAATCGATTTTTCTTCTCTTCGCTATTTTTGAGTCAGTCCAATTCGCTGCTTCCTGAAATTTCTCGATGATTCAACTATTTTAAGCTAAAAAACGCGACTACTAATAGTTTCC
This sequence comes from Icerya purchasi, assembly GCA_039619475.1. Classification (NCBI taxonomy): domain Eukaryota; kingdom Metazoa; phylum Arthropoda; class Insecta; order Hemiptera; family Monophlebidae; genus Icerya; species Icerya purchasi. The sequence goes on from CM077115.1 coordinate 179,039,067, forward strand.
AAACTATCATAAAAATTGAAGATCCGTTTTTTAACTTTTAAATATACATTTCCTAATCAACTTAGCGCACTTCGACGATACGTAAAGCAAACTAGAACTTTTGTATATACAAAGCAGCCAATAGAAATATTTACCTATCGCGTCCTCATGAATTAAGAAGTAAAAATTTCGCACAAACAGTGTTTCATGACGTCGACCTCTACATTCTAGTGTGAAAAAAGCAATGTTAACCATTTGCGAACAAAAATCGTGAAACCGTTTATCTGTCCCTAATTCCAAAATCCCCGCTTCCAAATCTGTGATACGCGGATACAAATTGGAGTAAAAATAGTTTTAATTACTTTACAATCTTATTAAATTATAATAACTGCACTGTAATTCAGAAGAGGTACCGAAGATGTTTTTTTTTTTTTTGGTACGCTATTAACTTAATTTTCCGCCATAAATTATAATATTTTCCGGATTTTGGGCGGGGGGGGGGATAACCCGTAAGCGACATTGCAGAGAACTAAGCCTGTTAATTTAAGATCATGTTAACTTACTCTCAGTGTCATTATGTAAATCGGTTATTTTTTTAGTTCACATTCTCAGGTTTTAATTCGCCGACGAAATGGTTCTTTAACTAACGTTGCAGAAGAAATAGTTGGCAGCTAATTTTTTTTTAAATTATAATTTAAATAAGTAACGCTATAGTTCTTTTTTAAATGTAATTCAATTTCATGATTAATTCTCATTTAAACTAGAATTGTTAAGGCAAAATCGTAGTTGTGTTATAAGAAAATATTATTATCGGCATCTTCATTTTTAAATGACCCCGCTTGTCATACATTTTTCTCGTCTTGTCCAGAATGTACTACTGCCCTCTTTCAACGATTACACTTGATCCTCAATAAATACATCTCCTTCACAGATCTTTATTAATCAAATCATCTCTAAGAGGCATCTGTTTAATACCGCGTTATATAAAATTGTCTCTGTTCATAGAAAACAAACTGTTGTAATTTCTTTATTAAAAATTTATAAGAGCATGTAATACAGAAAATTGAATTTTAAAAATATTAAAAAGAGCCGACACGTTTCGGAATTATGTACTCCATAATCGTGGTTCTATAGAATATTTTTCTTTAACGAGTTTGATCAAAAATCATCTAGACTAAAAAAAGTAACAAATTCGAATTTTGTGAGATTTTTTTATGTTTACTTAAAAGAAGTAATCGATGCAAACAAAAAAATAAAAAACAGAAATTAACAATTAGATTTCACAATATACTTTTCGTCAACAGGATCACACTGTTCCAACGGAAAGCTATAATAATAATAAACCTGTGTTTTATACATTTTTTTTTTTTTTTTTTTGTTCATTTTCTTTATATCATCAACTAGAGGAACCTTTAGCCCCGGGAAGAATTCGATTTTTAAAATAAGGACAGATCATTAAACGAGTAAGAAGCGTAAGCATTCGGCTAAAATTTGGCGTTTTTTTTTTTTTAAATAACGATAAAATAACTGAATAAGGATTCTTTTTTAAAAAAAACTAGAGCAAATAGCAAAGCCAGAGACCCACATCACACTAGCGAAATCAATGCGAACTGAATATAGTGTACAAAAAATATAAATATTAAGAGATCCGCCGCACCCAAAGAACGAAAAACTCATAGAAAAGTAAGTCGGGAGAAAATAAGGCATGTGAAAGAAAATCCGTCAATCTAAAAGAAGGCCAAATTGATGATTAAGAAGTAAACAAAAGACTATACATTAAAGAAGTGGTAGAGGTTTATTAAGTTTTAACGAACACACACACACACACACACACACACACACACACATAAGACGACCGACTGACACTCTAAATCTTTCATCCTGAAAATGTGAAATCCAAAGGATATTTTTATTTTATGATGAAATATTCAGAAAAAAAAGAATTTTCTCAAATTCATCGTCAACGAATTCATTAACTTTTTTAAAATGCGTAAAGAGATCATTGCCGTAGTTGTTTCCGTAACAACCATATTTTAAATTAGAGCGCGAATAAATTAGTACGAATACGGAGTCCGCTAGATTAGACTATCAGTGCAGTTGAACACGTCAGTGTCGCGAGTTTTATTTATAGGGGGGGGGGGGGGTAGTCTTGTAGATTAGGACAACTTTTATATGCGAAAATGAGGGAGAGATCTGATGATAGGTAAACGACGTTCGGATCTGCGTGAAAAAGCATGGCAATTGCGCATATTACGATTAAGACGTGTTTAAAATTGGCCCTTGAATATTCAGAGCGGAAGGAGTCAGTTGCTAGACGATCTGCTTGCGAAACAGAAAATACAAATAACAAATGACCAGTTAGCTGTACATAATAACTGTTTCGTAAGAGTTTAGTTAGCATGCCTAATTTTTACCTACACATTTGCTACTGGTGGCCATATCAAAAGTATAACACGACATTGGTCTGCAAATATAAATAGTTCTACGTTAATTTTCATTTTATAAACATATAAGCAAAGAGGAAACCGTGAAATTTCTATTAACAGGATAACCTGTTAATTGATCAAAAACTTTTCATTTTTTTTTCCCAACACGCTTAGTCCTATTAACAGTACTTAATGACTTTGGTTTTTCTCATCTTGATCAGTTAAGTAAATGTTGGTATTTCGAATTAACCCAAAAACAAAGCGTCAAACAACACTTTCCTTTAGCATAGGAGAAAAAAAAAAAAACAAAAAGAACTAGTGGATAGAAGAAAAAAAAAAAAATTCATTTTCGACGCCCAAAAAAATGGAAAAAAAAAAAAAATTCGATTACAAGTTTACTTCATTGCGCGTGTGTGTTGGAAATTTGTTTAGCTAACGACTGTATAACATTTCTAGTGATACTTTCGGGATATTACGATCAGACAAAAGTGTGTAGATTAATCAGGAAATTTGCTAATAACGTATCTGTAGCAGAAATAAACCGGTCAAATTAATTCAAAGTTATTAATTTGAATTATTTTTTCGCTGATAGACGGTTCCGAAGTTTTCCGTTTATTACAATTACCATTATAGAAGCGATTAACTATTCCTTCGGACTAAAACTTTAAAACTTGCGATATTACATCGCCGATATACGCTGAACAAAGTAACATATATAGTGTAACAACGAGGAAAGTTAACGCACTTGCGCTAGAGAGCAAATAGAGAAATAACGAAGAACTAGGGAAATGCAAGATGATAAATCACGCAAAATCCCGAGGTATCCGATTTAAAATATTTTACCTAATGCAAATTTTTTTTTTTTTTTTTTTTTTATCCCAATCCTTGATCAGGGGCTACCTGGCCGTTCTTTTACATTCCTAAAAACGGCATCTACCGAACGTGCCGCCATTCGAGCTTTCGTTATTGTATTTGAAGAAAGAAGTTGGCTTTAGCGTGCACCTTCGTTACTTATGGGCTACTGGTGATGGTTGACGACACATTGCTATATCGTCTGAAAGCAAGGAAAGTGCGAATATGCTAACAGCGGGTTAACGGGCAACGAAAATTCGTAACTTATCTGGCATTTAAAAAATGCTCCATTAGATGTGTATATTTACAAAAAAAGATCGGTCACACAAGAGAATCCTTTAAATGAGCTATATGAATAAGGTAATTTGAATGGATTAGAAGTGAAAGGGACAGGTAAGGAAATCGGAATATTCGTTACGAGCCGAAAAATATTTTTCTAGTCTCTTCCAACCAGATAAATGTGTTGTTTGATAAAAAAAATTTCCATCAGATAGAGAAAAAAAAAATCTGCCGTTTCTTCGTAACATATAAATAATTTATAGCCACATTATGATTGTTAAATTTTGGCAAAAAAAACTTTTAAAAATAAGTTTGCAACCTAGATTTAGAATAATTTTTATTTTTGAAAATAAACAGTTATTTAAGCTTTTTCAGCCCAGCTATGTCGCGAAATATCTAATTATAAAGCTTATTCGTAAAAATTATAGTTATTTCCTTAATATAATAGAAAAAAAAAAGAAAAAAAAAAAAGAAGAAAACTTAATGATAAAGCGATTCTTATCGTTTATCTAAATTATATTGACTAAATCATCTCTACAAATTGGCTCTGTAGATAAAATTCGTTAGGCGGATGACAGCTGGAACAAAGCAAACATCGCGTTACTTTGCAAGTGAAAATTACTGATAACTACATCGAGACGACGCATTATTAATAATAATTTCGATTGAGATCTGCTGTGAACGAAGGTGCAACGGTCCGATCGTAAATGTCATCTCTACGGGTTCTATTTATCGCGCGTATTCTCATCGTAAAATGAACGCTGAAATTCATACGGCATTTATGTAAGGTGAAAAAACGTCGATTTCATTAACGGCCGCTCCGATTTTATAAGAAAGCGTTTTAACGATTTTAGTCCCGCAACCGGTTCCGCATGTAATGTTATTACGTTTCAAATCTGCTGTGCTTCCGTTCCGGTTAGCAGTCTGTAGACAACGCATTCGTGTTATGTGCGCGAAACACACCTGAAAGCCAGGACACTATTTAAGGACGGCGGCGGGATAATTTTACGAGGAACGTTGAAAAGACAAAACAATCGATTTTTCTGTTTGTCGTTAAATCCTACCGAAGCGGAATAAAAAGAAAATCGACAACTGCACTTAAAACCAGTAAAGATCTTTAGATGATTCCTGCGCTTGAGCTTCCAAACCTGTAATCAGAAATATCGAAAGGAAAAATATTTAATCAGTTTAACGAGAAAATATTTATTATTATACATATACATATATGTATATATATATATACATATGTATATGTATATATATATATACATATGTATATGTATATATATATATACATACATATATATATATATATATAGCTAGGAAAAAACAAACATACACACATAAAAAAACAAAACGTATTCACGGTAGCAACTCGAATATAATTTTTAAATTCTCGGTCCAAATCCGATTTCCTGATTACTCTAGAATTGTACAAAAAGAAAAATGGAAGTTTTTTATTGATAATATTTGACTGCCGCAGCATATTTTATATGAATAAAACAGAACTCCTTGATTTATTATCTTTAAAATACAGTCAAAAAATTCATATTCATTTTTCGCTTCAAATATGATTTTTTCTTCTATTAAAAATATCGCTTTTGGCTATTTTTAATTTTTCCACCGGTTTTACGATAAAACTCCCGGCTTTATTCCCGGTTAGGTGGCCATTCTTGTATTACGAGAAATCTACCCAAATTAATGAACAAACCCCGTTCCGGCTTAAATGAAACCGATTTTCATTCCCTATCCCCTCGTGAAACGAATGAAAGCGGGGTATCGTATTTGGTTCGTTTACACAGTGTCTGTTTGAAATGGAGCGTCGTGTGAATCGGTCGTCCACCATTAAGAGGCGAAGTGTAGTGCGATTTTTGTGGACAAAAAGTCATAATCCCACTAAAATTCATGTAAAGTGTACGATGATAAAGCAATGTCGAGACCCACGGTGTCCAAATAGTGCCGTATGTTCGAAGGAGGACGAGATTATGTGGAATATGAAATCGATCGTCAACTTCGCACATAGATGCAAACGTTAAATGCGTCGAAACTCTTATTCTTTCGGATGATCTCCCATGTACGTTCGATCATTTAAAAACAGCCCCGGAAGGAAAGCGTTTTGCGAACGACGAAGAAATGAAGAATTTCGTATTAGTTAGCCGAAGTTGGACGGACGTTTTTCAAAGAGGGCATCGAAAAATTGGTACCACGTTACGACAAGTGATCGAATATTTTAGGTGAATAGGTGTCGAAAAATACAGAAAGGATTTTGTAGATCTCAAAAATATATTTACGTCATGTTTTTTTATGATTTTTTGTTGTTTTTTTTTTTATCAACTTACTTATTGATCGTCCCTCGTGTTAAACAGGTTTTTAAACGTCTGTTTTCTCGCCATTTAAAATGTTCTAATATGTCGCGTACGGTATAAAAACGCATCATTTATCTGTTCAGAAGTAGAACTGCTCGGTGCTTTAAATACTGTTTATTGGTGCAGTCAAATCATTTCGAACGCGCCTGACTACATCATACCGTTCGTACCATTTGAAAAATAAATGAAAAAAGAAGAAAAAAAAACGCGCCTGACTACCTTCATGCTCTATTAAATGCGGCTCTAGGAATTCCTGGTAAATGTTGAAGATTGTTCAGAGTAATTAAATATCTAAATAACGAATTCTGCGAATTAATTAATTCCTCGCACCAGAGCTAAAACTTCACTGATGTGCACGAGAGCCTAAAATCTTACTCCGATAATAACAAATCCAACAAAATTCAGTTGCGAGAAGAAAATTATTTTTTAAATTTTCTAGTCAGTGTCGAAGTTATTTGCACCTCAAATATTCTACCAGAACAATGCACTCAAAGCTACATATATATATATATATATATATATATATATATATATATATATATATATATATATATAATATGGCTTATAATCAAATAATAAAATTTATAAGACACATTAATTAGAGCGCTTCCCCATTAAAACGGTTCCGAATTGTAAAACTGAAGTCTAACATTCACGTTTTGGTAATTACAAGCTTCGTGCAGCTTAGAAGTTTGTTTTATCCTACAGAAATATTTCAAAAAAAAAAAAAAAACTTTTATCGAGACGACTCTCACAGTAAATTGAAATATGGAAAATTGGCATTACATCGAAATTTTAACTATTACGTACTTGAAATGGATTTCACGAGTATTTGTAAGGAATAAGTGTAACGGCTGCTGGAAATGAACGCTCGCTTTATGTAGAAAACTTGATATTTTAAAATTTTAATTTCATTAAAAATAATTTCCAACTTACAGGGAACAGCAACCTTTGTATTTCGCACAAGTCCACTTTTAATTATAAATTTACTCCGATAGATAAAATTCACGTCTTTCGCTTTTCCGCGCCGTCAAGGAAGTAAATTGTAATACAAAATTACTACGTAACTTCTTTCAGGTGTAAATGTAATTGCATAAATGACGCGTTGTAATATCTAAACAGATACTTCATCAATGAAATACAAGTACCTATTTCTTAAAACTCCGCCAGTAATCACTACCACTTTTAGAAGCTTGCTTCGCGCAATGGTTTATACAGTAAAATACAATCGATGAAGCGTCTATAAGTCGAAAAAAAGCCAGGTCAGCGATAATGTTGCATTACTTTTGGCGCAATTTGTCTATACGTTTTCCAAAATGTTCACACGGGGGTAGGTAATCCTAGTTGTCGCTTTTTTTCTTTTGCGATATTATCTCGCTGATTTTTAAATACACCCCCTTCGCGCGTTTCCGTAAAAGCGTTTGTTCCGCATATTCGCGAGCTTGCAATATTTTAAATTTTCTATGTGGCGGCAATATCTGAGCTTCGTAAACTCTTCTCAGTGACCTACTTCTTTTGCTTTTGAACGCCGTTTTCACATTTTTAACGTCTCTGTATTTTACTTCATTTCTTTACTTTTTTGATATATCCGAAGCTTACAATATCCATTACTTTCGGAAAAATTGATTCGCGCAACAAGCGCTACAGTTATCATAGCGGTGGGACTAATTTCGAAGAGCCCGAAGCTGTAGTAAGGTATTACACAGAAACGTCTCCACGTACGACGATAGGCCATGACTTATGGCACTACACGTTTTAATCAAAAGTTTAAAAAAATTCAGTAAAAGCTTTTACTACTCTGACAGCATATTCGCGTAAATAAACTTTTGACGAAGCTTTCATAACGGTTTTCGGATCGTTTATTTCGCTAAGAAAACGAATGGTGATTTTTCTAATGAAGCTCCCCCTAGGCTACAAAAAAATAAAATTAAAAGAGCACATCATTTTTCTTCAACAAAAAGCACCGTAAATATGTTTAAGCGTTTTGAACGTTTATGATTTGCACGTTCAACCCATTGACTACTTTGCCGTATCGTGTAAGAGAAATTACAACTTTCACGAAACATTTCCAAATATCCTCGATCGTGATAATTTAAATAGCGCATATAAACTGATTTATTTTCTTCACTAAATGAGTCAGTCAAGTCAGCCACTTCTTCATCGCCTTCCAGAACCAGCATATTTCGATGGTTTACAATATTGTGAACTCCCTCGCCCAGCTACACCGCTTCAGGTCAAATTGTCCATTCGGCGCGCCACTTTCTATTCGACTGAGTTGTTTACCGAATTTTCTGAAAGGACGTAGAGTGGAATCAATTTTTTCACGTTTCAATACCGCCGCCGATTTTGAATCGTAGATACGCCTACGTTTGCGCAGAATGAATTTTCATTTCTTTTTCTGTTTTGCAATTTTTAGCTCTTTCCTTTCTTTGAATTTATTTTTGTTATTTATTCCTACTTTGACGTTAGACGTATCGAGAAAAAATCAAAAAGTCCCCCTCAGTTCAACGGTAAGCATTGAAACAACGTTAATTCAAATGCTAAACAAAGTCCCTTGACAGGGCATTAGGCGGACCGTGGAATTAAGCCTTTTCCATAATGTGCTTAAGTGTTCAATGAATCTGAAGAGAATACCGGGACCACAGTTCCTTTCTACTTTTGGATTATCCGCCTTTACTTTCCACCAAATAATTCTCTGGTATAAGCAATATTAAGTTTCGGTATATGGATCCAGAACGAGACAAGTCTCAATAACTTATGACACCTCTGGTTTGAAAGCCAAGCACCTAAATATTACATATTAAATATTGTAGATTTTAAAGGCGCAAGAGTATATTGTTGACGTAAGAAAAATTTAATTTTTTCTTTAAAAATATACCGAATATTTTTTTTTTTCAGAGAAATGTTTTCCTTAATTTTTCGTGTTTACTTCTCTTTCGAGATATGTATCGGCCCTGCTGTTATATCGTCTTTTTCGCTCTTATGCTGTATATTCTCGTCTTATTTCGTTAAATCTACTTCTAACAAATCCTATCCACGGACAACAATGCTCACGCACTTTCTAACAAGTATGCGTGCCTGTCGGTTTAACGGATTTCCTGAAGTTTGTGCGTACCGTTAATTTGCGAAGCTAGAAACGCCACTGAACTGAAACCAAACACTTTTTTCTTTAGCTGTTCTGGTAACTTTCGATTCCAAGATTCTTAAACAATGGATCTGCGAAAGGTCTTCTGTTTCGTATGTTATAAAATTCTCCGAAAATCTACGTTACATTTCACAACTTTATTCGATAATTCATTCCGGAACTATATAATTTTCCGTCTTTCTCTATCGCAAACGCCTAACTGATATGTTATATTGTTTCCTCTGCAAACCGCGTTTTAGTATTTATAAAATTTACCCTTTTTTTTTTTTTTTTTTTGAATGTAGATCAATCATTTATTTCTTAACACGATTAGTAATCGAAATCAAATAATGCTTTTCGACTAGTAGACATTAGTACCGTTTATTAACTGTTTCTCGATGTAAATTATTCTTTCGCCGCAGAAAAATAAATTCTTCTAACGACAAATATGGTTTATTCAGCTTTTTTTTTTTTGTAACTTTTTTTAAAGCCCTTCAATTCCGACGATCCTACGCATTCTGTGGATTGTAAAAGTAACAAACCAGCGCGCCTGTTTTACGGAAATTCAATCGAAATACCGTTTAAAATCTATGGCATATATTATATAACTTGATTTTTCGCATACATGTTTGCAACACTTTCAAGTAAATGAATACATAGACAACATTGAAAACAATATCTATATATCTATATGTATATAAAAATCCCGTGTCTTTATGTTTGTGCAGGATAAACTCGGGATTTACTTGACCGATTTTTATAAAATTTCGAAAGTACATGCAATTTAATCCAACTCTTAACAGATAGGATATTTTTTGTTTTAATTATTTACATAAATATTTGTTATATTAAATAATTCAATCAATCAATTAAAAAAAACAAATTTAATTGTTGGCTATTACTTTTTGCATTAATTATTTACATAAATATTTGTTATATTAAATAATTTAATCAATCAATTGAAAAAAAGCAAATTTGATAATTTTATTATTTTTTGAGCACCAACTACTTTTCGTGGCGACTTTTGTGTATCGTGCGATGTTAATCGAAATGCAGCCATGTTTATCGCTGGCGCATGGCGTTATTAATTTTTTCGCTGTCGTTTACGAAAAAGTTCGGTGTTATTACGGAATTACGAATGTAGAATTAATATGTGTGTTGATGATGCAATAGTTCCCCATTATGTAAAATACATAGATATAGGGATGGTGCATCTTTGTTTTCGTCTCTATCTTATTTATTATATAATAAGGAATTATTAGGAGTAGAAGAAAATGTATCGTTCAATTTGTTTGTAAAAACTGGAAAAGATTTAAGCAATATACTATTGGACTTAATGGGGAACATATAAAAATAAAATAAAGTATTTAACTGACATGTCAAATATTCGAACTTTTAGGCCAAAACCGCCGTATAAATTTTTTTAATTAACCGTTTAACTTTTTTTTTAATAATTTCCTACCAGAAATATTAAAATCTTTACTCAACTACTGTTATTTTGATTTTATGATAATAAATTAATTATAATAAAACGCTCGAGACAGAGTGGTTGAAAGATATGAGTGAAGATGTTCTCTTAAACGTGTAATTTTATGGGAGATCACCGTGTGAATAACTCGGCCTCTTCAAAACGATGGCTGTGTGTGTTGTTTAGTTGAGCAAAACTTTTTGTTATATTACGACGGACAGGTTATAGAAAAATCAACAATCTTCAGCTAAACGTGAAACATGAAGACTATTTTTTGTTAGACGGTGATAAACAGCTTTTACCCAAAAGAGAGAGAAAGAATCTTTACGTAAATACAATTCCAGATAAAACAAAAATTTTTAATGAATTTCCAAGCATAGATTTAAACGGTCATTAATACACGGGCGAAGCCGTGGGGCACAGCTAGTATACATATTATATTTAAATTGACACTACGTTCCAGAGATTTATCTCCATAATCATGGCGACGTACACTAAAGTAAAAACGTAAACAAAAAAACTGAATGTTGAGACTTACGGAACGCAATATCGATATATCAAGAAATGAACGATATATTTTGAAATTTTTTGGACGCGAGAATAGCAAAAATAACTCTATTCGAGTAGTAAAAGGAAAATATAGAAGAGGGCATACCGAATGACTAAACATTAAGTTAACTAGATTAACGTGTGAAGCAACAAAATGTGAACAGCCTATAGTAGACTTAGATTAGATAACTATAATATGGAGTTGGGAAAAAAAATAAATAAACCATGTAACCACTACATATCGATCGCGACGGTTATGAAGAAGATTGTTGGATTATTTGAAACTGATTCTCAATTTTTAGTATAATACTGATAATTAAAAGAAACTTTTTTACGCGCAAAAAATAAATAAAATGAATTGTACACAGAAGATTTTTTGGTGGTTGTTCAGCATCGTGACGTTGATACATATATATGTAATTATTTGTATTCCGGAATTATAGAAATTGCCGGTACGTCGGAGAATTTGTTCCCTCTACCTTTCGAAAACCTATTAACAGACACGGCGGTGATCTCTTAATTATTCATTCGGCAATCAAAAGTTTCATTTAAGAACGGAGCTCGGAGGGAACGACATTTTATTGATTTTTAACTGAAAGTTCGCTCAAAGCTTAGATGATTTTTAGCTTCAAACATTTCAACAATGTTTCGCCGAATTTAAAAATATACGCTCTACATTAACACGAGCGGCTTCCACGATGATGTCCCCCGAAAGCTAACAAATATACGTGGCTGCTTTCGTACGTGTTTTACATGTTGTTCATGTGAAGCAAAAAACAATTACCGGTGTTTTTTGTTCGTCTTTTTAATGGTTTTCCGTTTGTTTTTCTCTCTTGGAATTATCGCGTTGAAAAACGGCGTCCAATAGCAAGCACGGGGCAAAAGATTTCCAGCACCACTTGCTGGAAAGACTAGATAGACGGGGGGTGGGAGTCTCACAGAGAAGCAGCGCAGGTATTTCAGAAGGGAAAAGAATGATAAAAATCGTTGAACGAGCGAAACGGAGTTCAAAAGTTATGCAAAATAAAACAAACAAAAATGCAGCAGAGAGCTGTACGGAGGGGAAAAATTGTTGGAGGCGGAAAGGGTTTGCCGGCGTTTGAATAAAGAATGGAACGTGAGTTAATGGCAACTCAGGACACCGAATTGAGTTCTCATTATAATACACCCGCCGCTATAGCACTACTACACTCGCACGAGAGGCTTCCATTCCGGCACGACTCTGCTAGCCCTAACTCTCCAGTTAAGCAGTTCCCCTAAAACGGGGTTGTTCAGTCGCGCATTTTCGGTATTTTGCGCTGGCCGCGGCACTCTGCTGCTCGGTATTCGAAGGTAAACTCATTTTACGCCCGTCACGAACAACGCTGACTTGGTTATTTTTAATTTCTTCTACGTTGTAAGAATTTTGATTAGTCTTTTCATAATAATCATTTCTACCGCTGCTTATTCGCGGAATGTTTTACTTTTATTTGATTTTCCACCTTTTTCTTTTATTACTCGCAAGACGGTATTTTATTCTTAATTCAAGAAACTCGCAGCTTCGAAATCGGAAAATTTTTACATTCGTTTTTTATTTTCTCTCGTTATTTTCTGAAATCGAAAATCGTTAAAAGTGACTGGAAAAAGTACTGCTGAGGCATATAACTATGCACACTACTGATTGTTGTCACTTCGAAAATACCGAATAATTCGGAAACTCTCGGTGACGCGTAAAAGACACGTTGAAATATTTATTCCGCGCCACAAAATAATAGCTGTTAAACAATACTGTGCTTAAACGTTGCAGAAATTTAGTAGTACACCTCCTGCAGCAAAAACAAAAAGGAGAGAAACATTAGATGGAGAAAGGTTTAATTAACTTTTTTGATTTCGATCATTTTTTACTTTTATTTCGTTTTAAATGCAGTAAACCCTTGACAATCGCCAGGAATATGTTCCGAAATTTCTTTCGCACGTCACGTTAATTTTTCTGCCTATAATAACTGAGAAAAAAATACTTTTTTCCTTTTGTTCAACCGATTTAGAAGAATTACACTCGAAATTAGTTTTTAAAAGTATCTGAAACTGTCTCATAAAATAAATGATCAATTAATTCATGGTGGCCACTCGAATTTAAGTTTTAAATTCCCGGTCCAAATCCGATTTTTCCTGATTACTCCAGGATTGTAGGAAAAGAAGAATGGAATTCTTTTATTACCATCATTGATAATATTTGACCGCCGCAGCATATTTTATACGAATAAAACAAAACTCCATAATTTATCAGCTTTAAATTAAAAAATGCATATTCATTTTTCGCTTCGAATGTGATTTTTTCTTTTATTAAAAATATCGTTTTTGGCTATTTTTACTTTTTCTTCCGGTTTCTATAACAAAATTCCCGGTTGAGTGGCCATCATCATGCGTAGTTTGACTAAGCAACTACTCAAAGAACTGCTGCCGTTTCGTGAATCCTTTATTCTTTCTTTTCATTCGTCACTATTGCAGCTTTTGCTAAACTCCCGTTGTCTCTTTGTCATCACATCAAGAGTTATTCCCCCTCACCAGTCTTGTCGCTAGTACTTCTACTTTACGCGTCTAGGTGCAGCTACTCTTTTTTTTTCTAAGACTTTTGATTTCTACAGTTGTGTATCTAAGATAATCTACGCAACTTTTTACACATTTTAACCGACACCTGGTTTTCCAATTGTGTAACCAACTTATAAGTTAAAGATGGATTTTTCTCTCCTTTCTCCATTGACAATGCGATCTCTGCTTGCACAGTTGCAGCGCCATAATGTAAATAGTAAATTACTTTTCTCTTGTCGATTCTGTGGACCCTGCTTTTGCAGTAGTAGCCATGATTCCGAATTGGCTTTCATCCTTCTCGGACCACCCGTTTCTGCAGTCGCGGCCATACTCTTTGCTGATGGTGTACGTTCCTTCTTTCGTTGAGCATTGAAAATGCCCTTTACAGTTACTATCCCACAATTACCGGACTGTTTTTATTTTATTTTATTTTTTTTTTTTGGTATTTACTAAAGCCTTTGAAATTACAGGTTATCCATAGCCGGTCGCAATTTTCACTGCTCTCATTTTCCCCTGGTGGGTTGTTTCCTCCTCTGTACATGCGGTATTTTTTCTCCGCATTACTATTATCCTTATTCTTTCCATTCGTTCACCCTCTTTCCCGATATAAGTTTCACTCCTTTATCTTTTATGTTATTATTTTATTACTTTAGATTTTTCAAAGTAAACGTTCGACGTCGACCAGCCCAAAAAAATAAAAAGAATAAAAAAAAAAAAAAACCCAAAAAGTATGCATGAAAATTACAGTGATCATCCTATTCGCTGTTTGTACAATTCCACGTTTTATTAATTCCGACGTTAGAAAACAATTAAAAACATCGATTAAATAATTCATTATTGCATTAATTAAATTGATAATTTAAAAAATAATTTAGCGACAGTTTTTGTTGCAAACTGAAAAGTAATTTAACTGAACCAAACGCGTAATTCAGAATTTCGTAAATACCGCTTGCGTGAAGCATGCTTTTTAAGAATCTACAGTATATTTTTTTTTTTTTTTTTTTATTTCGATTTAAATGTTTTTTTCTTTTAACTGAATTATTGAATTTGAATTTTTTGATTTATCGTTTTTATATTTTTGATTTGCGAAATAGATTTAAAAAGAACGTAAGTGATTTTTAATGCAAAGATTTAAACATTCTCAGGGGTTTCGAAAGAGTTGAAGTTTTTACAGTCTTTTTACAAGCAAGTTATTTTCCGATGCGTCCGTATAATTAAGAGTTCATTTAATTATCTTGTTTTCTGTATAATCCGTAAAATTTTTCTCGGCCACTTTCATTTTAGCCAAGTATGTTGCGCGAAAATAATCAATCAATCAACAGGTTAATGTTTAAAAAGAATATGAGTGGCATTCACAGTGAAACATTTACAATAGCCAAAATCAGAACTCACCGGTAATTCAAAAATATGAAAAATTTAAAAAGACGCGAATTTCACTTATTAAATAAACATCGTAAAGCGTAATATTTTAAATTCTTAACAGCGATACGAAATAGCATAAACAAAATTAATATTGGGAAATAATTTAACTTTTCTTTCTTTTTTATTTTTAATGGGGATATTAAAAGTTACCTAAATATAAATATCTTCAGTTCATCTTTTAATTTGATGACTCTGAACTATCAAATAAAAATATTATAAAATTAAAAATCACATAAACGATCTCTATGCGATATTCCTTGTTCCTACAAAAATTAAAAATAATTTATCGGAAGAATAAACCACTCAGTAGTGTCGAAATTTCAGTCAACGGATCTTAACAATTTCGAAAAAATTATATTATTTAACATATCGGTCATTATTTAAATTTCAACGAATAAAATTTTTCTTAGTTAATAAAAATCGCCCTACACCATACTCGCGGACTCACTAAATAGTCGCTTATATTTATTTATCAAAGTTTTAAAATGATTTAAATTGCGGTTGTTTTCTGAAAAAATTAAATCGGCATAGGAGAAAATGATGAAAGTCTTATTGCTTGCAAACATTTGCCTCCAATCGGAAATAACTTCCAATATGGATAAAATTTCATTTGGCTCGTAATGGGCCCGTTTTTTTCAACCATTCATGAAGCATCAAACATCAAGAAGAAATTTTCTGTCACGCGCTTGTCGTTACTCTCGAACCAAATATGGTCATCACGGAAAGGTTTTCTCCGCGAAAAGGTAGTCCCAATTAGGGAAGGCAGAGTAGGTTTCCAACTTCACTTTTATACTGACACTAGATTCTGATTTATTTGGCGAAGGAACATAATAGTTCTCTTAATCCGCTCATCTCTTGCGCATAAATTACTGGTAACATTAAATGCTTCGTTTGCACATCTCATGCCAACAATTTTATATCAGGAATTTCAATTCGAACGGAATACACTACCATTTGATAATGTCGTTCTTAAAAGGCATTTTAATAGACAGCCGTTTTCCGGTTAACACATCCAAAAAATTAAAATGTTGCAAAAAAAAATTTTAGGTGACCCTAAAATATTTAAATCCGGTAGTTCACTGTCAATTTAAATTAATAATTAATCATCAAAAACACACGAAATATAATTACGATAGTGGCGCGGGTTTTCTATAGAAATTAAACGAATCAGTTTGAACCAAGAAAAATCCTTTTCCAAAAAAATAAACTTTCTGAGACACATTACAACGATTTCCAATCACGAGTATTTACGGTTTAAAAGTAACATCGCGAAACGTAAACTACCTTCGACCCATTATTTTTACAACTTTGTGCAACAGCTCGAGCGGAATAACAACGATAAATGCATTCCTCAAAGTTACATACATTTCAAATAACGAAAGATTTAACTTGCGATACTGTTTCTTAATAAGGCATTTTGTTTCTCGCTCGTGAAACCTACATGCCAAAAGAACGTGTTTATTAACATTTCTAAGCAATAAACTATAATAATTTTGCAGCTTCCCAACAGTAAAAAAAAAAAAAAAACCCTTACAACAGACGAAACTTTTAATTACTTACATCAGTGGCGGATCTACGGGAAGAATAGAGGACATCTCCCCCAAAGAACCAAAGACTCTATGAAAAAATTTGTTATAACAAAGAAACTTAATTTATGCTATAAAAGATTTGTATGAATTTTACACCTATAGATTTTAATAATTAATATTTAATACTATTTTCTAGTAAAACTATTAATGTTCCTTTTTTATTCTATTTTAAACACAACTATCGTTGATCTTTTCCGTTTTTATTTACTTTTAATTTATATTTTGTAATTTTAATTAAAAATAGTACGATGATGAATATATATATATATATTTAAACTTGCTCATGAACAAAGAATTCGGATCGGATTACTAATAAAATTACAAAAAAAATTAAAGTCTAATAAAAATACTATCTTTCTTACACTATTGTAGCTAGAGCTTTATAATTTTGTTTCATTTTTCACCCCTAAAAGTAAAACAAAAGTTAAATTAAAAATTGTAATAATTATGTATTTTTAAAACATTTTAAAATTTCTATAAAGGTCGCTATTTGATTTTCTTTATGAAACAAGGGGTATTCCACAAAAATCTACTGCCTACTGTAGAAGATTTTACGTAATTATATAACCCCCTCCCCAAATGTTCTTATCCTCCCAATGTCCTTCTTGATCCGCCACTGCTTACATGCCTGAAATTTGTACAAAATTAAGAAATTTTCTCTGTTTCAGTTAAAGTCTACGGTGGTTTATCGGGTAGGACTTTTTATATACGAGCAGATCAATTTTTTAGAATAATAGCGAATTAAAATAGCCTCTGACGACAACACCCTTTCATCTTTTTCATCTTTTTTAGTTTTTGACCGCTTAAAGAGCAAAAGATTTGTTTTAATCGCGTACACTCGAATACTACCGAAAGAAAACCAGCGAACATTTTTTTTTTTTTCGATCACTTAGAAAGCTTCCTTTTTTCCATTAGAAATAAGCGTTTTTTGTTTTTTTTCTTCCCAGTGCAAAACAGTCTAGGATGGCTTAATAGAAAAGGAAGGTTTTCTTACCTAAAATACGGGTTGTGTTTGTTAATTTTTAGAAATTCGTTTTATATAATTATTTGCTCATTCCCCTATTATTTTCAAATTTCACGAGACGTCTGTTTAAACGTTCGATATTCTTTTTCGCTATCGGCATTCAATTGAATTGTTTGATTAAGTTAAATACTGCGGTTTCAACTTCCGACAAGACATTTTCATTCCGTTTATATAAATAGAAACCAGTCATTAGACTGTTTTGCACTGGGAAGAAAAAAAAAAACGCTTATTTCTAATGGATAAAAGGAAGCTTTCTAAGTGATCGAAAAAAAAAATGTTCGTTGGTTTTGTTTCGGTAGTATTCGAGTGTACTCGATTAAAACGAATCTTTTGCTCTACAAGCGGTCAAAAACTAAAAAAGATGAAAGGGTGTTGTCGTCAGAGGCTATTTTAATTCGCTATTATTCTAAAAAATCGATTTACTCGTATGAAAAAGGTCCTGTCCGATAAACCACCGTAGACTTTAACTGAAACAGAGAAAATTTCTTAATTTTGTACAAATTTCAGGCATGTAAGCAGTGGCGAATCTAGAAGGACATTATATTATTTAATACATTTGTGTTCATTACTGGTTCTTTTTTATATAACTTAAATAATTAAGATGACGCAAAGGATTGATAACATCACTAATAACTTCATTTTTATTCCGCTTCTGGTTATTTCTATTTACAAAATAATTTCAAATAGCAATCTGTTCCTTCCAGCGTAAGGATCGATTTCGATTTTGTTGCTAAGCAAATTGTCCATCAGATAAAAGTAAAAACCATTTCTTTACAGTTATTTATTTTTATGTAGAAATCGAACGATGTCTCGCTCTGATATTTATAATTCATCACGCCGATCATGTGTTTTTCCAGTGTTCATCTCTCTCCGTGGAGCGTTCTGCCTTGTATTCTTATTTGCTGAAGCTTGAACTTCCTACTACTTATTGTGCTTCCTATATCCTGTCCTTTCCTTCCCCACTAATTATTCTCCTGCTATTTGTTCGTTTTTAGATAAATTTTCTGATCGGATTAAAATATAACCGACTTCTTTCCTTACCTTTTGTTTCTGGGTAAAGGTCCTTGGTTGACGAGCCCCCCCCAAAAAAAAAGACAATCAGAATCCATTTAATAAAAAATTATTCAATTGCATACAATTATGATTATAAAACCGATAGCGTATAAACATAAAAAAGAAATAATATAAATTACACGACTGGTGCAACAGTGTATTATAAAAAAAAATAAAATCGGACGTGTTTATTTACATTCAGGTTTTATTATTTCAATATAACTATCGGCACTAACTCTGTATTAGCTTTAATTATTGCACGCTCTAGCAACATTTTTAAAACCAGTTTTTAGACCGGCTTCCCTTTTTGCAATTTTTTCATCCTTCGCTATAATTAGTGATCTCGGCTGATACTTGTCGTCTTTTTCGATGACTTTAGCCAAATCATTAATGCGTTTTCCATTACGGGAAACTCGTATAATATCAGTCACGTCGGTTCTACTCTAAAAGACTTTGTATATACCGAATAAAAGCGATTTATGGAAAAAAAATTTCTACCGAAATTCAGCCAGGGTATTTCTTAAACTTTTTTTAACACACATTTAATGTAATTTACATTTTTATATTTAATATATATATATGAACGTATGTATACAATATTACTATCAAGCAATCTCGTAAAAAGAAAATTTTCTATAAAACAAGTTCATTAGCGACAAAAAAAAAATAACAAAAATTTTCTTATTGAATTTCATAAATTGAATCGGTAACACCGGCGTTTGATTAACATTTAAAGGTGATACCGAAGCGCATCTGAAACTGACGCTTCCCACCGGTAACTTCGCGACTTTTTTAATTTTACAATGCGACTCTGGATAGGACAGAATTTGCAGCATTGTTAAATTAACGCAAAGAAAGGAGGAATTCTTTCGAACTGGAAAAGTACAAAGACACCGACATCTCCAGCCAGCTGGTTTCGATCTTTTTATTGAAGTGCACATCGCGGATGACCTTTTTTTTTCTCGCTTTAACCCTACATCTGGATGTCTTTTATCGGAGACGATATAGAAACATCCATTGGCGGAAAATAACCACACCCACTAAACTCGGTTTCTATAGCAATTATTTAACAACAACCGTAAAGCTGGTCAGCAAAGAGCAAGAGGAGGCGATCGAACGCGAAGGGTTGTTGCTGCCGGTGATATAAGTTCCTTCCGCCTACCGCTACCAAGAACAGTCTCGTCAACCTCAGCCGCACACGAAATATGAATTTAAAATGTACCGATCGAATCGGACACGAAAATTAATTCGATTTATAAACTCGCCCGAATTATATCGTCGACACTTAATTCTCATTCTACCCGTACACTTCCTCCTCCAATCCGTTTTTTGGTTTTTCGCGCCTTCTCCTGCCATTACTAAGGAGGACACTAAATGGGACGCCGAACAGGACGCCTATCGCGAACACGATTTCAACCGATTTCCAATATTTATAAAGGCCGCTTTCTCTTAACCACCCTAAAATTATACGCGCCAACTTGTATAATATTCTCGCCGGCTTAATTCCACCCGGTAAAATGCATACACCTCTTCAATAGCTTATATATTTCATTGGCTTCCGACCTCGCTGCCGGCTTTAAATGTTCCTCGTGCGGATGATCGCCTTTCGCGTTATTCGACGCACTTTAAGCACAACAGGCCACTGTTAACTACCGAAAATTAAAAGAAAACCCATCCCCGCAGTGCGTGCCTACACTTTATCGAACCCCCTGTGATTGATTCCGGTCCGTTGTAGATGTTCCTTCGGCAAACTTTTCGGAATTTCCCGCGTATATGCCTGCGATCGTAACAGAGAATCGTTCGATTTCTTCTTTCTTCGTACGAAGAAACGACTAAATCCGATATAATCAAGTCTACCCTGTGCTACCCTCAAAGTAGGCTCACGCAAAAACATTTAATATTCCCCTAGTTACTTGAGGCGGTCTCTGTTTCCACTGACTTTGTTCAAATCGATCGCTTCTACAGAATCAATAGCGTACGACATGTAACCGAAAGACTTTTTAAAAACCTTCTCCTTATTTCAGCTGATTAGTACGTCTGACGTAACTGTTCTTTCCGTCTAACAAGCTCCGTATATATATATATATATATATATTCATAAAGCGTCGAAGTATCGATAGAAAATGTAACGGAAATCACTAAGTTTCAGCTTCGATTTTGAACTGCGCCCCGTGTCTTTGCAAAAAATTTCGATTAGTCCGAATTTCATGCTAATGATGTGAATATCTCGTGCATAGTATCTTGCCCATTATTGATTGTAGCCGAATTATTATATGTAGAGTTTTCACTATAACTGCATCAGTTGTATAGAACTTTTTTTTATGAAGATTCAGCATTTATATTAAAGAAAATAGGCAATAATTGCTTTCCTCTAGAAGGTGCACATTGACTATGTGTAAACATCACCATTACATTCTCTCACAATCTATGTATAATAAAAAAATAAAACCCGGTGTTTATTACTAAGTACTCACCACACATGTGCACAAAGATTTTATAATTAACATGTATATCCATAAGTACACTATAGCGGATTATACACAGATTATATCAAATATACTTGCCCACTGGTTATGTCCGGAATGGGAAAAACCGAAAAAAAAAAAAGAAGATGCACATGCTGAAACGAAACTTGTTTCGTATTTGATGAGATATTCTAGAATTATCCGAAATTTACACCATCTGATTGAATCAAATGGTTCACATCAAAGCGCGCACTTACACGGGGGGACATAGTCGCAGAGTTTTCTTTATCAATCGGCGCACACTGATTGTATCGGTTCCCGCTTTGTCAGGTATGAAGTATATTGAAATCTCTTCCGGCAGATTTATCACAGATAATTGACAGCGGGGAATTTTGCATAAATGTACACACCAATCCTATTAACCTGTAATCGCTATATTGTACAGGTGGCCCTTTCTACGTAGATTGACAATTTACTCCATATGTCCGTCCGCACAATAACCTATGTAGAATATCGATGGCTGCTCCGTTTAACCTTCAATACTTCCGCCGCTGCCATCAGCTTTACCGGTAGTTATGTTCTACTTTCTCTCTGCAAACACCTAATTCTTCCTATTTGAACTGATAAAACAGATTGACGCAGCGTTATTTTCGCGCACTTTCAAATGGATCTCATATATAGTCGTACCATCTGGGGGTTTATTGGACCTTCCTTTTGATCCATTCTTTTTCGCCCCTCTCCCTATTTCAGAGCATACGCATCTGTTACGTGCCTATTTTTATCTTTCGTACGCGTAATTTTAATTTCTCATTTTGCGCTCGTTTAAGCCGTTCTGATTTTTTCTTGCCTTCGTATTAAACTTGTGGTCTATCTGTTGTCGGTGATCTTTTTTGCTTCCACCGTTTCCTTCATTTTGCTAACTTTTTTACCCTTTCGTGCCCTATCTAATTTCAAGTGCTTCTACACGTTACGAAATTCCTAGGAACAGTTTTCTACAATTTGAAATCGTGAAAGAGATCTAGTTCTGTTCAAATGCACCGTAAACTGCGCAGTGCTTCGTTATCCTTTTCACAATTTCCGTGTCAAATGCGCGTCGATACTTTATTCTTTTTTAACTTTATTTATAGACGCGTCCAAAAATAATGACCACCGGTGCTTTAATCATATGTCCTCTTTCTCAATTTGCTTTCCCTCCACACCCCCAGCGGCCCTACATCTTATTTTTGACTATGTTACCCTTCCATCAGAATATACCTTACTTCCATTTCATAACTCTGCAGCGTCGTGTGGAATCTCAAAAAATTGTTTTCGCTTCTATATCTTTCCCTCGTGCTCGGAATCTTTTCAACCAGCAGCGTCAAGCGACAAAAATTATTTGAATTTCTTCTATCCGACCTTGCAGCGTTAAAAAACAGAGAGAGAAAAAACGCGGGTCTCATTTTTTTTTTTTTTTTTTTTTTAATCGTTCCAACTTTCCGCCCGATTTCAAACTAGTTGAAATTTTGTTATCTTTTCCAACCCAACCCTTTCAGTCATCTGGTGTCCCATATATATGAGACATCATTTCACAATTTTAATTAGGTTTTAGCAAAAAGAAAATATTACGGCCCGTGTCTAAAATAGTGTAGGCCGCACGGATATTATAACCAATTGCTCAACTAGTTGCGTTAGCACAATCGATTTGAAGCGCATATAACGGATTGTTGGAGAAATTGTTTTCACGTCTGAAGACCAAAAGCATGGTACGATTAGCACGCTTTATCAACCGGCAATCGCGGTTTCTGCAACGTATATAAAGCGTACATTCTTGCGGAGCATAACGAAAGAACTAAGATAAGCAAATGAGAAAATTCTTCAATCAGTGCGTTACGACGAATTGGATACAGTGCCGATGAAGGATTTTGTTGAAGTTTACGATCAAAATTTTACCGGTAAAGTGCACGTATCAACATGAATCGGATTTCCCGGTAAAATTATTCATGCGCATTATACGAATACGCCACAAAAACTAGGGGGGTCCGACAAAAGTCGTCAGCGAAAAATTCTGAAATAATTTTAAACGCCAAAAATATGAAATTTTCGCGCAACGTCTCCGCTATTGTGCATCCTTACCGAGATAATGCTTCACGATATTATTAACACTTAATCAGCAATTATTTACGAATAATTCAACGCGTTTCGAAAATAGCGGAAATTGATGTAATATTGGTAATATTCCCCGTAATCGTAAATACACGCTTCGAGAATTTTAATATGATCAAATTAACAATTTGAATAGACTAACATAACTAAATTGTCTGTAGCTCTGAGAAAAAACCTTCCGGGACTACCTCAGCATCAACCGAAGAACCATGTGACGCAGGCTCAATTAGGACCCTTTACTAATATTATTTCACTGGTAGCGCGGTAGCTTAGTGGTTAAGGTGCTTGGCTACTAAACCAGAGGTGTCGTAGGTTATCGAGACTTGTCTCGTTCCGGATATCCAGAGGTCACTTTCAGGTAATTTGAAATTGAATATTGGTTATAGCAGAGAAATCTGGGAAAGGGAAAGGCGGATAATCCAAAAATATATAGAAAGGAACTGCCCCGGGCCGGTATACTCTTTAGATCTATTAGACCCTTAAGTACATTATGAAAAGCTTAATTTCAGAATCCATGATAGCCCTTATCAAGGATATGTACGGGACTTGATCAACTTTTTTATACTATTTCACGCGTAGTTTTATTAGTAATATAATATTAATCTTGGAAAGGCTTCTCGTGATGACGAAATTATTATTAGAATTGCAAATAAGAAAGTATTTCAGCGACTAAAATAACTCTTCATTCTTACCGGGGAAAAAGAAAGAAAAAAAAAAAAAAAACAGTTTAATGTAGGTGAATACATCCTGTTTGTTAAAATGGTATAATAAAATAAACTTTAATAACAAACAATATAGAACAATAAATTAGATAAATACCTATTTAGAAACGTTTTCGGGCATAACCCATCATCAGCTAGCACTAACTTAAAGGAAACTTAAAACATACTCTGTTTTAAGTTTCCTTTAAGTTAGTGCTAGCTGATGATGGGTTATGCCCGAAAACGTTTCTAAATAGGTATTTATCTAATTTATTGTTCTATATTGTTTGTTATTAAAGTTTATTTTATTATAAAAAACAGTTTACCTGAATAGAGCGAGAACGTTTTAGAGATCACAATTTTATTTATTTTACTTTTTTAATACGTAGAAAAATAAAAACCGGTATTTTTCAGTTGTCTATGTCACGGTAAATTTAGCAGAATAAAAAAAATTAAAATAAATTTTGAAGACGTAAAAATCCGGCTAAGGACCAAGCGGAGACTGAACGGTAGTTTCATCGAAGATTCTTTAACTTGGAACACGCTTATTATTATTGCGACGTCCAAGTTAGATTTTCAGGACTCTGTTTAAACGCATTCGCATATACATCGAGAATTACTTTTTACGGAAAGTGGCATCAATTACTCTGCCGTAAAATTTGAAAATTGATGAAGCGAAAGTCTTCAAAATCCGGCTTCCGTGGTTTTAAAAGCAACGTGTCCGGCAGTATTTAAAGAACTCGTCGTGGAACAACAACCGGATTGATTTAAATTATTATTCAGAATCGACGAAACGCCATACTCCGGCAGAGTTTGGGGAAATTTTTCTCTTGAATTGCGAATAATAAAATTTCCGCGGACACTCGAAATACATATTTTTAAAAGCTAGAGCCGACAGAATCCCAAAGTACCAAAAACCATCGGGTACTTTTTATTTAACATACGAAGAGCTATGGAAATAGTTGGGAAAGTTACAACAATGGAAACAAATTTTACAGCTGAACAAACGAAAGAAAACAAAATAGAATTTTTCGCGGCCTAGAATTTACATTTCACTGAATACGACGATGAATTAAAGATGAAAACTTAAAGTAAATCGTTATTTCCTTTAAACCGTTCTTTTTCCTCGAGTCTATTGACCGAAGTAGTCGCTAATCGATTTCTAAGAGAAACAACCGCGACAGGATGGATTATTCGACACTGAAATCGGGAACAGCTTTGCGCATTAGGCCTCGTTTCATCTTTTGTTGATTTTAGTTCATGGAGAGAAAAAAAACAACAAAAAAACACGACGCTTGAATGAACTAGTTAAAATGTGAAAACGTATATTTAAACGGAATTTTACAGCGCAGTACGGGGGGACATAACACCATTTTTCATCGCTCGTTATGTGGGGACACGAATACACCAGGGATTACTATAAGACGGGTCTTGCAACAATTTTATCAGTTCCGAGATTGCAATATTATTCTAAAATTAAGTAATAGTAAACACACCGTTCTTAGGAAATATACAATTATAAATTTAAATGTTTCGGCGTCATAGTACACCATAATCATTACTCTAAAACGTTACACACAGCTGGAAGGAAATAATTTTATTATTCGCAATAGGGAAAAAAACAGATTGCCGATTCGTCAGGCTGATATGGTCGTTCAAACATTATTTTATTTCACAAAAATTCTTCTCCGCTTTTTCCAGATTCAAAAACATTTCAAATGCTTCACACACCGACAAACAGAGTAAAAGAATTCTGAAAATAATTACCGACAATGGCTCGGTCAGAAAGTAACCATAAAAAAAAGCAGTCTTTGATTTTACCGCCGCTCGATTTTCCTTAATAGGAAACGAAATACACATTTCTCCGATAAATCTCACTACCGAACAAAATTTCCAGCTTATATCCGATGATTGGCCAATACGTGGACATGCCGGATAATTTTATTATTCCAAAAACTATCGATCAAATTTCAAGTATTTTTTCAAAATCAAAAATGATTTTAGGTTTAGTTTTTTTTTTAAAACTCGATAGTGCTCGTGCTTCCTACATAGCACGTCCTTCTTAATGATCACGAATTCTCCCCTCTTGTTAAATTGATCAAAAGTTGGTGCATCTCGAATATGAGAATGCATTCGTAATCGTTGGATTCAATTTCGACAATAAATATATTTGATTCACAAGGTATTCCCCGTCGCGATAATAACATGTTTTGGGCTCGCATGTTCGTAACGCAACTGATGATCTCTCCCTCAGTCGAGTACTGCTCAATACTATTACATTCTTTTCTATATGCATATGCGCCAAAAAGAACTTCTTTTTATGCAGTAAATCGCGATACTCGCCGGTAATTAACGAGACTATTTTTTTGTTAATAAGTTTTACTTTCTCGAACTCGGAACAACCTGTATCTGGTAGTCTGATCGTTCTAGATGGCGGCGCATAGACAAATAAAAAGGTTCCATGTTATTAAGTGGGAAGGAAATGAAAAGTAGAAAATGAATTCGTAGGTAGCAAAGTAAAAGTTTGCGCGGCTCTGTTAATGGCACGGTATATGTGTAAATTTGCATAATAACGAAATCCAGATCAAATCAGATGCTCTTTACTTAAAACGCGGCTTTTCAATATTGTAGCAGTATATATATATATATATGTGTATATGTATATCGGGGAATAATTATTCTACAAAATCCTAATCTTGCAAAGATGTAGAATACACGTAATCAATTAAGGCCTGCCTGACAAAAAAACACATGAAAGCTTCGGTGGAAAAGAGGTAATATGAATGTGGAGGGGTTAAGCAGAAGTCTATCGAAATATTCTATAATTAGAACTATTCCTACATTTGATTTTCAAGAGGAATTATAAACATGTTTAGACACTACTTAAAAAAAGCCAAGCGAACCAGTTTTTTTTTCTTTTTATTTGGAATGTTTTTTAAATTGCGCCCCCTCCTACCCCTCCTCCGGAAATAGCTCAGATGATAGTGGCTAAAGAAGAAGCTATAACACAGCGGAAGATAAATTAGCAGAAATGTAGTTGCGCAGCGCCGAGCTGATACCGTTAATAGAAATATTTTCCACAAATGTTTGTGTTTTATTGGTTGATTTGGAAGCCGATTCTCCCCCCATTTAATTACCGGTTTCTAGAGCGGACGATAATATCGGTTCCATTTTTTATATAATGCAATTACTAAAAGATATACAGGGAGAGATGACGGTGGAGCACCAGATTAACAACAACCTTGGCTTTTTAAAATTAAGGGAACAACTCTTACAACCAGAGGAAGATGGTGACTGCCAGTCATCAGTAATTGCGATTTCGTAGCTGTTGGCCTAGAGATGCAGACGCGCCACAACATTTTAAAGTTACGCGCGCGTGGTTGGTTTATAGACTATATACACCCTGTCAAGAAAGTATCGGGAATTGTTAAATAAAACGAACAATTTTTAATTTTCATCCAAATTTATTTTGTCACCTTCAAAATAACATCCATTCGAAGCGATGCACATATGCCAACGCTTTTTCCACTCGGCAAAGCACTTCTGATAGGCGGTTTCCGGGATGGCCTTTAGCTCTCGCGTCGCATTCGTCTTGATGTCATCAATCGATTCGAAGCGCATTCCCCGTAGCGGAAATTTGAGTTTTGAGAATAGGAAGAAGTCGCAGGGTGCTAAATCTGGTGAATACGGCGGTTGTTCGATGATATTTACCGAGTGTTTGGCCAAAAACTCATTCACAATTATGGCTTTGTGAGACGGCGCATTATCGTGATGGAGAATCCAAGAATTGTCGACCCACAAATCGTTACGTTTACGACGGATAGCCTCTCTCAAACGTCTCAAAACACTTAAGTAAAACTCTTTGGTGACTGTCTGTCCGGCTGGCACATATTCATAGTGTACCACGCCTCGAATATCGAAGAAAACAATCAACATGATCTTCACTTTCGATCGGCTTTGGCGAGGTTTTTTCGGCTTTGGCGCGCCAATTGGCCGCCATTCGGACGATTGCTGGTTCGTAAGCGTGTCGTACTCGTACACCCATGTCTCGTCACCAGTAATTATCTTTTCCAAGAAGGTAGGATCCAAATTGGCTCGATCCAGCATGTCTGCAGCTACCTGTTCTCGGTACTTTTTTTGAAAGAAATTCAGGTCTTTCGGAACAAGCCGAGCCGCAACGCGTTGCATACCCAATTTTTCGTGCACAATCGTACGTACGCTCTCGTGTGACATGCCCAATCCATGAGCCATCTCTCTCAAGCTCACATGACAATTTTCAGCAACGATTTCCTTGATTTTATCGACGTTATCATCGGTCACACTCGTTGAAGGCCGTCCAGAGCGAGGCATGTCTTCGACCGTCTCCCGACCATCCTTGAACGCTCTGTACCACTCGTAAACCCGCGTTTTTGATAAAGCAGATTCACCAAAAGCCTTCTGTAACATTTTCAGTGTATCGGCACAAGAAATTTCGTTCGAAACACAGAATTTAACACAAGTACGTTGTTCAATATTTTCACTCATTGTAAAACTTCGACAAAACCTTCAAGGTCGACTGATTTTAATAGCTGCTGTAAACACACTGGTTGACAGATCGCGCTAAAAATAGGCATCATAATACAAAACAGTTGTACCAACCTGGAAAAAAAAAATTATCTGCCTAGCTATTACCCGGGAGATTTAAATTGACAATTCCCGATACTTTCTTGACAGGGTGTATATATATGTTTTTTAACATGCTAGCTTTGTACCTAGATTGGTTTATTTCCAGTTCTTGCGTTAAACGGGCACGGACGAACTACGTTTATTGTGAAGCACGTGGCATTGCACAAACCAGCTTCCTTGAGACGGGAAAAAATTGACGCAAAGCAACATACAAGTATTATGTCTTTCTGAAATTGAATTGTCCGCGTGCCAAAGTCTTGGCATCCAAATCGACAAATGAATGGTAAAGATAATTCTAGGTAAAAACGAAACAATGCTTAGCAGTTAAAAACGTGTGAGTTGATACTTCTAGTGTAAAAACGGTGAAAGTCACATTCTTTGTTCTGTTTTCCACTATTTCCCCGCAAAAATCAAAATTCTATTTCTCACACATATTCGACTATACAATAAATAAGGTACGCGACCGGGCGGCGGGTTTTTTTTTCTTCAAAATAAACATGCCCCGGCTATTAAGGTTTTTCCAGCCGATATGGAATATTCGTTTTTTATCACTTCCGCTACAGTTTTTGATAGCGAACGTACATTTAAATTTCTACGTCTTGTTTTAAAATTCGCCTAGTCGTTTTGTTTACACTAATATCAAATCCGACGAGAGATGTTCCTGCAGCAGTTATATCGAAAATA
The DNA here is from genome assembly GCA_039619475.1 of Icerya purchasi. Classification (NCBI taxonomy): domain Eukaryota; kingdom Metazoa; phylum Arthropoda; class Insecta; order Hemiptera; family Monophlebidae; genus Icerya; species Icerya purchasi. The sequence goes on from CM077115.1 coordinate 179,068,423, forward strand.
AATGTACATAGTAGAGAGTTTCGCGATCACTTTCGGTCTTAAAGCCTATTCTCAGCTATTATTATCAGACGGCGCTAGACTCTGTTCAATTCGGCGACTTAGCGCGAAAGTGTCGGTCGCTGCGGCAACGTCGGAAGTGGAAACTAGAAAGATCGGCTTCGTCAACGCAGTCTATTATAGACAGTTAAGTCGGATGTGTGTTCGATGTGTCTTACTGAGGCGCGGAGTAGCGCTTGGAGAAATTTAATTAGTTTGCAGCCGGACCGGAGAAAATGCAACGGTCGGGCAAGGTGAATGAAGGAGATTATCATCGCGGAAAACAATAATCGATACGGAGCGTCCGCCGGACCAATAAGAGGCGGATGTTAAACGTGTCAGGCGTGTCGGCTTTTGCTTTGTACGCAACTGCTATTAAGCGCATGTGCAGGTCCGGCTCTTCTTCGAATCGGTGTTCTTCTGGTTCGCTTTATATCTTATTCATCGGCAGATTCTGTTCTTTTCTCGTTCCTTTGTCGGTCAACTTTCATGCTCAAAGTCCGTGCCTGTTCCGTTTTTGTCAAAGCCCTTCCCCATTCTGCGCGGCCCAACTCTCCTTTGTACCGTCGTCCGGCGAAAACACTTTTTTCCTCCTTCCTCCTTCCTTCCTTCCTTTTTTTTTCTCCGCTTTATCCGCCCCTTTTTTTCCCAACAAAAATTTTTTACTACAGTCTGGTCTGCGACGACGGTCGAGTTGAAAAATCCGCTGCTCCTCGCAACACCGAATTCGTGCGCGCTGCTGGTAAAGCCAGTTCGGAGGATCACGTTGTGTCGACGACGCCGATAAACGAATTCCAACCGCATTCCTCGGAACTGCATTGTTCTCGGAATACTACGAGACACGCTGTACGCGCTGCCTCGCTCCGACGTCACCGTCGAATTATTATTTGTGCCGGAAGGAAAAGTGCGAAATTAATCAATCCGGCGGATAAAGAACGCGATTAATTATTAATCGGTAGTAAGCGAATTAATATGACCGGTATCGTCATCATGCCGGAGGAGCGGCTAGGCGAACGCGTAAATATCACCGTGTTATCTAATTACCTGCGGCCATCGACGGATAGGCGGTTGTGTACGGCGAACTGGCCGACTCCAACGTGTGGTGGCCGACTGCTGCAGCGGCGGCGGCCGCACTGTGACTTTGCGACCAATGTTCAATTCCGACCGCGCTTTTAGAATGGTGGTGATGGTATTGCGATGCCATATGAGCTGGTAATCTGGACGTGGTCGGTAACAGTAAACTACCATATTGAGCTGCCGCGGCCATATTGTGGTGGTGATGGTGATGGTGGTACTCGTGCACGGCTCTGAAAACGAAACCAAAAGACCACACATCATTGCGAAGAAAAACGCGAAACTCTTAATATAGCGATAACGCGAGCAGCGCTACTCTGAAAACGAACGACAATGGCCGAGATGCGATAAAAATCATTTTTAACTTTAATTACCGCTCGCTCGTTACCATAATTGGTTATTTCCGTTCACTCTTGTTCATTTTCTGCGCGCCTGCCTGTTCCATTTTTAAAATTACCCGTCCGACACCACAGTAGCAGCCGCAGCCGCAGCCGCCTCCTCCTTTGTGCGCCGTGCTAAGCCGATTTTTCGCACAACTACCTCTTACCGGCCCACGGGACCTCTCCCAACTTACGAGACATCGCTCCTTCTCGAAAAGTGCCCAGTTAACCGATCTAATCTAAAGCCTCGCGAGAAAGTTGCCCTGTCCAAACATCATAGCCCCGATGATCATTCTCTTTTACTTCGTTTTAATTGGCTGCCACTTCATTACGGTTGTCCCCCTCCCCTTTACAAATGCCACTGCACTGAATTCTGTGCCAGTCACCCTTTATAACCATGACTATGTCGCCGCTTTGTTATTGTTTTGGAAAATTTTACAAAAAAAAAAAAAAATAAGAAAATAATGGGCATTCAAGAAAACACGGTTGTACAACATAAACTCGCATAGCACTAGCAGACAAGTATGCAGGCCTGGATTAGGGGAGGAGGGCTCCAGCCCCGGGACCCATCTTATAAAGGGGCCCCCAAGAGGCTCCCACAAGTATGACTAAACGTGCGGTAATAGATGTTTTTCCAAACATTTATATTATGCATATAGAATATGCAATATCTATACCGATTACAAATTGTGAGGTTGCTCATTCATTTCTTTATGGTTTTTTTTTTTTTTTTTTTTTTTTTAATTATTATTTCATTATTCATGTCGAACATTTTTTTGGCAATTTATGCTAACTGAAACCGGGTAATCTATCGATTAGGCTATAGCCCAGGGCGGAGGAATTTTAAAAATACATCTCTCTTTTAAAGCAATCTGATGAGAGTTACTGATTTTTCGGATTTAATCAACTCTTTCGCGTCGCAGCAGCCGTAGGGACAACACGTTCTTAAGTGAATTAGTTAAGTAAGAGTATGTTTAAATAAATGCTTTTTTTGTTTATAATTAATATTCATAGCAATTACATGTGAAGATATGCTAGCAGAATAGGGTAGGCTTCAAATGTGCTGTTAATATTTAAGGATTATTCAAATCTACCAATCGATTTGTATCATTTACATTGAGAAGAGCCCAAATGCGAATAGTTCGACTGCATCATTAATAATTTTTGACCATATTTCTTCTCTCCTTCGCTTCGTTCTTCAATTAAACCAAATTTCGCTTCTTTTTTTTTCAGTCTAAAATATACAGATATATAAAATACGTTACTGGCTAAAAGGTTAAAAGGAAAAACCAAGCCAAAAAAAAAAAAAAAAAAAAATGTTTTTCCACACTTTTTTCTGTTTTAACATACCCGCTAGCTGAGTTGTTTTTACGTTCCGAAATTAAGTTAAATCGATATATTTTTTTGGCTCGAATTATTTTTGAAGCCAAAAAAAAAGTAATAATAATAATCCCGATAAAGCAAAATTTAATCAACTAGCCGTTAATCGAAATTACTATTATTCGAATGAGATCAATATTTTACAATGTAAAAATATCAGACAGAGGCGGCCGTGAATATGCTTTAACGCTACAAACAACGCCTGCATGCAGAATTATTCGCAGGAGATAACCGGCCAGACCGAGTTCTTTCACAGAAACCTGTTACATTTGCGCGTGATAAATTCATCACTTTCCGGTATGTAAAATTCCGAACGAAATTTTTCTATTCGTCAGAATTTCCTCTAGCGCGTAGGTTTTTCGACACTTGTTTACAATACTTCTGTACGCTTTTAGCTGAATAGATTTTTGAAATGGCTTTTTATTTTTTCTCATTTTTATATTTATTCCTGATTGCGAGTTTAGATATTCCTCTTACGCGCGAAATCTTACTAAATGCGCTATTTTAAAATAAAAGGAATAGATTTAAATTAAACTCGTAACCGTGTAAACACAAAAGAGCGCTTCCAACAAAATATTAACGAAGGTTTCGTTTTATTCGGTTTTTTCCCTTTGTGCGTGGGTGTGTGTGTGTGTGCGCACGAAAGAGGGGCACATATATATATATAACGTTCGCAACAAGACGTACTTGGCACGTAATATTGGGCAGAAATGGTCATTTTATTTATACGCGTTAATTCGCAGTATAGGGGCAGCCGACTGAGCTTGTCTCCTTAACATTCCAAAACTTGAGTTAATGTGTCTACTCGGTATATCACTTTTTCTTCATACAAAAATAACCGGAATAATTTTCAATCCGCGTATCGTTATATTAAATTTATTTTTTGATTTTAAAAAATGTTGAACAATCATGCAATCGAGTAGGCTCAAAATTAGAACAATCAAAAATCAACATAATAAATTGTTTTACACCTTTATTCTGCTGTTTTTAAAATATTCACGATCATTCCAATATGAATAACGTAATAAATGCGTTACGCTATAGATTTATAGTCAATGTCACTAAATTTATTTAAAACTTCTTTAATCATCTAAGTACGCTTTTAAGTACGAGTTCAGCTGCCTCGATTAAACTTTGCTTATACAACGCGGACGAACAATGTTGTTATTTTTATCTTCAAAATTATTCTATTCCTTCTTTATGCGTTTCCTTAAATGTGATTTTTTCGTGGTCCTACTACGAATGAATGCCCCCCCCCCCAGTTTTATGTATATTCTTTTAATCTTTTCGACTGTTAACGAGCGTTTTAATCATATTTTTTCAGACATATTATAATTTCGTAATCATATAATTCACTATCTAAAGAAAATAATAATAAAAAACACAAACCGCAAAACAACCAAACAAATTCAAGATAAATTTTCAGTATTCCTCCTACCGAAGGTTATTCATCGCTGATTGGAAGAATTAGTAACGCGTGTTTTATTTATACCATTTTATTCAACGCATGGGTTATTGTTACCTATTTCAAAAGTAGGTGCGGCGCATGCGCACTTCAAAGATATTACATTTGCCCGTATTACTACCTAAAAACGTTTATAATTCCGCATGTGCGAGAAATGAACAACCGGTTTTTTTCCTGATCTATGGTAGTCCGAAAGTAAAAGAACATTTATATCACAAAACTGCTCGACGAGGTATTTTAATTACTTTTTAAAATTAGGCCCTCTGAAAATTTTACGTAATAAGGCTTTTTAGAAAAAATCGTACTGATATTTATTTATTTATTTATTTTTTTTTTTGACAATTCGTCAACCAAAAAAACCTCTGTGCGAAAACATCGTAAGAAGAAGCTTACGAAAGACATAATGAATAAGGTCAGGTTAGGAGATACAATTTAAGCCTTTTAACTAACCGAGATACAGGACGTTTACCAAAACACTTGAACGACGTGATTAATGTGTAGACAATTAATTTTTGCAATTTTGGAACCGTTCACACCATAATTTCAAGCAATCGTTGTAAGTTTAATTTTTTAGTACTCTCATTTGAATTTCCGATCTCTTCCCAGTAGTGTATAACAATTAGTACTTATGGAATTGTTAAAAAGTAATATTTTCTTTTTTTATTTTTATATATATATATATATAGATACGTAACTCGAGCAATTCGGTAATATTCGTAAATTTATGTTGATCACATTCAAATTTATTACATTTGTATCTATAAATGCAACTTGGCTTCTAATAAGATATTAAAATCATTTTTTTTTTTTTTATGGAAATTTAAAAAAAATTGAATGTATTCAATTATGTTTATTATTAAATTTATACTGTCGCATTCAAATATTCTACAATAATAGTTAAATCGATAATGTTTATATTATATTAAAACAAATTTCATATACGTTCTCTCATATTCTCCCTATCCGTCTGAATTAATTTACTATAGTTTCCAGACCACATCAGCATGCTCAGTGGAACCCGAGTTGCTGCTTTCCCCGTTTTCTCTTCTGAAAAAGAGCGTATTCTAATCTGATGTGCTCGTGTAAAAAAAATCAATTATAAATTTCGATTTCCCGGATACCTATAACATGACTTTTTTTCGTAATGATTTTTTCATCTGTCTGTTTATTTAATCTTTCTTTCTCGTCTCTAGTCTTTTGATTTTCCTTCCAATTTTCTACACAGCTAATTTTTCCTCAAAACGGCCAAGGCTTCCAAGTTCCCTCTTTCCCATCATCCTTTTCCCTGTAATTTCTCGAATGATGAGTTAATCTCTTTCATTAACTCCATTGCTCCTTGCTACGTTCCTAATTTTAATGAATCACGTCGCATTTCATTTTCTTCCACCTCCACACATTTTCTGGTCACTCCTTTTACCTTTACGGAATTAGAAACATCCTTACGCAATTCTTCAGATTCTGCTCCCGGAGTTGACGGTAGTTCCTTTTTTATTCTCAAAAACCTTTCGGACTCTTCTTCTCTTCGGTTCCTCTTAAACTTGTTTAACTATTTTCTTCACTTTGGTTGTACTCGCTTTTTCTTTTGGGTTACCTTCATCGTTATACCTATCCCTAAACTCAACTCTTCCTCACTTCGTCCAATTTCTCTTGCTTCTTGGGTCAGGAAGCTTTTCGAAAACTTAATCAACGTCTTGTTTGGTGGCTGGAACATCACAACTTATTGCCTAGTAATATGTTTGGTTTCTGCCGTGGTCGCCGCCCTCCTGATTGTTTTCTCTTAATAACAACCAACCTCTTTTTTCAAAATTAATGAATATAGATGAATGAGTTTTGTACAACTATTTGCTTTTATTAGCATTCTGTCGATAATTTTGCTGATTAACCATTAATAATAATTTCCCAACATTATTCAATATCTATTTTATCAAAATTGCTTCCTTGTCTTTGAATTCCCGTTCTCTTTTCTTTGCAGACGACATCCTCATTTATTCCTCTCATCGCAACATCTCGTAGGCTAACTCCCAACTTCAAAACTTCTTAACTTCATTGCAAAACGCCTCATCCAACATCCATCTTTTCATTTCCTCTTCTAAGTCTTCTACTGTCGTCTTTACACTGCGCCCTTTTATTACTTCCTCAATCATCCTCGTCTTAAATAATAGCCCAATTCCTCTTACTTCTTCCTTTCGTTATTTGGGTAGCCGGCTTTCCTTTCATGCACATATCAACCGTCTATACGTATCCACCATTAAAAAGCTCAAACCTCATTAAATCTCTTTCTCACACCGACTGAAGAGGTGATCCTGTGATCCTGCTTATGTTTTACAAATCTTTTACCCGCTCTGTTCTTGATTACTGTTCCTATATTTATGGTAATCCTTCTAGATCCCTTCTGTCTAAGCTCCATCGGGTCCAAAATACATGTATCCATCTCTGCCTTGGAGCCCGAAAGTCTACTCCTATCCCCAACTGTACACGCTGAATCTTACATTCCTCCTCTTTTCCTTCGACGTTCCTTCTTGGGTTATCATTTCCTCATCAAACGGTTGCCTATTTCCTTTTGCTATCTTATTCCTTCATCTTGCGTAACTGGCATTTTTCTGCTGACAAAACTCCTATTCTATCTTTTATCGCTGGCCGCCTTATCCAGTTTTCTCCGTATATCTACACTCACAATAAAATCACTTATTTCTGCTTCAATTTTTCCTCTTTTCAATTTTTTTTTTTTTTTTTTTTGGTTCCCCAGTTCGGACGTTACCGATGGGGCAAGTTTATTATTATATTCTGTGCACAACCATATTATTCAGTGTACTTAATGTATAATACAGTAAGCTTTGACAATCTTTAACTTTTTGTGTGGTGGATGTGGTGGGTACTTAAAATCTAACACAGAATATTAGAATAAAGATATAATAAACAATATTGTAAATGTAGCGGCGATGTGATTACTTAGGCTCCACTACAATTAGTAAAATATAATAATATAAATATGTCAATTATGGTATGTGTATAAATGTACCTAGTGGATTATGAGCACAATACACTTAAATATATTACATCTTATGTAAATAGTTAACATACTCGTAAATATTACTGTATATTATTAGATAATTCTAATGAAATTTATGTGGTGAACATTTTAAACTATACATATTCATAAAAGTAATCATGTAGATTGATCACTCGATTTCAAGGTTAGTTTTTCTTTCATTAAGACGTGGAACTGGGCAATAGTTTAGAAGCATTTGTTTCATCAATGTTTAGGGACATATTTGGGCTAATATTAAATTGGTTCCTTAAATGATTGAAAGCGTTGCCGGTGAAGATTGTGTGTTGGATATTATCTACATTATTTGATGCACATAACAGACAGTTTGGTGTGTCTGTTATTTTGAATCTATGGAGATATTCTCCGAAGTTTCCATGACCTGAGAATAACTGGACATTGAAAAATGTAGTATTTACATTTTTAATTTTAAGTTTATTTTTTATGTTAAGGAAGAAGTTGTAGGTTTTGCGACCTGTGTCATAGAGTAATTTCATTCGTAATATGTTTTTTTAATAATTTTATAAGTGGTGAAGGCCTAGTATGTCTTGGATGCAATTATCAGATAGAAATTTCAGAGAATTAACTAGATGTAGATTTTTTACAATCCTATATTCTGATATTATTGCTCGTCCCCCCCCCCCCCCCCCAAGAAATAGGTCTAGTGGGACTATATTGGCAATAACACATGCAGTTGATGATGGAAAAGTTCTATAGAAGTACGAAATATTTAATATGAATTTTCTTTGTTGTTTGTTGATTTTTGTAAGTATTTTTTTATTTATATAGGTACTGGAAGCATAGCCATATATTGATTGTATTAAGCCTATGTAGAGTATGGTTCTTTCCTTATATCGGAGGCCATAATTGTTAGGTAGTAGTTTTCGAAGTTTGTCATACAGGTTGCTGCATTTAGTATTAACTGCTTCAATATGAGCAGTAAACGTTAACTTATTGTCTATTAAGACCCCAAGGTATTTGATTCTGTTAGATAAACGAATTGGTTGTTCAGAGATTATTTTAAGTTTTTCAACATTATTGGCAATATTATTCTTACCAAAGATGATTAATTCACATTTTTCAAGTGAGAAAGAAAGACCCATTTTCCGTTATAATATTTTCTAGGTTTTTACAAATTATTTCAATTTTATAAAGGTTAGTATGCGGATTCTTCATCCTATTGACTGCTTTTATTCTGCTATTTCTCCCAAACCTATTCTTTATCACGTTGTTAGATCAGAATTTCTACAGAATCTTAGCTCCTTTTCCCCAATCATTTTTTGATCTTCACTGATGGCTCCAAAGGATCTAATGGTGTTGGTGCAGCTTTCTTCTGTCCTTCTCTTAACAACTTCGGGTTTTCCCCCCTTTCGTTCAATCTTTTATGCTGTGTCTTCTGCTATTCTGCATGCCCTTCTTTTTATCAGATCTTCACCGGCCTCTCGCAATATCCTTATCCTGTCGGATGCTCAAAACGTGCTGCAGACTATCACATCTCGTCTCCCTTCTTACTCAACCGACTACATCATTCTTTTGATTCGTTCTTTGATTCATGATCTCTTCTTTCCCCACTTAGTCCAAACGGATTTCCTTTGGATTCCTGGCCATGCCGGAATTGAGGGAAATGAGTTGGTTGACTCATTCGCTCGATTATCTTCCTTTTCTGGTAGGTTTCTTCGTGCTTTCTCAACATCCAATATTATCCTTCTGTCTGCAGCTGCTCATTCCAGACTGTGGTTTAACTCATACGTCTCCTCATTCTCCGACCCGAACTTCTTTTTCTTGTCTATTCTTCCCTTCCACGCTTACCCTGGTTTATTAACTTTCCTCTATGCGCCGTTCCAACCTCTCTGCGATTTGCCGCCTGCATTTTAGGCATAGTTTGCTCTCTTCCTCGCTATTTATTCTCTCGTGTCTTCTCCTTATTGTCCATTGCACTCTCCCAGCAATCAATTTATTTGTGATCCCGATCATATAATGTTCAGTTGTTCGTCGTTTTCAACTGAACAAGCTTCTTTTTATTCCTTTCTCTTACAAACCGGTGTTCCCGCTCCATACTGTGCTTCATTAATTCTCTCCCCTCCTTCTCCTTCTGTTATCCTAGCTCTTGATTCCTTTCTGTCGGCTATCTCTGATCGTGTAAGGATCTGAGTCTCTCGTACCCCTCTGTTTCATTGTTCTTGGGCCAATGACCATGTTGACGAACCCATATAAAAATTTTAAAAATTCTACACAAAAAGATATAAAAAACCTGACAAAAACTGCTATTAGAAAGGCAAAATATTTTTGCTCTACATTATATTCAGAAAAAAAAATATATACATATAAACATGTGTGTATGGGTGTGTTGTATATATAATAAAAAAGTAAAAGAAAGGGAGTTCATTTGTTGTTGTTTTTTTTGAGATTCATTCAAAAACTACCGCACCCATTTTAAAAATTCTTTCGTCGTTTGAGAGCTACTTTACTTCAGATAGTAAATGTCCCATTTCCAACATAATTAAAGGCTTGTAAGAAAATTTAATACTTCACAGAAAAAATAGCAATACTTGAACGAAATCTTGTCGGGCCACTACTATATAAAATATAAATAAACATATACCACCTAATTATACTAAATAATATATGATTCTTAGAAAACAAAATCATGAATTTTTTCACTTGTTTTTTGTTTCAATTTTTTGAATTAATACTATAATAACTCTTCGTTTTTTTTTAAACTATTAATATTATTATATGTAGTTTTTAAGTATTTCATACCCGGGCAAAGCCGGGGCTATTTCAACTAGTACACCATAAAATTAAAAGATAAAAAAACTGAAAAAAACCTACAGTCCATTCTATAGGCTAGAAAACATTCGACAAAGGACAAGGCATCCCCCGTTCTATCGTAATCGATCTACTATGGATTCCTGGTCATTGCGGCATTCTTGGCAACGAGTTGGTTGACTCGTTAGCACGTTCGGCGGCGATTAATGGTCTATTCATTAGTAGATTTCTCCCAGTTACCTTCACCTACGCTATTTAAATCGTACTTTCCTATGTCACTCTTGTTTTTCCCGTGTATCCTTGCTATATTTCTTTATCAAACTGAAACTTGTGACCCTAATCCTTTTCCTTACCAAACGTTATATACTTTAAAGTGTGGTTTATCAAAACAAAGGCTAGGAAGCCTTCTCCTTAACATAGCCCTTATCTTTCACTTCTCACTCCATCATACTCTCTATATTCGACCGGATCATCAATGAGTGCGTAGGTCTTCAATTAACGTGCCCAAGAAATAATAATAATAATAAAAAAGGACTACATATTTATTAGCAGTTTCGTTTTAAGTTGATCGGATTATTAATGAGGAGCTTACCTGTGATGATGATGGGCAGCATACTGTTGGTAGTGCGAATGCCAAGGATCCGAGGAGCTGGATGTAGATGCGGCAGCGGCAACAGCAGCGTGGTAAGCAGATTCGCCGCTGTAAAATTCACTATTATTCGCGCTGGCTACCGTATGATGACTGGTTACGCTTTGCACAGCAGAGACTGGAAACTGATATTCGCTGTTCCAAAAGGATGGCGGGAAGTTTCTCGTTGCCATCGGGGTATAGTCTGAAAACGTAAAAAGCCACATCAAATTCGCTTTACAGTCTTACTATCATTGAAGAGTCTGATGGAAACAGAAAAATCACCAGATGGACAATTAGCAGGAATGCAGACGAAAATCTGTGTCTAGTTATCGGAGCAACTAGATTAAGCAATAATAGAAGTAAGACATCACCGCAACTATAACAGCTGGCGAGTTTTCCAAAACATGACCATTTAGTAGCGATAAAACAACTTGGCTTTGATTAAGAGGAAGCGATACAAACATTTCGCTTACGCTAATGGAAGAAAATTAGTCACTATCATAGGGAGGAAAATTTAATATTATCTTTTTTTCTTGTTGGCTCTACAACTGTTTTTACGCTAACAGAAATATTTCCATTTATTCATCGAGATACGGTGAAAAAAAGATTCCCTAGTTACTGAAATCATGTAGTAAGTTCTCCAAATCAAACTGCAGAAGTGTCTGTTCAACACGAAACGAGAACAGGTAGAATATTGAGTAATGTATACGAATGTGGAGAGATTGACTCAATTGAACACATTATTTGCCAATGTGAAATATATAATGACTATAGAACGGATTTAAAAAACCAAAAAAAAACAAAAAAAACTACCATTTTATAAGACCATGCCAATAATCTTATTACAGATTAATCAGGAACCTGCTTACATTCTGTACCAATACATAAAACCTCAGTAACGTAATTATATAAAATGTAATTTATTTCCATTATATATATATATATATATATAGAAAAAGGTAATGAATGGCCAGATGGCGAAAGCTAGGCGCAGAAGGGGATGCGAAAATGAAAAATGAGAATGTATCAAAATTGATTTTTCGATTGAAACTCTCGTTCAAAGGGCACATAATATTCCATAAAAAGTAAAAAGTGGCAAAGTGTGTGTTGTAATCAGTGCATGGGAGTATATTATTGTCGTAAGAGTAGGGTTACTATTTGCTGTATAGATAAAAAATGTAATTTCGTTTAATACGGCCGTCTTTCGGTATAATAGCATCGAGCAAACAAAAAGTTTGGTGGAAAAGTGTGCATATGGAATCCGTGACACCCGCTTTAAGTTTACAATTTTTCAAATCATCCGACTTAATACGAACCGTTACAGTAGTTTGAAAAGAGACGAGAGGAGGGAGTCAAGTGGAAATAATGTAATATTTCATGAACTTTTTGCTTCAAATTACGATCTTTTTAATTTCATAAAGTAATATATTTTTACTTTAGTATTGGGTTAACGCGTCTCACAAAACGTACAGCATAGAACATATGCGACAGTATCATAAATATTTTATTATTTCGGAATGACCTAATTTATTTTGCAAACAGTTATGCGTAACGGCGTTCGCGTTCAAAATCGCACCCAGTCCAAAATTCTTACGAAACAATTCAATACCTACACAGACTGCGATTCATGATTTCTCTAATGGGATGATGATATTCGTAAATATGAAAAGAATGTGAAATCATATATATCGTACGTATAAAAATTTTCAAAGTAACGCATTACTTTAGGTTTCCTATTCACTTTATTGACTGCAAATACTGCGGCTCTGTATGAAGTTTATTACACGTCGATTACTCGCAACGAGATGACAGTTAGTGTTGTAAAACAACATTCCGATTAAATAGAAATGAAAAATGTAAATAAAAAAGTCAGAAATGATTGATTTTTCTCCACTTTTTTATGAAATCACTGCAGTATAATAAAAAAGCGATATTTAGTCGGGCGAGTTAGCGCAAGTGGTACTAAAATAACTGATTTAAAGTGGAACTTCAGTCATTAAAACCCTATAGTTAAAAGAGTATTTTTTGCGGCTATCATCAGGTCGCTGTTAGGCATTTATTGTTTTTCTAACGCTAATAAGTTTTTTTTTTATTTCAAAGGGCGCATTATATTTAAATCTAAAAACCCTTTACAAGTAATATGAATAGATCCGACAAAAAACTGCATCCTACTTTTCTAATTCGATGAATGGAACAGATCAGGATCTCGAAATTGGACAGAAAGTAGGAGAAATGCACTGTGCATTAAAGTTTGTTGTGTATTTATTTAATTACGTGCACTGTATTACTGATCTCATTTTGCATCTGTAAATTTTCGTGTTTCTCAGTGTGTATAAATGAAAAATTATTTGTGTTACAAATGATTCAGTTCTGTTACGTATATATTCCCTTGACCCCTCTTGCTTGCATTTCTGACTCTTTCTCTTCTATACTTTGAATAAAATGATCAAAATTTACAACGTAATTTTCTAAATCGGTCCATTTGAATACGAAAAAAACGAGACGAACGTGTAACCTCCTTCTTTTTTTTGGAAGTCGGTAACAAAGCTATATTTCCGTGGTAATTTTGCAAATTGATAGAATTTGAAGTCTAATAAAAATAATAAGAAAGAAAAATTTCACATTTTTCGACGAATACTCAATTTATGTTCACCGATTTTCATAATTACTCACATATGTAGTACCTAAGTTAAATGGTACTCTTTCTAATGGATAATCAGTAAAATCGGTCTATATAAATATGAGTTATGCGCGACCATGGAGAAAAAAAAAAAAAAAACGAGATGCACGTATAACCTCCTTTTTTTGGAAGTCGGTAAAAATTTAAAGTTTCATAAAATCCTCCGATTGATGCAAGGCCGAATGAAGTCTTCGAAAGCAAATGAAACGGCTCCTATAAAAATATATGCAGCAGCAGCTGTGGTACAAAGTTATCGGATTATCGCGGAAGTCTTTGGCTCCAGCTAAATCTCGGATATTTACTTTGTATATTTTGAACTCGTCAATTAAAGATCGATTTAGAATATTTAAAATTGAATTATTCTCTTTAAGCAGAAATTTTAGATATTTCTCGTTTTTGTAATTGTACTGAAATGAATATTCTATTTTTAAACGCGTGATTGTACACATCGCATGTTTGTTTCGGTAATGTTTTTAATTTATTCCCGATAGTAATAATAAAAAAAATAAAAAAAACAAAAAAAAAACCTTAATTACATTAAAATAAGGACTCTGATGTAAAAATAGTTAAAAACGACTATATTTATTTCAAGAATCATTCCGATCTATAGCGATTTTTTTCTTTTTTTAAAATTAATTTCGAATCTTTTTTAATGCGGTAAAATGTATATACTACTTATTCTCTATTCACCACGCTGCAATTACCTGCTTAAATAAATCTTTTAATATTTCGAAAAAAAAAAAAAAATTGCAACAATCAATTACAGTTAAAAAGATATCGGCTTATAAAAATCTTTGCAAGATTGAACGGAATTTATACAGGGATGGCCAATGACCCCGCGGCAGAGAAATAAAATGACATTCGGAATTAATATTTTCACGAAGTTGAACCAATTTGTTTTTGTCTAACAGGCACGAAGGACTAATTCAAGAAACAGAAATAAACAAATAAAACCAGCCGCTCGAAGAAGTTTTGAACATTAGAGCTCTGTCACGCGATACTAGCCTAGCGTGCGGCTGGCCATTAAATTGGTTAATTAACCCGAAGTGGAAAATTATCGATTGCAATTATTCTTTTTTTCGGCGGTTCAATAGAATAAAATGTTGTATTCCATCTTAAATTTATATTGACACGCTGAAGTTTTGTCTACTAAATTTGTATTATGAAAAATTACTTAAAAAATGATGATGTTTAAAATTATTAAAACGGACCTTGTCCAGATTTCTAGTAAATAAAATTACGTCTCGTGCTAGTTAAAATAGGTTTTATTATAGAAAACGACCTCTGCACATTGACAGAAATAGGCCATTTAAATGAGGTCGGTTCAGATGCAATAAGGGATTTCATTCGATCTTCCGTCCGAAGTTTTCGTTAATAGTAAAGTGAATTCGATCCTGCATTACGATTAAGCGCGACATCTAACTCTTGGTTCTCACTGCAAATAATCTGATAGGTATAGAAGATGGTACATCTGGCTCAGTAGACGTAATTGGACAAAACGTTGAAAAGCGGCCCGCAGCCAATCCTTACAAGAAAAGTATCAATGACACGATGACAAAAGTCATTCTTCAAATTTTTAACCAATCCGGCCGACGCCACTTATGCATATTTTACAGATGTTTAACTTTTTTTTTCCAACAACCCTACTCCACACATAGATTAACGTTTAAAACAAATGATACAAGCGGAGGTTTACCCTATTACCACGGAACGAAATACCTAAGAACAAAAGTCCAAATTCATACTGCCCGTATTTCGTGAAATACTTCACTTTCCCCGGTTGAACAAAAAAATTCGATTAGCCAGAAACGATGAAAACTTTCCAGAACCGCCGAGGAGTTTGTGTTCGTGCTGTATAAGTTAAATTAAGACGCATGCTCTTGTGTGTAAAGGCGTTAGGAATAGTAAAAGTTCACAGTAAGCAAACACCACTATTAAGATTAGGAGGGACAGCTGGTTTTACTTTTACCTAATGATTTCTCTGATATAACAAATATTTCAGGTATGTTACTACCACTGGGGGGATAGCAACTTGAGTGCGAAACAAAACAATCCCGATAATGACATCTATATACACCTTAAGTATGCTACCATTACAACGCTAAATAAGAGAATATTATTACGATTATTTCGGAATTTAAAATGATACAGCCAATTGATCGCTGTAAACAGTATATATATATATATATATATATATAAACTCGACCATTTTGGCCTCGCAAGGGGCTGTGACCCTTGACCCCTCTTGCTTTCATTTCTGTCTCTTTCTCTTCTATACTTTGTATAAAATTATCAAAATACGTAATTCTTACTGGCATTAACACGAAAAAAAATAACATAATCACAAAAATCCTATCCTAACATTTAAACTTCATTATATAAAATTAAGATATTGTTTCGTTATATTTTTCATTACATATTTCGTTACATAAAGTTGTGACATTTTTTAAATAACAATAACAAAATTCCTATAAAATATAACAAACGCTACTTAAAATTCGGGACATTCTGCGTTACATAAAGTTGGGACATTTTTTCGAATGGGGGGTAACCTAAGAATTACGTTGTAATTAATATATATATATATATATATATATATATATATATGGGTCAGTTTGAAATTTTATTTTACGGCATATAGTTAATATTTTTTTAAAAAAAGAGAGAGAGATAGGTAACATTTCAAAAATTGTATGATTGAGTGTGGGGTTCTTAGAACAGAGCTGATTCCTAGTTGTAGAAAGGATTATACAAGTGGATTTTTTTTTCCATCGAGTTCAGACGAGTTTATTTAGTGCCCATAAGTTACAGCCAATACCTTGTTTTTCATCATAATGTAATACGTAAAGTTTTGTTAATTTCCTTTAATTATATACAGCGTATTTGTTTAGTGTATGGGTAACTATAAAAACTGTGTTATTAATTAGTTTATCACAAATTTCCGCTCACAAAATTTGTGCGTTCAACCTTCATTTTCTAGAATAATAAATTTTGTTGGCTTTATTTAAAAATAAAAAAGCAATGCGTGAAATCTTGCCAAGCTGTGCCAGAAAACAGTGATTTCTTAATCTGCTCTGTTTGTAAAGAACTATTACATCTAGAATGCGGCAATGTTGTCTTAAAAATTGGGGGGGGGCATAAGCAAAACAGCGAAGAAAACTTGAATCTGTTTAGCTTGTAAATCGTCCACCGAAGACACATGATATAAAGAGTTTATTGGGGTAGGGGGGGGGGGGGGAAGCAGATAGATGAATAAACTAGAAAGTATGGAGAAAATTTATGAAAATTTGCAAGTGAAATTGACAGAAACTGTGTACATAATGCGGTTGAAAAATGTAGAATTAGTTAAGCAAAACAACGAGCTGCATTTCGCGTAGATCAACTGCAGCAACAGAAAAAGGAAAAATAACATAATAATCAAAAATGTACCAGTCTCGCCGCGGGAAAATGTGAGCCAAATTGTAGTAAAAATGGGCGAGGTTACTGGAACAAAACTTACATAAGCATAGACATATAGATATTTGTCGTAGATTGCATAAATCTGCACGGCAAACTTTTGAGAATGTTGTAGATGGCTTGTGTCGCCGGGAAAAAAAATTCGAATTGCCGAGAAATTGTCGTTTGGTGCGTTCATCTTTAAGCGACATAGGATTTACGGGAGTTAAGACAAAAAATCCGTTCTTTGTGGCCGAACACCTCATATCTCGACAAATTCCAAATTACTCTGTGAAGCTCGGAGACATTGCAGCTGAACGCAAATTGGAGGTTCGTTTTGAGAGAGGAACGGGAAGATCTTCGTAAGGGGAGGGATAGGAAGGCCCCAGTTATTAGAATAATATCGTAGGAACAAATTTCTGACTTGAAGAAATCGAGTTGACACTATTTTCACGTTTTGAAGTTAACTTTATTTATAAAATTAAGTATGTAAATTATTTTTATTTTTTCTTTATTCAAGTATAAAGCAACGTCAATCATAATATATAAATTTAGTAAGTACTTTTGCGGTATTACGTTTATATTTATAAGTTAACAAAATTTCCATCTTACTTCCAGACGCTCTTAATGCGATATTATATGTTACCTACTGATTTGTTCTTTTAATCATTTCGTCCTTCCGTTTTTACTTTTTTATTTCCATCAACAGATTGCTACAATCCCTCTTCTTGTTATTCTATTTCTCACATATATGTTACTAGCATTTATTAACAATATACGTTTATCGTTAGTTTCTTCGCATTCTTAGGTTTCAATATATTTTTTAGTAAATCTATAATTTTTGATATATTCAAATTTCAAAATCGAACGTTACGAATTTAAATTTAAGAATTAAACACTTTTATCGGCACATTCTATTATTGTTACACTTAGTTTTATCCCAGGTTAGATTAGAATATTTAAATGTTTCATATATTTCGATTGAAGTTGAAATACTAATTCCTTGGGTTTGGGGTATATGTATGATTAAGTTTAAAACTAAACAGTTCCATAAATTATTTAACTTGTAATTTTTATACGCAGTAATGAGTTCAACGAATAATTGTAAACATGAACTAATTAATTAATTGCTGTTACAAAATCTCAATAAATTCATTATTCCTTTTGGTTTTATTAATATCCTAATTATATGGCTACTAATTTTTAAAAAGATTTTGTAATTTGAAATTGCATGCAGCATTGTAACTTACTGAAAATAATACATCTGAATTTGAATTTGAATGTTTCCTATCTTCCACAATGGCGAAAAAATTAGGAACTATTGGGAAAACAAATCATTCCTAAGAATGTACACTATTTGCTAGAATAATATTATAGAAAAAAAAAAAAAAATAGTGGTATTTGAGTTTTGTTTTTTGGCTGAAATTTTCGTCAAAACTTTTCCTCGTGCGGTCGCATTTACCCCTACCTGCCAGATTAACCACATAATTTGCTTTAAAAAGATCATCTAATGCAGTGAATAGAAAATTAAATGTAGGTGAATACATCCTGTTTGTTAAAATAATATAATAAAATAAACTTTAATAACAAACAATATAGATCAATAAATTAGATAAATACCTATTTAGAAACGTTTTCGGGCATAACCCATCATCAGCTAACACTAACTTAAAGAAAAGTTTCCTTTAAGTTAGTGTTAGCTGATGATGGGTTATGCCCGAAAACGTTTCTAAATAGGTATTTATCTAATTTATTGATCTATATTGTTTGTTATTAAAGTTTATTTTATTATATGAATAGAAAATATCCATCAAAGTGTTAAATATAATTTCATTACACGTTCGCTTCACCGTTTGCCGCTGTTATAAGAGATTTCCATACCGGTAGTCGCACTTGCCTTTAAAAAGCACAAAGCATTACTACACCTTTATTTATAAAACAAAAATAACGAAATACGCGTCTGAAGTTTCAGAATTTATCCGAATATTAGACGGCACATTCCGGCTTATTTGCAAATTTTTTACCATCTGTCGGAATTTATTTTAAATATAGGACAACGGCTTTTATTCGTGTCGGACGCGTCGGGGGAAACCATAAGAACGGCATTTTCCTCGTTAAAAATGCTACGATACGTCAAATTCGCCTTTACGCAACAATCTGTTTGATCGAAATATTAAATATCGTCGCCTGCGTTGTCCATTAGCAAGCCTAAATATAAATTACTTCGAATTTGTACGGTTTCTGGAAGCGCCGAATCGGTGCGACCAAAAGATATCGTCCTAAAATCGCTGCCGCTCGCGGCAAAAAGGAAACATGGCACGAGTTAAAAGCATGCGTACGTAACCGCGGAATCTAACGACCGAGCTGATTACAGCGAAGAATAACGAATTTAATTCGCCGTTTTCATAGCTAAAAATTACGCGTTTCATGTCAGTCGCGCTTAAATTCGCATTACACGGCCGAAAGAACGTCCGTTGCCTCTGTGCGTCTTCCGAACCATTGTTCCTCTCCAATTGGACGAGGAATTCCGAGCGACTTACAAACGGCACTCAACAGAACTTCATTACGTGCGCGATATTGCTCCGACAGTTGATGAAAAAGTTTACGCTAAATTAAAAGGAGATGACATACACGGGGGGATAAAGACAACTCAGATCGGAGAATAATTCTACGGAAGTGAATTAGCTGAGAAGAGATATTAAGGTGCGCACGGTGGTATTCTATCAGAGTTACTTTTTATTGTGTGCAATCAAAACAGTCAAAAAGGCGAAATTGACAAAGTAGTGGATGCTGCAAATCAAGCACTAAAATTGGAATATCGCAATATTTCTAGCGATGCTGAAACAGAAACGTGCAAAGCAATATATCATCGTACGATAATTACAAACGGGACAATTAAGAGAATTTCAAGAAATCACCTGAGGAAATGGTGAACTGGTATGAGCACGTGGGAACAATCAAGACTGAACTCCGAAGATGACATCAAAATCAGGAATAAACACATTTACATGTTCCGGCTCCCGCTGCGGTACATACCAGCAAAAACTATTTTTATACTATAACTCGAACTAGACATAACATAAAATAGATGTTACCGGATACATTATATACGGCCAATGCGAAATGATGAAAATAACTAAATTATATTTTTTTCTCAGTACGCTCTATAAATAGATAAAATATTCCTCCCCCAAACAAGGGGTTTCATTGGCTGTCAGATTGAATTCTATTATTCGGAAATATCTTTAGCTGAAAACCGCATTTTCACGACTCTTTAATCCATAATTATGCAGTGGTCAAATGTAATCAAGAATTTTTTTTACGTCACTGTAAAATTCAACGTATCGTAGAGTTTATTTACATCACTGATTTTAAACGAATTAGAGCAAGTTAAATATTACATTTTAACCGAATTATTCCTGTACCAATGATACTTTGAGAAAAAATAAATAGGCAGTATCGTCATTTATGATGCCTCTCACATGACAGTGTTTCACTTATAACTTCAACTGTATCTTAAATACTACTCACGTAAAACTTTCCGGGGAGTCAAATGTGCAAAAGCTATTTACTGTGAAAAAATCTTAATCTTGGTATATTTCTGTCTGTTCATTGGAATAACTCTCTCAGAGCCGCTATAAGTAAGGTAACTATAGTTTGTATGATTGTAGCGCGTTTGAACAAAATAAGTGTACACAACGTTGCCAATTAGAAGAGAAAATATATGTAGTCGCAACTGGTTATGTGATGACTATAAAAAAAATTGTTCACTTCTTTATAACGGGGTAAACAATTTGTAATGAAAAATTGTGAAAAAAGGTACTTTTAAATAAGTTTTCTAGTTCTAAATTAAAATTACAAATGTGGTTATTACGTGCGGCTATTATTTTGTATAATTCCGCCGTCTGGAAATTCTATTAATTGCGTTGAAAATATATTCCGGGAAGCTGAAATATCCATTTTTTCAGATTGAAACATTGAATTGCATATAAAGAGTATACTATTATTTGTAAGCTGTTTATAAATTCTCCCCGATTAACGAAAAGCAGCGGGCAATATCGATGTAAAGAAGTAAACAATATTTAGAACTATAACCTGATGTGTCACTGTCATTTCGACCTCCTTTTCCAATTGTCAGCAATATATAGTTGTTTTACGCGTCTTTTTTTTCTCTCTCGCTCTCACGAGTGTGCCATCAGATAAATTTTAGCGAAAAAATAGCCACTACCGCTAATGTACTTCATGACTGCTTTCTCGTAGTGCATGTATACACTACTCCAGATGTGGTATGCCTGATTTTTCGTAATCTCTCTAGTCTTCCGGTTTTCATAAGGTTCTGCACCTATAATGTGCTATATATCATTTTCCTCATCTTAAAAGAGCAAAAAAAAAAAAAAAAAAAACAAAAAAAACTTTGTTTTAATATCAGCGCATAACATTCCCTATATATTTCTATGTGCAGTAGAGTGGGATTTGAACTAAGTCCTATCAAACGAAACACCGCTCTCTTACACTACGTCAGCTAGCTAATTACTCGGGCTTATAACTTCAGTAATTCTCTTGTTTCGTTTCGATGTATAAA
Source organism: Icerya purchasi (assembly GCA_039619475.1). NCBI lineage: Eukaryota > Metazoa > Arthropoda > Insecta > Hemiptera > Monophlebidae > Icerya > Icerya purchasi. The sequence continues at coordinate 179,089,901 of CM077115.1, forward strand.
TCTTCTCAGCTGTCATAGGAGGAAATGCATTAATGGAGTATAATGCTAACACCGTATTGGTTCTTCGATCCGATATCTGAACAACAATTTGGCCTTCTGAGCTCGGGAAATGATCAGCGGGTCACTTATGTTAACGATGACGGACGAGAACGCATGTACCTTCAGAAATATTCCACATCATACCGACAAGGTGAAAAATAGTCGCTATATTTCACGATAATTAAATACGTTTCAAACGCGATAATTTTTTACAGCTTATTTGTTTGCGGTTTTATGTAATTTTGAAAGAAAATCCATTAACATTTATGTAAAAAGTATATTATATATATATATCAAAATATTACATTTTACACAAGACGGTTTAGAGCAACCGAAATGAAAAGTAATTTTATAACTTTTAACTGAACTTAACGGAAATATAGAATATTCATCATCACATTTGATGAATTTACTTGTGCTTCACATGCGAACTAATAAAAGCCATAAAGTGTCGAAGAATGGTACACATCCCTTAATTACTACCGATTTGAAATTCATACTCCTCATCAATCCACACCGAATATACTCCAACTACAACTAATCAACATTCTATATCTATCGATAAAGAGTCCCCAGTCTGCCTGTTCAACGCTTTACAAATCCTCTTCGAGTACAAAAAAGTGTCAGATCTTCCGAACAAACCAATTGAGCGTAATGCGAAAACCATGTGGGGCAACAGAATCTCAGAATGGATATCATTAAACGTCCCCTATCGTAAACTTCTACAAGTTGTTTATTACAAGACAGTTCGAAAAAAAAAAAGAAACTCTAATGGTTCCAGGGGCATTGCTTAATCAGACAATCCTATTTTTAAGGAAATATTTTTCCTCTTACAAGGTGATACGACTTAAATTGAAATAAATTAGCAGCTCAAATTGCCAATGAATTTTCCTAATCACCTTCAAAAAATAACATTCGAAGAAAATTATGAATTTTTAAAGGATTAAAAAAATTAATATAAAATTTATTATATTAAAGAGCTTTGGTGTTCAACCGCCTCAAAGTTGAAATGATGCGCTCCTAACGTAATTTTATCACGAAATTGTAGCCGATTTTTTATTCACCTTCATTTTGACATCTTTATAAAATCCATCGCTCATGCGCCTACTCTACAAAAGTTACATCTTGTTTTAAATTATTAAAATAAACAGTAGCGTAAGCGTTCATCGTCATTCGGTTTTTCATTTTCAAGAAATATTTTCTGTAAACCAACTTACAGATATGCTGACTATTCTACACAGTATACATGAAAAATCTGGTTACAATCTCTGCACAATTTACTTTCTGGTAAAATGAAAACATCGATGTGAGCTTTTCCTACTTCACGACACCGCATTTCAATAGAGAAGAACGGGAGACGATTGTTTAGTAGAAAAAGTCGAACATTCAAATAAAACATGATATTAGGGTCACGAAGAAAGCAATTAGAAGGGCGATGAAAAAAGGACAAAATGCAATCGATGCGGATGAAAACCGAGAAAATGATGCAGGAAGGAAATTACGAGATTAAAAAGGAAGACGACAAATAGCCGTGATTGCGAAGCGTTTCACAGCAAGTATCTAGAAAACCATGGACGGAGAGGAAGAGTCAGCGGAATTAGAAAATGAGGAATAGGAATTGACCAATAATAGTCTGGAATAAGTCATTTAAGGAAAGAACAGCGATATATTATAATCTTCTTAATATATTATTTTTTTTTTTAATACACCTGACTTACCGGCATCAGTCAACAGTTGCATTATTTGTTGCTGGCAACGCGCAACTTGCTGTGAGTGATACACCGGAAGAAGGTACAAATCGACACCTACAGGCAGTTGTGTGAAATGTCGCCGCCCGTTCGATGGAAAATGAAGTTAATTAAGCTAAACCGATACATGCAGTTTTACACTTTGTGTCAGCATCTATCAACAGGAGATCCCGTAAACTCTACGCATGCCAAATAGCTGGGAATGCATTTGTGGCCGCGAGCAAACTTGGGGAAGCTGCTGTAATGTACAATAAGAGCAAGCTAATGTCCTCGTCTAGCAGACTGATTGTCTACTTATAAAGGCATATTAGGCAGAGTTTCTTTTGGCTTCAGGTAGCGAAAGCCACTAACACACACTGTGTGTGTTCAGCAGAGTGTAATAATATACCTTTTCAACGCGCCCTACACGATATATGTAACCGATCATCAGCTGTAAAATTCCTTCACCTGATACGGTACTTTCGCGATGAAATAAACTGGTTCTCAGCGACCACCTTTCTCCGGGGGATAAAATCGCAAAATGCGACGTTAGAACCGTTCAAGAGTATACCTTTACCGTACAATTTTCTTCTTTAAGAATGTAACGGCCTAGATTATTTGCCTAATGGATCTACTTGTCCAACATCAACACACCGATGTTTTTTTTCTCCGGCTGAACAATAGTCGTGAAGCGGTTGGGACACCATGTGCACCGCAATAGTTCTTAGTAAAGATTCAGATGAATCTATCGAAATACTTCTTAATCGATATAAAAAAAAAAAAAAAAAAAACATTTTTAAAATAAATTAAAAAATCGCTAATGAAGAAATGAACGGCAAAAGTAAAAACATGTATTATTAAATGTTCCCGAAACGAACACCAAATATTATAGATACATAGTATATTTCGAATAACTCGACACATACACACTATAAACAATGCTTCAGAGAAATATATACATACATACATAAGTATACAAAAATATGTACGTATGTATTTATAAAATTTTAAATAATTTTAAAATATTACCGTGAAGGGTTACACACTCGTAAGGTACAACTCAGAGCATCGGCGGTCTTAGTTTAGGCGGCTGGATTTCATCGATAAATGTTCATTTAGGGCTGATTTTTTTACTTAGCTTTTTATTACTGGCTTGAAAAGGCGGCTTGCCATATTTCATCATGTGCTCCAAAGCGTACGAGGAAATGACCGGTGTCGATTTTTTCACTTCATTTTTGAGCTGATCGGTCACTTCGAATTTATAGTCTGTTCTTCCTCCGTACTTGACATCGTCCGATTCTCGTTCTTTATTCAGAACGTACTTCCCTCCTTTACCTTGTCCGGTTTTTTGCCTTCGCTCTCTGTAGTTGCAGCACATATCACGTTCCGTACTGATCACTTCGTTGATCCTGTTGATTGCTGGCGACTGTCCGCGACTTGCGCTGCTGCTTTCTCTTAGTACAACTTTATTATATCGATCGCAAAGTTTCTTCCAATCAATGGCGTCCATTGTTCGAAAATAACTCCGAATTTATCACAATCTAAGCAATAATTGCAAACTGCAATCTTTTAATCGATATTCAATCGGCACCTCTACCGCTGTTATTACATTTGCCTAGTAACTGAAAACTATTTTCTCTCGCAGTCTGTATATCTGCATTAAATCGCCGTTTTTCGATTATCCGGTAAAGTTTTGTATGCTAATTAAAGGGACCAGGTTTATTGCGCTACACAGTGAAATAAATCCACAAAAACGATGTTATTCAGTTATTTTCTGGACAGCAATCGTGAACTAAAATCATTTAATCGGCACTGCATTTCTGCTAGCTTTCTATCCGCTTTTCGAAATCTGCATATTGCTTTAGCTGAGAACATGATCAGGTCAACAGCCGGGGATTATATGAAAAATACCATTTTTTTCCTGTAATATTTTATATCCATTATATATGTATGAGAAACGTTTTAAAAAAAGCGGTATCAAAAACCTTTTCTTCCTTAAAAATTATAAAAAACTACCATCAAAGAATTCAGGGTCTATCCCCATAGCGATGTCCGAAAGATCGAACTTGGAGACCAACTGGTAACTCTCTATTTTAGAGTACAAAATTCGTCTCCGAATAATTGGCCGCCAAGTGGTAACTATGAATAACCTGCCACCAAAATACCCAATAAATCTCATAAAAGTGATTAATTTCGATCAGCAATTCTCAACTTTTTCTCTATCCGTAACGGGGTAAACTCTTGTTTATTTACCCTCGAACCGGTAAAAACTCGTTAATAAGTACTAACTAGAGACATATATATATATATATATATATATATAAAAAGAAAAAAGAGCATTTACTTTTACAGAAAAATATTGAATCTTTATCATTAAACATACGTTGTTTTTATAAGAAAACAATTATAAATAGTAAGAAATCAGAATAAATTAAATAGAATTCCACGCGCTGAGCATTCAGAACATTATGTTAAAAATTTACCATTCACATATTAATAAATTCAAAATATTCCCATTTTGACTTATCATCCCGTCGTGATATATTTTCCCCACAGCGTACCTGTAAAAATGCGCGCCACTATCGTCTTTTTCGAAATTTTTTAAAGTTCAGAAAGTTTTCATCTCTTTCTTTTTTAAATTAAAACTGGTCCGTAATTGAATTATCGATTTTTTACCGATCGAGAATAAATTTATTACTGGGCCATGGAGAAGCACTGATCCAATGCTATGTGTTAAGATCGTAAAAAAATTACCTGTTTTTTTTTCTTCCGGTTACGAGTTGGCACGTCTTCCTTAATTAGCTTTAAAATTGAATTACCATTTGGCCAATTTCCGAATTTGTATATTAAATTAACAATGTGAGTCGCTCTCACATTTGGGGTAATAAGAAAATCTTGTTACAAAATCTACCGCGTTTTTATATTTTCAGAAATCTTATCACATCTAATACTTTTTTTTTTTCTTTTCCTTTCAAGGATGTCATAGTATGTCGAAATCAACTGTTTTGTAAGTATTACAGAACCAGAATTTAATGATCCAGGAGGTTTCCGCTTAGAAATATGTCTGTGAATATTATATATATATATATATATATATATAAATGCATGCGTGTGGGGAGGGGATTACAAAATACTAAAAAATGTACTAAAAAGCAAAAGAAGCTTTAAAATTCTACTTCGACAAGCCAGACTTCATCTTTTATACGTCTGACAGCGATGTGCAGAGATATAATGGATCATATTACAGCACAACTAAAGGGCAACAAAGGACACGACATCTAACTGCAGAAATTTTAAACTTTGTTATATCGAAAAGCGCCCAGCAGCCAGTAGCAAAAAATGTGACGACGATAACACAGCGATGTCCCGGATGCGTTATATCTTGTTTGTAGTACATTATAATTTTACATAAAACTATGTAAAATTATCTGTAAATACAGCTAATTTAAAATTTCGAAGCAACAGGTTTTTAGTTGGGTCTTTTTTTAACCCGTAAATTTTACGTAAAACAATTTAAAAATTATCGATAATTCTAAATTGTTTATAAAGTAATAGATTATTCCACAGAATTCGGGACTAATGTTTATGCCGGATTTAATTTTGGGCGATCATGTCTCTGTGCAATTCGACGCCACACGTATAACAGATGAGACATATGAAGAGTCTAATAACAATACATTAAGAAATATGCAACAACGATGTGCGAAGAAAATATCTCCTAATTACATTCAGTCACAGTTGTTTTAATTAAAACTTCACCTTTTGCTATTTATACTTCCAAACATCTTTCTTTTTGATTATTTGTGATTCAGATGTTATGCATAAGGACTAAGTATGACAACACATGGGTTGAATAGAATTAAAAAATTCTAATTAGGTTAGCCGATTACGGATGGCTCAAGAATTTCTCGTTCCTATCTCTCGTTCCTATCCGTTTTAAACTGATTCAGTTCATTCGGCAACATAACGCCAATTGGAAACCATTTAAGAAGCGCGGACACAATGTCTCTGAATATGTTGTACCGTCACAGAGACTAACCCATGGTGGCCACTGAAATATAATTTTTAAATTCACGGTTTATTACCAGTTTTCCCGGTCCAAATCCTTCCGATTTCCTGCTTACTAGAATTGTACAATAGTTTACACGAATATTCTTCCACTTGTATAATAACAAACGCAAGCGAAGGCAAATAAAATGTCAGCGGAAACAAGAAAATTGCAAATTAGATTTTTTAATTTTTTGAAGTTGTTTTATTTACATTTTTAAGATTTTACTATCGTTATAATAACTACGAGTAAATCGAGCAATATATATGCTTACTTTATTATTACAAAAGTTAATAATGCAGTTTATAATAACAGGCTGATTTACTACTTTCCCGTTTAAATAGTTTTGACTGATAAAATTTATTCGACGTCTAATATTTACATTTGTAATCATACGCGCTAATTTCAAGGGGTTCCGAAGCTCAAGCCCCTCCAGAAGTTTTACTAAAAGTGTTCAACCTTCCCCCTATAAACTGAAATACATAATACAAAAAAAATGCTATGTGTTTTGTAAAAATTTTTAATAAAATGTATCGGCAATAAACATAAATGTTACTCATCATGAAAATAGACTTGCCGTTATAGAAAGTCTCTTACCCGAAAAATCCGAGACAAACTGTAAAAGAAAAATAGAAATTTTTTTTTTATTACTGTTGATAATGTTTGACAGTCGCAACTTATTTCATGCAAATAAAAAAGTAATTTTATTATTGAGTAAAGTACATTAAAAAATGCATTCATTTTTCGTTACAAATGATCGTTTTTTATCAATTTTTTCCCTCGGTTTTACAACAAAATCCCCGGTTTATTGCCGGTTGGGTGACCACCTTGTGAAAAGGGGAAAAAATATGCGCTTTGAAGGGGTATTGAGACAATAACCTACAGTCAGCAGAAAATAAAAACTCCGGCAGGTAATTGAAAAATTTAAGCGCCACCGCTTAAATACTTTACTGATCGGAGCCATAGAATAATTTAATTTTATCCCAAAGCTATCTCAGTTATTTCTTACCGCTAAGTGCAACGATGATTTACAAAATGGTATACAGCGACGTAATTTTGGATTCCGAATAATTCCCTATTGGAACTTCCAAAAAAAGGGGCGATTAGATGAAGAAAAGAAACGAAAGATCACTCAGTGATGCGCGTGCGACTGAGACAAATGCGATTCCTTCCGACTGCAAAAAATCACGTATAAAAATATCACCGAGTTCGCTCGCACACTGGAATGAAAAATGCAATTGAAGTCATAAATGCTCAAACTTGTTCCAGTCGTTTCGAAATTTTAAAATATCGACGCTTTCGAATGCAAACGAAATGTAAATTATTCTAAAAGAGCTGAGCGATGTTTATTCGTTACATACAGCATTTTGCGTATAATAGAAACGTGTAGAATGCAACGAAACAGTTCATTTAATTCATTTGAACGGATCACTACAAGCGCACGCTATTAATGGGGACATGTTCCATCGCTAATTAAATAAAACGTGTGCCGCGTCACTAACAGGTGTCCAACACTGTGAGTTCAAGTTCGCAAGGTACCACACGCGACCGCGCTAAATACATATTCTTTTCTTCGTCAATAACTCACAATAACACTAATTGGGCTAGAATAATTTAACGGAAATAGTAAACATATGCGTTTTTTTTTTTTTTTTTAATTCAGTTTTAGCTAACGATCATGTACCGTGTGTCTTCCGTCTTATTAAAAGTCGTCCGTTTAATAACTACTCTACATCGACCACCTACTGATGTTTCGAGTTACGAAAAATTGTCAGAAATCAAAGCAGACAATCCGCGTTGAACAATTTTGATTAACATTACTTAAACGTCATCAGATCTTTTTACCGTTAATAAATCACTGATAGGCAAGTTTTGAGAGTGTTGAAAGAATGAGTAAATTTATTCCACTTCGAGCTGCCGTGACGTAGTTGGTTAGGCAGTTACGTCTCGTTCAGGAAAGACCTAACATCCTGCTGCCGCACATTGAAACTTTCGAAAAATTTTACTTGCGTAGGATTAATGCGTCCATAGCTGACGCATAAAATAAATAAATATACATATACATACATACATATATATATATATATATATATTATATCGCGCAATTCAGAATTCAAAAATGCGAAATCGAGCGAACTGGAAAATACTTTAAAATTTCAGTATATTTTTATTAATTAGCCTTCAAATAAAAATTAACAATAGACAAGAGAAAATTAAGGATTTATTCATCCGTTATATTACAAAACTCCCATACTAATGTGAATAGTACCAATTTTTTGAACACACTGCTTTTAAAATGATACTTCTTTTAGTACGAAAAACACTTTGGTCACTAGTTCCGTTGTAGCCAATTTCGGAAAAAGTAATAAATTTAATATTCAATAAAGAATCTTTCAACATCCTGTTTGTTAATTATAAAATACAGTAATTTATAACAAATACAAATATAACAAACCAATTTAAGAATAAAATGAATGCTTTATTTAGAAACGTTTTCGGATATAACCCCCATCATCAGCTAAGAACACAACTCAGTATATGTGTGATCAGATACAAATTCAAAATCTTAATTTCTAAGTAAGCATTCATTTTATTCTTAAATTTATTATATTTGTATTTGTTATAAATTACTAAATTTAATATTCCACCACCGCCACTATTAAGTAACAAATAGCGCGTTACGTTAAATTATTGCGCACAGAGCATTTTTAGATTTAATTTTTTTTGTTTTTGAAATGGACGAAAAATGCAGATTCACATCCACGACTAATAAAGCTCAATGAAAATTCCGATTATACGGTAATAAGACAATATTCACAACAAGAATCATATAGCGAGGAAATTACATAATATAACTTCGTTTCGGTCATAGAGCTTTGTCCCCTCGTCACTTTTTTCGTTTTTTCCTCATCTCTTCCCCGCAATGTCTTTTTCACCCAGAAGATTCCTTTTTTCTGTGTGATGCCAATCATGTTTTCTTCAAATGTTCCTCACTTTCTTCGGAACGTTCTCTCTTCTATTCTCAACTTTAAGATCTCGGTCTTCCTGTTCCATACAATGATTCTTTTGTTCTCCCATTTCCTCCCTTGTCAGTTGTTCCTATTCTAGCTTCTTTCATTCATTCTATCTCGTATCAGATCATAATCTGATATGTGTTATGCTCCTTTTAAGCTATTATTTAGATTCCTTGGTTGATTGGGCGGTTGCTCTTCGTTAGCTACCCCCCCCCCCCCCAACAAAAAAAACCAAGTAATATGTACAAATACACAGTATCATACCGGAAAATGGAAAGAAAACAACAATTAATGATTTAAAAAGACAACTCCAGGTTATTTCAATCCACACTGAAAAAGCTAAAAGCTTCAAATAAAAAACTAAATAAAACGATAATGAAGGAGAAATTTAATGACAAGCTAATTTCCTCTGAAGCAACGGATAAGAGCAACATTACTAAAAATATCGATCTAGACATTACAAAGAGCGTGTACATTATTGGGATGATAAAATAGGAAACGTAAATCAAAATGCGAAAAATTCAAATTAAATCGGATCAAACCAAATATTCATTATTTAACACTAACAACAACGGTAACATTTAGTTTTAAATAACGTTTAAATTAAAACGCTTGCAAATGGCGATATTACGCGAGTAGTAAGCTAAAGAAAAATTACAGCAAATATAAACTGTATAAAAAGATAGGAAAAAAAAAAAAACAATAATAAAAAAAGAAAAAGTTACAAAAATATTAGATAATTTTAATAAACTTCAAAATTGACGCACAGACGATTAATTGAAATAACAGTTTTTGGAAAATTAGGGATGTAAATATAAATTTGGAAGCTTGAAAATAAACTATCACTGTATCTCGCTTGTGAAAAGAGGAAAATAATCGATGAGAAATAACGCTGGAAATAAAATCTGTAAGAATAAAATGTTTCTGGTGTATCAGAAACAAATTCTTATTATTTTAATGTTTTTCTACTTTTTTATATTTAGCGTTTTCTCTCCAACTTCAAATGCTTCCTTCATATTCTGTTTCCTTTCGTTTCATATGAAATGATTTTTTTTTTTTTTTTTTTTTTTTTTTATTTATTTGAAATATGCTCGACTGCATGGTCATTTACATCTTTTATGTAATTACATATACTAATTATTATAAAGTATTATAAAGATTTGTTAATTTTAAAAAGGAAAATAAATTATTAATATTGTTGATATCGTTACTTAAGATAATGTCCAAAGTTGCATTTCCAAAGCATGTTTGTCGCTGTGTAGTATACCTCGCGCATTCGGACAATATGTGAGTTATGGATAGCTGACACTGGCAAACAGTACATACTGGTGGTTCGTCCTTTTCAAAGATATAAGCGTGCGTTAACCGACATGATTATTGTATTTCTATTTACGATCCTTTTTTATATTTTTTGATTTATTCATTTATTGAATATATGTTGCAGGCGCCGATTGATTTCTAACTTATTTTCTGCACGGGGCCATATCGGCTTAATCTTCAAGGAAGTCTTTATTAATATTTTCTATCGCAGATTACTTCTAATTATATAATACAAAAATAATAAATATAAAAAAATTGTAAACAAAGGCTTCTATTTATTAATGGAATAAAAATAAGGGAAACTACAGGTCCATCAAATTGGAATATTTTAAAAGAATGAGATAAAATAACGATTTTAGTTTTAATTCACGTGATTTGCTTAATAGTCAGAAATACAGATTGGTTAGATTTTTATTTTTATCAATATTTTCCGGCCTAAAACACTAAAGATCAGAAGCGACATCTTCCCGAATTTTTTATCGCAACCTTCTACAGATCGGCATCTATATTTAACTACCAATTTTCATTAAAATTGACCGCGCCGTTTCCGGGATGCTGAGTTCCAAGATTTGCAAGAATACAAAATTACAAACAATATCAAGTTAAATAAAAACCTTCAAAAGAAAAAAAGAAATCATATAGAGAAATTAATGGAATTAACGGGGGAATAGAAACGGCAGAACCGCTTAATGACCAAAGCTAGGCAACAAATCGACGGTGTACCGTTCGGGACTGTAATTAAAAGCCGCTTCAAAATAAATTTCCTGCCCGAAGTCCTCTTCTCTTTTTTCCAATCTAACTTCTTTTATCTTGCCATTCGCCATCTCCTCCCCTTCTTTTTCTTGATTCAACAGTTTACCCAGCGATCCGCGTGGGTGCAACACTAATGATGAGATCAGGGGGCTAAGCCTCCCAGGAAATGTAAAATAAAGTCGTTTTTCGCGTCTGCCTGTCTCTCTGTCTATGTCTACTAATATCAGTAACTACTGAATCGATTTTTTTTTCCGTTTTTAGGTGTACCCCATCCGTTTTACTGTCAGCGATTTGGTGTGAGTTCCAATTTAGCTTTCTTGATCAAAACTGAGTCCCCTGAACAGGAGATTACCACCCTGCACGGCGTTGACGTACGGAGCTCACATGTGGTTGTTGTTTCGTTCCACTGTCTGTGAGCCAGCACATTAGGACAGTCGAGTGACTACTTACTAGAGAATGTGGTTCTAGTTACAACAACCTAATTCAGATGTTGGATCAATTTCGCTTTTTTCAAATTAGTAGTTAATTTATTTTTCATTTTTTGTGCATGTAAGAATTTATTACAAAGCACATGATTTTTCCTCGAAAGAAAAAAAACATGTCATATAAAGAGAAATTATTGCCGCGATTGACTAATTCTTTTCCGAAACTTTTTTATTGAAATAACCCGCTAAATGGATATATAATCAGCATTTCGAGTCTTTGTAAGAGGAAATATTTTTTAAGCGATATATGAACGAAAAGAAAAAAAAAAAAACCACTGAAAACTATCGATTTATTTTCTAAGCAAATTAATTCCTAACTTCGCGTGGATGTATTTTTTGATTTGATGATTATTTTAGGCCTTAAATTTGATATCAACTGAAGAAAAAAAATATTAAAAACTCACTAATACTAAACTAGGTCTACTTGAAAATAACGAGGTGGAATCCTTTCGAGGCCGAAACGATACGAATCCAATTTAGAGGCCGACAAAATCGATATCTGAATTCTTGATTTTACTGAAAAATTTTGTTTGCTAGACTTTAAAAGTTATTCTCCCGCTATTGTGTTTATTTCCCATCCGCAGGGCCTGGTCGAGTAGTGGTAGAAAAAGTTATTTTAGAAAACTGTACAGGAAATATTGATTTTTAATTTAGTATTATATAAACTGAAATTACAGTAATTTATAACTCATCTCATACGGAATCCTTGGTGCTTGATACATCATGCTTGACTGGTTTGCTATATACGTGATAACAATTATCGTTTATTATTTTATATTTCAGTCATCGGAAAAATAAATAAGTAAGAGCTAGAACTAATCCTGCACTATAAGTGTGAAATTTTTCAACTTTCTTTCAAGAGATATACACAGTTTAACCATATGGAAACTGATTAATGTGGATACATGACTTACATAAACCAGAATTCATTTTCGAAACATACGGAAATTTTAATAAAGCGGCTCGTTTAGGAATTTAACAGAATTAACAAAATGGATTAATACAAATTTTTGCACCTTTTAGACAACTATTCGATCTTTTCGAAAGTATAAATTTGTTTAATAACCATTATATGTCTTTAGAAAATATGTAAATATTAATCGTTCACGAGTATTCTTCAAAAATAAAACACTACTGTATATGCGCAAAAGAATTTTACAGAAATATTGCAATCTACTCTGTTATTAAACATTTGAATGTTGTACCTTAATAAACGTTTTTTGTTTTTTTTTTTTTTTGTTATTTTCTTGTAATGAAAAAATATTTTATTCCCAATTTGTTATGGAATAGGTGATGTGGCAACGAGTGTATTTACTTTTAAAAAATGCGTATTTTTAAAAAAATATTTAAAATTATTAATATTGAATAAATAGCAGCTATATTTGGAATAAAAGATTAAAAATATCCAGATTATTTTATCCTGGTATTATTGTGAACTCTTTAACTACGGTTGATTTGGAAGGACCGTACTTTGTTTTACTGAGAACATTTATTTGTTCTCTTATTACGTAATTCAGCAAATGATTAAATGTTTTTTCAGAATTGTTTATCGGTTAAACGTTATTATGTTCGTTTCTATTTTCTTTCATTCCTTTACATATATTGTAATAGCGCTTACCGACTTGTCGAGCCTAATTATTAATTTTCTCTGTCCGCTTGTAAGTAAAACTGTTTGCAACAGAAATCGAAATCACATTTTACTTCAATATCTTTAAAAAAAAATAAAAAACGCGTTTTTTTTTTTTTTTTTTTGATCCGGCCTTCCGGTTTACTTTGGATTTGTTAGGATTCTTGAAAATAGGCAATGAATAAGACCTCAGACATGTTATAGTAGATGAAACCAATAACCGCATTACGGTTAATGAGTCAGAATATAGCCGTTTCTTAAAAATTATTGTAAACGTAGTGTTTCAATTTTTTCATTTACCAAATCCCGTTAAATAAGAAATGAAGTTTATTTATTCGCGTTCGTTCATTATATCCAGTTTTGAATTTCTAAATGCTTGGTTTAGTTATTTCATTAGATTATTCATTTCTCTTCGAATATTTTTTTCTAAAATGCACTCAGAAAATCCAGCACAAGTAATAATTTTTGATCTTTGAATCACCGCTGCTTAATCCAACTATAATGCTGCAGCTGATTAACTTCTTTTCAGAAAAAATATAATAAATACAATAACAGCGAGGTTTACGAATTCTGTACTGAAACAAGTATTCCCAATAAAGTTCCTTGATTTACAATTTATTAGCTTCCCGTTCTAGCCAAATTGACCTGCTTTGGATTCCTGGCCACTGTGGTATCGCCGGTAACGATCTTGCTGACTCATTAGCATACTTGACCGCCGTAAATGGTTGTTTCATAGGTAGATTTCCTTTCCAAAGTCTTTACTCTCTCTCCCTTTTGGTTCTCACCGTGACTTTTGTTGGACTGATCTCGATCCGTCTTTTTTCTCCAACCCTGACTCCTTTTACCTTGCCTTACAGCCTTCCCCATTCTCTTCGCCTTGGTTTAACAATTTTCCCTCATCGAATTGAACGAGGGATTAAAATTACGGTTTATATAATCTTTTTAAATTACTTATCGCTCGGCATCCTTTTAAATTCGATTAAGTCGCTTTATTGGCCTGTTTAGTATTTCTGAGGGCGTGTTTACTTTAGCGCGTCACTGCTTCTACTTCAGGGCACCACCATGGGTTCTTCGAAGCCTGAAAGATGGTGGACTAAAGAAGAATTTGTGATTGCATCGGTGAAGGTACTAATATTCTCGGATAAAAATTCACAACTGAAAACATGTCCGCCTTATGGAATAAACACTAAGATTTGAGCATACTAGTTTGGATAGAGGAAACTTCTATTTGACATATGGGCATGGGGAAATAATCGCTAGAGCATAATGCTGTAGCACAAAAGGTTATGGAAGATGACAAGAAGGGATTTTAATGATAGGTCGGTCGTTGAGAAAGTATTATCGGATAAATTAAAGTGGGTGTAACAACTTTCGGATCAATATTAGATCATTATCTAGGATAAATTTAGTAATGACAGAAAACCGTGTCGATTTTCCAGTGTTATTCCACACGGGAAGAGTGGGCATTAAAATCACCGAGTAATATTAGTGGCGGGCTAACCTGAGATTGATTGTGACATGTGCGGGATAATAATATAGTTTAGAGGCACGTAACAGTTACACACAGTTTTATCAGAGAGACAGATATTTGAAGTAGGCAGACAACCAATCATTGCAAAGGATATGGTTAAATTTAACTGGGTTGCTAGGACAGAGGAGTAAACCATAATACTCGATTTACTCTCTAAATTTCTGGTCGTCACTGAAAGTAATCCGAGAGAAGGAAACTGGCCCCAATATTCCCATCAGATCTATTAGGCTGAGTACACTGTGAACCTGTAACTTCACAATCCCCGATGCCCTGCTAAAAGGGTATAGGACTTACTTTATTTTACTTACTGAAAGTAAAAGGGGGGAGTTGTACCCCGCTGGATTATTGCAGGATTTCGAGTAAGTTTCCTGTACACATAATATAGCAGAGGAGTAAAATAGAATGTCTTAGTTCAGCAGGTAGGCGATAAAATCCTCTACACAGTTCGCAGGGTATCATTCCAAACCATGGACATTATTAACCTTGAGATATAATTAATCTACTGTCTGATCAGAGTTTGCTTAGCAAGTTTGTCGATCAACTGTGTGAGATGTGCCTCTTTATTGATCGATGTTGAAATAAGGAATAGTTATCAGAAAGCATGTGGATAGACCCATGTATTCAGTGAAGATGACTACTGTGCTCATCGGATCGTGTTGTCCTTGAATCGTATCCAATAAAGTTACGAGCTTTGTGAAAGATGGTGCATAGTTTTTGTTGGTACGGTTACTTTCTGCGGGCTTTAAAAGTTCTATATTAGGCATTTTTTGTTTTTTAAGTTTTATTGGCGAAGGGTTTATAATCTGTGATTGCTCAATCATCTGCAGTCTCTGCCGCATTTGTATTTTATTTCCTGGTTCGCCTGTTGAATTTGTGGCGATTCTGATGAAACAGCTCCTACAGTATCAATAAATTCGAGTTCGGTCATCATCTAGGGAGCATTTTAGGGGTAAGGTCGCTTAGTTGCCACTTAAGTTTCTATTTTCCAAAACTCAGGCTTCATGTTTTGCTCGGGGTTAAGGCAGTAATGTTCTGCGCAACTGAAGCAGTAGTGTTGATCGCGTCTGCGGGACCGCTATTTTCTACGAAAGGGCAACCGACAGAAAATTCTGTACAGCCGTCTGGATGAATATTCCGTGTTTTCATTCATTATGAACTATCATGAAAAAAGACGGGTATTTCAACATAAAAAAGCTGCCTCCTCTAATTGGTTATTTGAGGCTGAACTCTGGATCACTGGACTTAACTCAAAGGATAGAAATTGCTAAAGCTAGTTTTAGTTTTAGCCATCCCTCAAAATATACTATAGTTCGGAATTATCGATACATTAAGACAGTATAATTTTTTTGAGCAATTCGGTAATTATATTATTGTTTATGGTAATAACGGTTCTGTTATTAAAAAGGTTACCATGAGTACTGGATCATTGCTGATTTTGGAGCTTTCAATTATGTTTTTTGGGCCTTTTTTAAGAGCATGAAAATAGCCTAAAGGGCCAGAGCATTTGATACATACGTAAATAACACACTTCGGTCTTCTCTGAAGGAAAACAAAGTTACAGGGCAAACGGTTTTTCTAGACTTCAGGTTATCGGAAAAGGAAATGGAGTTGGTTACTAAATTTGCGTTCGACGAAAGATTTATCGTTTGACGTTAAATTCGGCGGCATAGCATTTTAGTCTGTGAAGTAGGCGTGTCGTGCTTGGTTTTTTGTTAAATTTACGGGCTTGTCGATTTCAGATTTTGATTTCGAAAAGGCGATAGAGTTTCGTGCATTAGAAATATTCAACGGAACCATCTTACTGATATTCGATGAAGAAGAAACACGTTTATCTTGCCTGTTATCAGATGTTGCCGATTCAACTGTCGGAGCGGTTTGTGTGCATAATGATGTTGCTGCCGGCTTTACAGGTAAAGTCTACATCGATGATAAGCCGGATTCACCGGTCGTAGCTGATTGATTCCGGCTAGGCGGAGAAGTTCGCTGCATGCTATTAGTGATGCGCGGAATTTTATAACAGAATGGAAACGGCAACGGCGAATTAAAATAAACTAATAGCTGATTCTGAACGCGCGATAAAAAACACTTCACTCTTTAGTAACATCTTAAACTGTTTAGTTTAGTTGTTTGCCAGCAATAAATGAACAATTGTGAAAAATACGCGCAACTGTTTGTTTAGAATTATTGTATATAGTCGTTTCACTTGTTTTTTGCAAAATGGTTTATCGGTTAGGTCTCATTATGTCTGTTTTTACTTTCTTTAGGTAGGTTCTCGTTAGATTCAGTCACATTTTTCTTGAAAAAGGAACGAAAAAGATTGATCATTGCGAAAAAAATCAAATAAACGCTTGGTGCATATTTTGTGCATGGTGAGGGGATTTAAAAAACGGTTTAGGAAACAAAACCGATTGACACTGATAAACTTAAACTAAAAAAGAAACATAAATTGTGCTTTTTCGTAGTTCGATGTACCGTTGACAACAATTAACATTGCCTTCGTTTGGTCCTTCTTAGAAAAACGACATGTTTTACAAAACAAGATTAAAAAAATATTTTGTTCTTACCAACATTCGTTATTTCTTTTTCTTAAAAGCAATAAAAGAAGTACCGTATTACTTCATAATAATCAAGCCATCACAGAAAATTCTTTTCTACCACGTTTCATTACCACTTCTATTGTTGAAATTATACGAATAGATTAAAAATTAAAACTTTATTTAATTAGTCAAGCATTCTAAATGTTGGTTGCTCTCCATTTCGTAGTTTAAATAATACTTTTATAGGATTTTTAAAACATTTCTCTCACCGATAATTTTTTGCTTTTCCGCTAGGAAACAATAAATGTCAAAAAAAAAGGAAAAGGAAAAGTAAAAGTAAATGAGAAAGGATTTTCGAAGAAACCGATACCTATATAGATTTATATTTTGTCTAACTAATAGGAAACACAACTGTTCATTCTCAAAGACGACCTTTTCACAAGAATTCTGAATTCATAAGCCTATCACATTCAAAAGTAACTGTACTCTACTGATATTCCTTTTTCCGCGAAAAGTAAATTGCTTTATAATAACATGAAAAAAAAGTTGATTACTGGAAAAGGTCACAATCATTCCATAAAGGTATACCGCTGCGTCATATTTTCTTTAACCCAATAATGCCAGTCTCCTGTGTCCCTTTTCCAACAATACTATTAAACCTACGTTTGGTTCTTAGGTAAAACGGAAAAAAAGCAGAATGCGCTTTCAATGTTAATAGTTTTTTTTTTTAAAGATGCTAAGGCAAAGAAAATAATGACACTTGACATAATTGTTTTTGGTCCGGTTTACTCGTTTGGTTACTTTATTCTAATTTGGCAAATTGAAAGTGAGTTAGTAAAAGGAAATAAAACTAACCGACAAACAATTCTGAAAGATCAGCTAGAACGGCTATATAAACAATTCTAAACAGACAAACAGTTGTACGTATATATTTCAACAATTGTTCATTTATTGCTAGTAACGATCGGAATGTTTTTAAGAAAGAATTATGTAAAATTTTCGTTGACTAGTGGAATAAAGGAAAACTTATCTACGAATCAAAGATTTCAACGCTCTATCCATTCGTAATAAATTTCACTCTACCCTTTCTCCTTTACGAATAATCGTTTTTTCTATCTCTCAG
Organism: Icerya purchasi; assembly: GCA_039619475.1. Classification (NCBI taxonomy): domain Eukaryota; kingdom Metazoa; phylum Arthropoda; class Insecta; order Hemiptera; family Monophlebidae; genus Icerya; species Icerya purchasi. The sequence goes on from CM077115.1 coordinate 179,108,105, forward strand.
CTGAACCTAATCTTCCTTCTAATCCTGTAAAATTTCTTTTCGTCATTCCGTCATTGTCCCTATTATTCGCCTACGCTTTAGTCATACTTTATTGCCTTCTTCTCGCTATCGTATTTTCTCCATTTTCTCTCTCTCTATTGTCCTCTTCATCCCATCAAATCAGTTGTCTGCGATAACACTGATCATGCTTTTTTTCAAATCCTCTTCTCTCTCACTCTCTCTCTCTCTCTCTCTCTCTCTCTCTCTCCGTTGAAGTACTATTCTTCATTTTGTTAAAGTTAAGGCGTCCTGTTCGTTATTATGCTTCTTATATCTTGTCCTTCCCCTATTCCTGCTGTTAGTGCTTTCATATTAACAATCTCCAATCGAATATTGCGATCTAATTAACCGACTCTTTTCCCTATAATTTTTGAGCAGAGGAGTTCTGCGGTTAACGCCTCCCCGCTCTCAAGAAAAGATCCATCCTTTACAAAGAGCGAGGAAATCTTTATTCAAACGAACCTTTTAAATTTCGTTAGAAAATCCTCAACTGAGTGTAAAAACCGTTCACTATTGGGCCATAATCAGCATGTTTTTCAACAAAGAGATAATCATATAAAAAAATTCAACATATTTCAGGGGAATATGTATACGAATATCACGAATATCGTAATTACTTCTAAACAACATTAAGACTTATTCGAGTCGGCACCAAATTTAAATTGCAATAATTTAATCCCGAGTGAAATATTTTCCAGTACACTTGGTTTACAGAAAACGAGTGACTGCTATCACTTCCGATAATAAACGAAAAGTTTAGCGGCATTTTATTTCAAACATAAATTTCTTCATTCTAATTAGCCATAGTTCTGGACCGAAATTCGTGTAAAGTAACACGAACGAATCGACAATTTCACTAAAGAACCTAGACGGCAAAACGGCAAATTAATACATTCTACGAGTTGAATTTTTTCTTCGTCGATTACTGTTTTAAGGTTCTAAAAAAAAAACACACTACTCTGACCCACTCTTTTTGCATCCTTTAACGATTTCTACACCGAATAATAACACGCATACGAACTCGATGTAGAAATTAACAATTCAGAAATTGAATCGTCACAAGGACCAAAAAATTATCTCCAATGCTAAGAACGTGATAACAGGCGCAGTAATTCAACAGATATCGTAAGCACTATATTAATTTTTGGCACTCGTAAACTAATGAGATAAAAAATATCTCCCCATCTATAGCTATCGACCAATGCAAAATAATCAGAAAAATTATTATCAATCAAGGCGGATTACATGTCAGTCCGTAAAAATGGAAAATACAAAATGACTAAATTATAATCGGCATTTATCAAGCGGTGAATTAGCAATAAGAAAATTCTATAAACACGCACAGAGGTTAGTCTAGCAAAAAGAAATTAGTTAATATTTCGATATTACTACCCCTATTGTGTATAAGAGTATTGGTTCGAATCTCATTCCTTTAAGTGAAATTTTTAATTTTACCGCAAGTTTTAATGGAAAAGAAACTGTACACGCTACGGAATTGTGAAAAAATCTTTCAACTATTTAGCTTTCAATGGAAGGTGCACCACACGATGTACGGGAAATAAAATTTGTTTTCTATCGATCTTTATGCGGTTTTCGAAGTAATCATATGGTACCAGATGATGATATTAACTAAATTCGAACTTATTAAAAATGTATATGCGAGTGTGACAATAATCTAAATAAGAAACGATCAACAAAACAACTATTTATCGAATCACACAATAATGAGAGAAAATAAAAGGTTAAAATCGTGTTCTTTTGCAAAATCTGACGATACCGATTAGAATCTAGTATCTTTTATATCTAAAATTATCGGATTCGATTAAAAACAGCAGATTACGTATCTCTCAAATTAGAAAATCGTTGACCGCCTTTCACACTGTGGCTGTTCTACAGTCACTACTCGAATTTGTAACTTCCGCGACTCTGAATTAAAATAGGGTGTTTTTCGTTCTAACGTAACAAACAGCCGATACACATCAATAACTCTCCAAACTGACTCTTTACATCGCTTCCGAATTCCATTTTCAACGTCATACCAAAATTTCTTGTTTTGAGACGGTACCGGTAATCTATCTTCAAAGCAAACGTCCCATCATCTACGTAGTACACAGAAGTTCCTTCAAAACACGTTAAAATTTATTATTATTATTAATGGGTGCCGGTTCGGTGCTAATTAAAATCCGAGTCGTTCTTAACGTGACAGAACCGGCCACTTCAGCAAGTTGTACCACCGGGAAAGGATGGTATCGGAATTGTTATAAAATAACCTAATAAGACTGGATGTTTTTTTTTTTTTTTTGTAATCTTATTGAATTTTTTATCCACTTGATGACATTATTTCCAAAGACGGAACCAAGTTCAATTTTGATCTTCAATGTTAAAAATCCATTTACTTTTTACTTATTTCTTTATTCAAATTTTTAAATATCCATCGTTTCGATTTTGAAATTGTAGAAACAAACTGCAGTAGATGATTGTCGAGTAAAAAAAAATTCTCCTCTCTGGTAAGGTGCGCTATTATATAGGCCATATAGGGGAAGAATAACAGTAAAATTATTTGTAACGGATCATGGAAACACTCCGAATGAACCGACCCCTTTTGCATTTATCTTCAATAACTTAATATTTAACAAAAATTCTTTCCGTTTGGCATCAACCATTTTTTTCAGAATTTTTACGATCATTAAATATATGCATAGTAGTTGCTTTTTTTTTTTGCTTTTTTTTCTTTCTTTTTCTGTTTAACGAACTGGATGAAAAGCAAAAATTAAAATGCATTGCGGGATTTTCAGGTATATAAATCAATTAGCTCCATCCGTAATGCTGATTTGACTTTTGTTTTTATCATAAGGGGGGATGATCGATCGATAAGGGCTCAACCAACCAATAAATAAAAAATATTTCTCATTAATATAATGAAAGGTATGTGTCTCGTTGAGAGCTGCGACAAAAAAGATACACTAAAACTTTATGCACGAATTAATAAGAGTGATGATCATCGTTGGTTAAAAAAATTGATCACGGCTTGATTCGTAAAGTGACGTATTATTCGCTCTTCAAAGTGCGCAGGGACAACTTTCGACTGTAAAATTTGTAAAACGAATCAAATATAACAATTTTTCAATACGCCAGTGATTAAAAGGGTACCCCGGAGGTTTTTTAATAGTCACTTTTTATTTATACTTCTATATCGGAAAATTAATACTATAAAAAAAAGAAAGAAAAGCGGCTCCGAATGGAAGCTCAGAATAATGGAAGTTTTTTTGTGTCTGTTGTTTTGTTTTGGGGCCCACGAATAACGAAACAGTTTAACTGTGTGGGTAAAAATTTCTGATTAATTTACGAATTAAGGAGCTAGTCAAAATTAATAAAAATTACGAATTAATTTTGAATTTCGAACAAATTTCGCTTCCAACTACTAGAACACAAACGTGAAATCTTACTAAACCGGGTAGTTCTCTGCGTGTAAAGAAAAATAGGCGACCAAGTTGTGATTTCGACGGAAAAAAGTGGTTAGAAAAGTTCCAGAGCTTAATACGGAGGCTCAAAAAAAAAAAATAAATAAAAATAAAAGCGCGAATTCGACATTTTTATTATTTCTGTATCTTAAATTAAACCACCTTGGCTGCATTAAAGTTTACTTAAATATACATATATATAGTAAATCTTACTCAATTCAAAATTTATTCGTAATTTCATTTAATTTTGACTAGTGCCTTAAGTCGTAAATTAATCAGAAATTTTTACCCGCACAGCTAAACTCTTTCGTTATTCGTGGGCCCAAAACAAAACAACAGCCGCAAAAAAAAATCCATTATTCTGAGCTTCCATTCGGAGCCGCTTTTCTTTCTTTTTTTTATAGTATTAATTTTTCGATATAGAAGTATAGATAAAAAGTGACTATTAAAAAACCTCCGGGGTACCCTTTTAATCACTGGTGTATTGAAAAATTGTTATATTTGATTCGTTTTACAAATTTTACAGTCGAAAGTTGTCCCTGCGCACTTTGAAGAGCGAATAATACGTCACTTTACGAATCAAGCCGTGATCAATTTTTTTAACCAACGATGATCATCACTCTTATTAATTCGTGCATGAAGTTTTAGTGTATCTTTTTTGTCGCAGCTCTCAACGAGACACATACTTTTCACTTTAGATCGCGTTCAACGAACGTTATTATTTTCGTACAAATTTTTATTATTTTTTCGGTTCATAACGTAGAAATATATAATTAATATCTCTCTATTCAGTTTTCGGTAAACGGTACGGAATTTACAAAACTACAATTCGATAAAAGTGTTTTCCACCGATATTATTATTAAATGATTTCAAACGGCTGGTATTAAATCATTCCGGCGGATGTTATGTATTACATTGAAAACCACTTCCTCTCCTTTGACTGGAATTAATAAAAACGAAATGGCATTTTTTGGAAAATCGAGAAAAGCTGGGGGAATTTGAAGGGGATTAAAAATGGTCGCTAAAATGTAGCATATGTAAATTTACTGTATACAGATATAAGGGATACGGCAAAATCGTATCGGTCTTTTTTTTTTTTTTTTCATTCGCCCGCCTTATTCAAAAATCCCTTTATTATACTTTTCTTTATTTTTTCATGGATCAAAATTATGTCGGGCGCGTTTTGTACTTTCAGTACGTTAATTAAGTTTACACCGTGTTGACAAGGGGATGAAATGGTGCTAAAGAAATTAGCACGATGATTTAATAATAATATGCGTCTTTTGTGTCTCTTTACCGGTCCAAGTATCTGCGTTGATTCGGTCTACTAATCGCGTAACATTTTCGTTCGGTATAGTGAGGTGACGACGCAAATAACAGAATTTTACGCGATTTTTTTCGGCCGTTCAACTTCGTGATTACCCTAAACTCTTAGTCTCTCTTTTCTTTCGAATAAATACATACTTTTTCCAGTTTTTTTAAAGAGTCCCAAACTTATTACTATTACGGAAAGAAAAAAAAATAAAATCTACCCTAAAACTAAATTTGATTCCATTACATCAAAATGGAGCGGTTGATGGCGAGATAAGAACTATTTTCGTTGCAGTTTAACCCTAATTAGGACTTTTTACATATCGATGTATCGGTGTCCCTAAATATAAACACTGTTATACGTGTTCTTTAAGCTATTAAATGTTCAATTTGTTTTGTAACAAATGAAGCTGAGGGGAATTAATCTCGTTCGTATGACGTCGAAAGCAGTGTCCTCTTTGACGCCTCCGATTGTTCCGGGCTTACTCTAACCTCTCACCGGTTTAATCGTTGAACATTTAAATCCGATGAATTTTAATTGAGTGTTCCAATTAGAGGCGAAATGACTCATTGCGTGTAATAATCACTAGAACACATTTCGGAACGCAATCTGTAATTGTCACCGACAGCAATCAATTTACTCTGCAAACAGATCGCGCTATAACCGGATCAAGAATTGATGAAAAGAGTCTACCTTGAGATATCCTGTTCTAGTTAAATGGCCTCACCGCATTTATAAAATAAGATAAAAAGGTGAATATATATATATATATTATATATATTTACATATATATATATATATATATGAAGAAAGAAACGGTGAAAGAACAGGCTTATTCCTGCTAGACAACAGTTGTACGTCAAACGTAACAATTATCATCAGCGGTGCGGACTGCGGCAACAGGTTGCGGACGCATTTCTATTCGGCCGATTAAAGACGAAAGTGTTTGATATGCGAATAAGGCAACATATTAAGCGCTAATGACAAAGTCCGATTATTTTCATAAGTCTGAGGGAAAGATTATCGCGACAGTCGACAGTCTGTGAATCACCGACGATATATATCATTACACAGACGCGGATTTGACAGTGACACTAAATTTTTCTTTTTTTTTTCCAACATCATTTCCAGTTCTACTGGTTTCTTCAAACACCGAACTTTCCACGCCCGATGACTTTATCCCTCACTGCTCTGCTATACGTACACGCGGATTAGCTGATTTTGCGGATATTAAACTATTGGCATAGCTGCGCATAAGCAATGACGGAAAAAACAATACTGCTCGGGTATAACTTGCCTGCTAAATACCGAAAAATGAGGGGATAAGTTTGAAAAACTGATGCAACTAATGACGCATTTTTACTGCAATAACGGGGTGTGCGTTAAGCTCTTGTCCCACGACTTGGCGTGAATTCTAAGTAGAGGTGCTTCGAACAGTTGTTTCGATTATACGAAATTATACGAACGTGAATTTATATTTCTTTCGTGTTTTCAAATTTTAAGGGCTTTAAGAGTTTTATTAACATGATACAAAAAAACGTCTTATCCGGACATCCGCTTCCCTGCGACAATTAATTCTCTCCCGCTGCAGATATGAAAATGTTGAATTTTCAGGTGTAAACGCCTTGATATTTTTTGCGTGAAAGAATTAATAAAACCAATTTCGTTATTATTATTGTCACTGCGATATAGCGAAATTTCTACAATACCTTTTAGGTCGTAGCCGGGTTTTCGTTTATGTGAGAGATTCTTGGGGCTAGGGAAGTTCCATGGTTTCCGATAGAACACGAGGATTTCGTCTGCTTGTCGTTCTCTGTTTGATTTCTCCGTTGCCATAACTTGAGAATAAAGTAAAATTTTTGGTTAAAATCGTATTTCGCTTACCTTTCGACCCCGAAAAGGAACTCTTGGACGACTCGCTGATATAGTTTAATGCTCGGGTGAAATGCTCATCGACTACCGTCGAAACGTCTCCTGTGTAGTTGGTAAACAGGACGCAATTTGCTGACAGGTATTGAGCTCGGCTGCTTTCCTCACCCGGGGATGCGACATCGTCCTCTTCATCGTCCAGCACTTCTCGTCTTTCTGAAATAAAATTATCGAAAGCGTACTATAGTTTTCATTTTTTAACAAAGCCGCCAGTGGGGCTCGTGCAGATCTTTTCGAATTACAAATACGCTTTTTTAAAAGCAAATCACAAACTCAATATTTTATCAATTTCATCGCGTCATCGATTTTTATTTTCTGCGAATTTATTATATTTCTGCCTTTTTCAATGTGTATTTATTTGTACTCTACTCGATATACATATATACACCCTGTCAAGAAAGTATCGGGAATTGTCAATTTAAATCTCCCGGGTAATAGCTAGGCAGATAATTTTTTTTTTCCAGGTTGGTACAACTGTTTTGTATTATGATGCCTATTTTTAGCGCGATCTGTCAACCAGTGTGTTTACAGCAGCTGTTAAAATCAGTCGACCTTGAAGTGTTTTGTCGAAGTTTTACAATGAGTGAAAATATTGAACAACGTACTTGTGTTAAATTCTGTGTTTCGAACGAAATTTCTTGTGTCGATACACTGAAAATGTTACAGAAGGCTTTTGGTGAATCTGCTTTATCAAAAACGCGGGTTTACGAGTGGTACAGAGCGTTCAAGGATGGTCGGGAGACGGTCGAAGACATGCCTCGCTCTGGACGGCCTTCAACGAGTGTGACCGATGATAACGTCGATAAAATCAAGGAAATCGTTGCTGAAAATTGTCATGTGAGCTTGAGAGAGATGGCTCATGGATTGGGCATGTCACACGAGAGCGTACGTACGATTGTGCACGAAAAATTGGGTATGCAACGCGTTGCGGCTCGGCTTGTTCCGAAAGACCTGAATTTCTTTCAAAAAAAGTACCGAGAACAGGTAGCTGCAGACATGCTGGATCGAGCCAATTTGGATCCTACCTTCTTGGAAAAGATAATTACTGGTGACGAGACATGGGTGTACGAGTACGACACGCTTACGAACCAGCAATCGTCCGAATGGCGGCCAATTGGCGCGCCAAAGCCGAAAAAACCTCGCCAAAGCCGATCGAAAGTGAAGATCATGTTGATTGTTTTCTTCGATATTCGAGGCGTGGTACACTATGAATATGTGCCAGCCGGACAGACAGTCACCAAAGAGTTTTACTTAAGTGTTTTGAGACGTTTGAGAGAGGCTATCCGTCGTAAACGTAACGATTTGTGGGTCGACAATTCTTGGATTCTCCATCACGATAATGCGCCGTCTCACAAAGCCATAATTGTGAATGAGTTGTTGGCCAAACACTCGGTAAATATCATCGAACAACCGCCGTATTCACCAGATTTAGCACCCTGCGACTTCTTCCTATTCTCAAAACTCAAATTTCCGCTACGGGGAATGCGCTTCGAATCGATTGATGACATCAAGACGAATGCGACGCGAGAGCTAAAGGCCATCCCGGAAACCGCCTATCAGAAGTGCTTTGCCGAGTGGAAAAAGCGTTGGCATATGTGCATCGCTTCGAATGGATGTTATTTTGAAGGTGACAAAATAAATTTGGATGAAAATTAAAAATTGTTCGTTTTATTTAACAATTCCCGATACTTTCTTGACAGGGTGTATATATATATATATATATATATATATATATATATATATATGTACATCATATTAATATTAGCAACAATTAATATTTTCATCGCTGTTTTTAATCGTAATTACTTTTTTTTTTTTTTTATGAAATTTCAACTATTTATAATTTAAACATCTAAAAAAACCGATTACTATTAAATTACATATTTTATTTTATTCTAAGTGTACGCACGATACACGTGCCTAAATTAAAAGAGAAAAAGCGGTTGCAAGCCTTTTTTAAGAAGCTTCCTTTTGAAAAGGGTGCCTACTAAATTTCGACTGAATTTTATTTAAAATCGATTATTCTTTGCCAGTTCCTGCGGCGAACCACGCAGATAAGAACAAAATAACCAATGGCAAATGAGAGTAACAGCAGCATTAGCACTGACGCTGAAATAAGCATTTAAAACAAAGTGACCTAATCGAATGTTCGTTTTTGTGTTAAAGAGCAAATGATAATTCTGTTTGCGATGTTAAAAGAACAAGCTGGCCGTAAACAGAACGAAAGAAAGATTTTAGTTCAATAATCCGAAAAGAGGAAAAATCTGTGGCATTTCTTTCATTTTATGCACACACATACACACGCACATATTAATGACTATAGAGCACTTTTCCGTCGGAAGCAATAATCGTGTAAAATGTTTGTGTAACGTTTTCGTAATATGCTGTGAGATTTTATAAAATCGGCTCTTCCATGTAGGAAACTACGTAATTTAAAAGTCTACGAATAGGTATCAATACGGTGAGATTGTCATATATCTGTATATACATTAATAATTAGGTGGCGCGGTAGCTTAGTACTTAAAATGCTTGACTTCCAAACCGGAGATATCATTTTAGTTTTTAAGAGATTTGTCACGTTTCGGAAACATTTTTCTTCCAGGCATATCCTACCTATAATCTGAAATTAAATATTGGTTATACCAGAGAGACATCCGGGCAAGTAAAGGCGCATAATCCAAAAGTAGAAAGGAACTGGCCCCGGTACTCTCTTCAGATCCGTTAGACCCTTAAGTGCATTATGAATAGCTTAATTCCGTAATCGTGTCAAGGAATGAAACTTTTACCTTACTCGCATTAATAATTAAATGAATGTCGCATATTTTCAACTCGTAATATACAATCCAATTATAGAATTTTACATATTACCGATATTAAAATCGACTCTGATACGTGTAATAATTTTAACTTTTACAGTTGATATAAAGTAATCATAAAAGCAACAGGACGTCGGAGATTATAAAGATAAGATTGAAAGATATTCTTCAAAGTGGGGGAATCTCGTCATCTTTAGTCTTTAGTTTTGATGACATTTTTCAATTTGCGAATTTTTAATTTATTCGAAAATATGATCAGTAACGATTAAAATGTATCATTTAGATTTAAATTCGTAATCGATATTGCTTTTAATTTCGTATTATTCTTCTAAAACAGATGTTTAAAAATTATTTGGAATTTACCGCTAACAACAATAGCGAATAATGAACTTTTTTCAATCATCTTTTTATTCTGCTCTCATTATCGTAGAACTAACGGCATCAAGTTGAAAAAGAACAGTCTTAAAGTGTTGCGTGTATACTACTGCCTTTCCATACAAATGCAAAAAATTCCTTTTTTTTTTTTCTTGTGGTTTTATTTCGTAATATAGAAATTATAAAACACGTCGCTATTAATCAAATAGCTTAAAACGCGAACACCCGAACAGCACTTTTGATATAGTCTAACAAGTGTAACAATGCTGCGTGATTGAAGCAAGCATGCGGAGAAACCCCTATAAGAAATGGGCGAGAGGGAAACGTATGAAATATTTCAATTAGAAATTTGTCGCTTTTTTAGAGTTTTCTTCGGCAAACAACAATGATGTTTCTCGTTTTCAAAAATATATCCACGGACACTCATCAGCACTGGCTAGTACATTATGTCGAGGCCACACTGAATTAATAACCGACGGTGTAAATTACGGGTGTTTTATACTGTTAGCCGTGAAATTCGCACCCGTACTCGGCTATTAATTTTAACAAGAATGCACTTTAGACGATTAAGAGGAGATAATTAAAAATCGAGCAGTGAACGAATAAATTAAAAATCACCGATGAACTCGTTAACATTTTAAGTACATAGAGAGCGAAGAGGAAAAGGAGGAAAATAAGGTCTTTTGTATGCCGCGTAAACAACAAATCCACTCGACTTGGTTCATTGTTAGAAAGTTCTTTGAATTTTAATGAGCTTTATTCAACGGGGGGCGCCTTTTGTTTTAAAAAATAAAAACGAAAAATAATACTCGCTCGCTGAAAAAGTCGCACTGGTCGGAAAACCCTGGCCCGAATCTCTTAGAGCAAAATGACTTGAAGATACACTTGAGCAGCTTTAGAAGAAAAAAAAAAGTCCAAAGTACTTTGTCGTTATTTTCCTATGAACCCTCGGCGGCGAAAATAAAGATGTGTTCTTTTCCTCAGCTGTTCAACGCCCACTTTAAAGGAAATTCTTTCATCGAACTTTCCAGCCTGCCTAAAAAACCCTCCGCGTACACGTAAAAAAACACAACGTTATTTAAACTTTTTCTTCGACTATTTCTCCGTTTCCGAATTTCTCTTTTATCCTAGTTTACTTTATACAACAGTTTTCTTTTAAGTACTTGTTGATCGTTGAATTTGCATGCACCATTAAGCAACAACAACCGGCGTCGTCCGGTTTTAAGTTTTTTCTCCGCAACAAAAAATACTTTTCTATTCAAGAAGGAAAGTTTTCCGTGTGCCACCTGTATAGTATTTATTACGTCTTCTTACATCGCAATTGTACAAAAACCGTGTAAACACACATACCTGTGTAAAATTTGTTTTCGACACTAGTTGTTATTTCTGTTATTTTTAAATTTATTTTTCCATCATAAAAATCAGATACTAGAGATGATTAGCATAAAAGAGAGGGAATATAAGAATACAGTGTTTTAACGGTAAGGAAAAAAATGTAGAGCTTTTAGTAAATTGAGCCTTTTGAGAAGGCAAGGACACACATAATTAACGTGATATTTACGGTACGTAGAGAACACATCCGGATTGGACGGATAGTTACTCCAAAATGATTTATGGAAAAAGTATACATTAACTTTTTTTTTGCATTATTTATTTAAACGAGGTAGCATCGCGGATGCTGTACTATATAACTGTTTGTAGACTACACGATTGCAAAAACAGTAAAACCGTATGAAAAAAGCGAATTATCAAGCGACTAAAATTAGTTAACTAAAAGCGGATTTTCAGAGTTTGGTTTATTGGAAAGTAATATTTTGTGTAACATATTGTAGAGACTAATTTCATAGTACCTTCATCAGAGTTTATTAAACTTGTTGCATGCTTAATCGAACAGTTTTAAACGGAATGGAACATTTAAGAACAAATTACATCTGCGCCTTTCGCAAACATTTTCTTTTTCGTTGCTTGAACTATTAATTAAAATCAAACAGATTACATAACATCATTTTTTATACCCTTATATAGTAGTCTTAAAAACACTGACTTTTAGTTTCTAGCACGTTATTTCATTAAAGTACATACCAATTTTTTTTTTTTTCTTCACATTTATGGTAACGTAAAATTAATTTGTGTATTTCACCTTTTTTTTATAATTAATTTTTTTTTCCTCCCTCTTCGTAACGCGAATAAAACTGTTTAAAGTTATTCAGATAATTATTGCGCATATTCGTTCAGAAATAACGAGTAAATTCGAAAGAAGTTAGCTTTAAATTTTATTTAACGCAAACTGTTTAGAAAATATTTAAATTTATCGGAGGGGTACTCTTTTTTCGATTCATCTTTTTTTTTTTTTTAAATTTTCCATTTGTCAGGATCAACTAAGTATACAAATCGTTATCAATATGGGGCAGCAACATTAAATGAATCATCACAATACGGTAAATATACTTAACTTCATTTTTCTTCTTTCAATTATAATTATCGATTACATTTCAATTTCCGCTTCCAGTTGTTCATTTATATTATTATATACATATTTGTTTATAAAAGCATTCGTTTTTAGTACTACTATTATGTAATGATAACTGAAAAAAGCCTGCCGGTCTTCTCAAATAGGAAATATTTAAGAGAATTTATTGCGAAATAAAGTTAAGGATCCGTGATAGGGGGTATCATGGATTGTGAAATTAAGCTTTTCATAATGGTACTTAAGAGTCTAATGGATCTAAGGAGAATACTGGGGCCAGTTCCTTTCTACTTTTAGATTATCCGCCTTTACTTTCCCCCAGATAATTCTTTGGTATAACCAATATTCAATTTCAGATTAGGTATAAACCTGGGAGCGACTTGGATCCGGAACGAGACAAGTCTCAATAACCTATCGACACTTCTGGTTTAGTAGACAAGCGTCTTAATCACTAGACTACCGCGCTACCTATTTTGCGAGGTAGACAGCGGAATATTGATAATTTAATGCGAAACTAAAAAACGATATTTCAGATGACAATTTTTTATTGATCGTGCTGTAAAAATATATATATACTACGGTTAGGCGAGCAATTTGTTCCCCGGTTATTTTACTAAGATTATTACCGCGGAAAGTTTTTTGTATGTTTAAATAGAAATTTAAAATAAACTGAAGGTGGACGACCAGCTTCTTTTTGATTGACACAAAATTCCGTCATCTTCCAAAAATATTTCGAAACGAAACATTAGTTCAAAATTTAGCTTCATAATTGACCGCTTCACAAAAATAATTTTAAAATAAACGCAATTGTCCAGTGTAAAAACTAATTAAGCATTTAATAATAAACTTTTTATTAATTCGTTCATTCAGTTAACCTTTTATTTCATTGCTTGAAAAGTAAAAAATCATCATAAAAATATTTGCAAATTATAATTAACACGTAAAATTCAACTTTTTTATTCGTAAAATTACTAAGCAATTTTTTAAATTCATTTTTACATTTAATTACATAAATATTTCTGGAGTGTCCCTATACGTTTTCTTTAGCCCGACCCCGATCATCATCATACTGCGATCGAATCGTTTCGCAACTCCCACTGCTGTAATTACCCGCTCTGATTGGAACATCATTTTGAATTATAGTTTTCAACGCGTCTTTTATCGCGTATATCGGAGTAAATTATATTTTATTTTTAAGAAAACGTTATACTAATGCCCCCCCGTATATATTTTCAATCAGAACTAGAGTTGTACGTAGTAAGTATAATAAAATAACTTTTTCGTTACTAAACAACCGCGCGCTACGACTGATCAACGAATGCAGACGACCGGACTATTATCATCATCATCTTCTTCTTTCGCGAGCGAACCAGATAGTTTTCCATAATAATAATAATAGTATTTCGGGAATTAATTACCAGCTGGTTGAAGGATTTTTGTATTCTTTATCCTTGATGTTTTTATTTATTTTAGCGATAATGTTTTAGTCAATTTTTAAATATTTCATTATTAAATTTTTTAATATTTTACTGAGTTGAAAATTTGTAACTCTTTTTTACTGATCCCCGGGCGTTTTGTAATTTAATTTGTTGTTGGTTTCCTTTAATTTGTGCAGTTTATTATTTATCATAAAGTGTCGGGATTGGAGATTCGAACGAAACAAACATTTCACGGGCGAGGTCTTTACTAAATAAATATAATTATGGAAAATAAAAAAAATGCTGACTAGCTTGAATAACTTGATCCACAATCATGTTGGAATAGTTAAGTTACATTCCTTCACTTTACGATGCATGGTAGTTCATTTTTTCACTTTTATTATTTTTTTTTTTTTTAATTTATTTAATTCCATATTTTATAATAAACTTTTAAGTTGTTTCTGCGTGTAAATTTCTAAATATCTATATAGAATTTTACAAAAAAAAAAAAAAAAAAAAAAAAAAGAATCGACATCCAACTAGCAATAACCGAATTAACTTTAGCTTGTACCTGTAATATCACTTTCCAGATGCCTGCGCTACCACCGCGAAAACGCCAAGGTTCATGTGCTTTCCCGGTGCAAGTTTATGCCATCAACTCTCCCAGTTGCTCTCAATATAAACGAAACCGTTCGGCAATAGGCTGATTGAAAGGAAAAGCACATTGCCGATAAAAACATTTTACTTTAGGATTCTTCGCTTCGTTCAACACAATTGAACATATCTATCAGTCTTTTTCTCAGCTTTCAAAAAAACCGGTTTTAGCCGCTCAAATTGAACCCAGCTTCCTATCTTATCACCGAGCATAACCGTAAATCCTTTACAGGTCTCAAAATAAATAACATCGTCGAAATAAACATTTTCATTTCGAAATCAAGTGTAAACGCTTAAATTTTTATCCTTTAATCTTTTTTTTTTTTTTTTTTTTTTTTTTTTTGGTATTTGCGCAATTGAGTTTGTGATTTTTTCTCCTTTTTGCATTTTTTCTTTTGAATCTATCAAATTCGCTATACATTCATCATCGCTTTTATCGATGAAGAGCGAGCGAGAATATACACAGCTGAGCCCTTCGATCGCAGTTCCAGAGATTCTGGCTAAAATCGTGCCCAAAAAAAGGCAGCAATTGTTTTAATTCAATTACTAAAAAAAAAATACGAGAAAAAAATTTGTGAAAAAATGAGTAAGTTTTTTTAGAATGTTTATAATTGAAAAATTAACTGTTTGCGCTGTTTACGGCAATTTAAATATTCATTTCGAATGTTTAATCGCAACAACTGTTCTAAGCATAAACCAAAGAAAAAGTCTGAACCTTTTAATTAAAATTAATCATTTTTAATAAATTACACAATTTTATAATTCTCCTCGATGATAAAGATTAAGTATTCAAATTCAATTAGACGCGGGTAAAATTATTTTAAAGTGTAAACGATGATGCAATTTTTAGTGGGAAAAAATAGCGGGCAATGGCTAGTAAAAATTACACGAACAACAAAAACTTGCATATTTCCAGAGGTAAATATATAAGTTGTTTTCATTATACTTCAAAGCCTTAGATTCTAGAATCGCCTGATTTCGCGAATCGTGTACCTGTTTAACCGTAGCGCTATTAAACCGGCGACACAAGTGCTTTATTTTAATGAAAGCGACATATCCTACCTTCTTTAGATATCACTGGTTCTTCTTCCTTGTATCTGACTATGGGTGTAGAGGTGGGAGATCCAGGACTTCCTATTCCACCTCCTGAACTGACTGAACCGGCACTACTATGGTGAGATGAATGACTGTGTTGCTGTTGCGGCACCGTTAGCGGATAAGGAGATTCCATGCTGTTCGTTGCAAGCGCGGAGGTAGATGGTTGATCCAAACATCTTTGCACATTGAACTGCAAAGCAAATTAGATAATACAAAAACAAAAGGAAACGGAATATACTTCATTTTCTTAATCAGTTAAAAAACCATTCGATATTTCTTAATTGTAGTTAAAATTAAACATAGCAATATCAAAATAAATGGGCAAAAGAGAAGGAGTAGAGAGGTAGTATTCGATATTCTGACTTTTGTTTACGCAATGTCGTTTCTCTCACTAAATTTCAGTAGCACTGTATAGATTTAACTCGCATTTCTTTTTCATTATTTTTCTGGAAAGTTAAATAACATTACTCCCAACGTGTTTTAAAACAGGTGTGGAGAAATTTCCAAAGAAGAATTGAAAACAAATGTAAAAATTTATTTTGTCAAATACGGTAAACTGAACTGATGATCCTTTAAATATCGAAACTTTCTATTTTCACCACCGATCTCTTCTGAAGGTCACCCCGTATACATTTGATCTTGGTTACCAGCTTTCTTATGTTTTTTTTTATTTAGTTTTTTTTTTTTTTTTTTTTAATTCTTGAATCTTAACTTCACACAATCCCCAACGCCATGCTAAGGGTATGGAACTTACTTTACTTTAACAGTTTTAAATTCTAACCATAGCTTGCTGGCCAAGGAAAAGATCATAACAGAAAAGGGGAAAAACACCGACATTAAAATTTACTCCAAAATTTTAATAAAAATGCGCTAAAAAGAAGAAATGACTCGATAATATTGCATAAAGTACATCTTACACGTTTATTGCTAAACAAAATTAATACTTATTAAAGTTAGCACCAAATTCGAATTGCAACGATAAGTTATGTTTATAAACAGAAACCACACTAAATGAGTATAACAGCGCAATTACTCGTTTTCTTTAAGCCATGTATTGAAAATATTAAGAATGCAATTGTCGCAGTTTGAACATAGTGTGTACCGAGACTCTAATGTTAATGTTGTTTAAGAATAATCATAATATCCTTATCTATTTTACTCTAAAATACATTATTTTTTACTAAATTATCAGATAAAATCCTGAAGTCGCTATTCTTTTTGAAACAATTTTATTTCAACTTTTAATGAGAATATTTTTGAATGTCACGGATAGGCCAACCTAAAATACTGCTACTTCCTGTATTGTACAATAAAGAGCATAATGTTTAATTCATTATTTTCATTCGAGTCTACACATCATAGTCTAATTACCAGCACCTACACTGTCGGAACGAACAAAGAATCATTAAAATCGGTCCCTATGGGGAAAAATTACGCGTGAAAAAACGTAAGAAAAATAAAAGAAGTAAAAAAAAAAACATCCATTGTATAACTTTTTTTTCTTTTTTTTTTTTTTTTTTTCTAAGAGGGTAAAAAAAGAATACATTTTCTTCGGCACGTTTCATTCTTTAACTATTTAACAAACATTTATAACGAAGAAATACTACAATCTTATTTAAATCGTGCTACCAAAAAAGGATAACCCAACGACGGTGGAAAATGTTTAGTAACCTAATAAGAAATTCAGCCATCCATTCAATGTGCGAATTCTTTTAGTTATTTAATCCTAATTGCAGCAATACCAGTTTTCTTCTTGCAAATAAACGGAGATGTTTTTTTAGTTTAAATGTTGTCCTGAAGACTTAAAATTAATTCATATACGTGTAATCCTCTTTTTTTTTTTATTTACAACTTTCTCGAATGAATTTAAATTTCCCCGACAGGTAAAGAGATGATCGATTTAGCTAAACTGGATTTAGGTGATTAATATTTCGAATTTGTAATAAGTACTCGTTATCATCCTCTGTCCCGAGTATTATAAAAAACTTCATATAACCAGGACGAAAAAATTCCGCTATCAACAGAGTTAAGAATGCAGTTGGATACTTCAAAAGGAATTCATTTCATTGTATTTAAAATCTGAATGACAGTACTTGAACTTTTCACACGTTATTATATCAAAATCTAACGATAAAAATGTTTTGAAATATAAAAGTTTCACAATTAAACAACTATCTCTACTGTGATGTTAAAAGAAAAAAAAAACAAACCTTATTAACACATTAAAAGGGCACATCGCAAGAAATTTTCCAATTTATATGTATGCTAAGGAGATTATGTTCAATATTGAGGTGTAAAGGAAAAATTCTTAATCACGCTAGAAAGCAGATTTATTTTACGAAAATAGAGGAGGGATTACAAGAAAACCGAACTCAATTTTGAACTGGCTTAGATGATAACATTAGAACGAGAATAGATGAATTCTCGGAAAGAGATAGAACACTTCATTAAGGCTCGAGGAGATAGGGAATTCATTTGTTGATTATTTTTGTTCGATTCGCGGTAGCCTAGTGGTTAAGACGCTTGTCTACTAAACCAGAAGTGTCATAGGTTATCGAGACTTGTCTCGTTCCGGATCGAAGTCACTCCCAGGTTTATACCTAATCTGAAATTGAATATTGGTTATACCAAAGAATTATCTGGGGGAAAGTAAAGGCGGAAAATCTAAAAGTAGAAAGGAACTTGCCCCAGTATTCTCCTTAGATCCATTAGACCCTTAAGTACCATTATGAAAAGCTTAATTTCACAATCCATGATACCCCTCTTATCAAGGATATATGACATTTACTTTATTTTACTTACGTCAAAGTAATCATATCACACCGTTGAAATAGCATCGAATTTACTATAGGCAAGTGAAATTTTCCCTGGAAATGGACAAAACGCGTTTAGATCGCTTTCAAGCCAAAGTACAGTATAGAACATGGTCGTTCACCGGTAATATGTAAACACTGATTGGGGTTGTATTATCATTAAAGCGTTTGCTTAATGTAACACTATAAACAACACTAGTCTGGCCTGAAGGTCTTGAACTTGTTAAAATAATATACCGGGGGCCGAGCGTATTTAAAACGGATGATGATAAAGGTATACTCACAAGATTAACTACTAACTCAATTGAACTGGCTAAACATACGCCTATGTAGAAAATGAATTAAATACCAACGGGGATTTCTGAAACAATGGTTTAGTACGACTAATTTAAAGACATATTCGGTGTATTTTACATCGAAATTAGATAGTGCGGAGCGACACTCAACATAAACCGACTCTCACAATATATACTATATTAAAGTGTACACTGTAGCTGAAGCGAAATATATTTTCCGATTACGACCTTATTTATAGGAGCGGAAGGTGTATGTTTGCTAAAATAGATACGAATCTCACACATCAATTTTTATACATCAGGATTCTGCTCTTGTTTATAACGCTTATTGACAACGGTATATTTTCTGAAATATTTAATAACGGCTACTTGCAAACAGTGTTATAACCAGCTATAAGGTTAATTTGGGAAACAGAATTTAAAATTTCACACAAACAGCTACAATACAGCGTTAATATTGCAATAATAAAAAGGAATTAACCGCATTTCACAAAAACCGTGCCACAAATGAGCGTGTATCACATACGGAAAATCTGGGAATACATTATAAACTACCGTGTAAATTATACACGTGCACGTCGCTACTTGTCGCGACATAAGAAAATATTTAAGGCATCGTGTTGCGCTTTAATTACCGTTTCATCCGTTTTTTATATTTGAATCGGTTGAAATTTGGAAAAAAAAGCAATTTCGATATACCGAACATTTATCATCGGTGTACCACCAAATATGATAAACACAGAAGTTTAATATCTCATTTTCAACTTTTGCAATCAAGAAGAAAAGTAGCTTTTAATATTTCCATATCGCGTTAACATAATTACTCTGCGGTACGTTCAAGTTTAAGAGCCGTAAATTCCTTCATTCCAAGTGAAAAAGATTATTTCGCATAAATCAGGCTGCAAATTTTTTTAAGACTTTTTTTTTTTTTTTTTTTTTTTTTGGGGGTCCCCATTTCGGATAATACCGATGAGGCAAATGTATTAGATTAGCATTAGAGTAGTACAAATTTTATGATGGTGAGGTTGAAACGACCCATCCAATAATATAATAAACTATCATTAGTTCCTGAAATAACTTTCATTCGTCTTGCGATACACTAGAGAACGTCATACACAAAGCTATGAAGAATGCAGCGAAGTCATTTATTTTTTGCAGATATGTTAAAATTTATAAATATAGAATAAATAAATTTTTTAACAATACCGTAATAAATTGAAATAAATGCGTTATTTTAGAAACGTTTTCAGGCATAATAGCCCTTTTCATCAGCTAACAACGCAGGGTAGTACAATACTAAAAATGTACCGCAGAGAAATTATGGAACTGCATGCGGTATTTATAGATAAGTAATAGGCGGAAATTTAGATAAGACAAAAATACTGTCTACAGACGAAAATAAAACACAAATTACAATAGACAACACAGAAATCGAAAAGGCAGCGAGTATAATTTATTTAGGACAACTAACATCTCTAAACAATAAAACAAAAAAAAAAAGTAAGGCGTAGAATCGCACTCACTTGGAAAAAATACTGGTCGCTGTAACATATTTTTAAGGGACCTTACAGAAATGAACTAAAAAGGGAAATTCTAAATGTGTGCGTCCTGCCTACCTTAACATATGTATGTCAGACATGGACAATAACAAATAATATCACGAATAAAATTAAGATATGTCAAAACGCATTGGAAAGATCTATGATTGGAGTTAAATTAAGAGACAAAATAAACTCAAAAAAGAAATCAAAAACAAATTATAAGTTAAAGACAATTTTACATGGGCAATAAGAAGGAAAAATTGCAAGAATGGATTCCATAAAATGGACTAAAAAAAAACCAGATTGGACAATATACGCGAAGAGAAGAAGAGGAAGACCGGAAAACCGGTGGGAAGATAATTTTGCTAAAATGTTAAAGCACAAACAATACCATCAGGTGGCTTATGACAGACTAGAGTGGGCTCGGTTGAGGGAGGCCTTTGCCCGTTTTCAGGGCTAAATTAAATTATACAATAGTTTATTTACTTCAATGTATATTGTGTAACGTTATATCACTAAGGCTAATAATAATAATAATAGGCGGATGATGATGCCGGTATAACTACATACACAATATCAAAGGCGATAAAATATATATATAAAAAAAAAAACCGAAAGCGGGATAAAAATTTAACGATGTCTGTTCCGTTTATAATATTAATATTTATTTTGAAAATTTGTCCGTTAAATTTGTTATTATTTTGTAAACAAAATCCCGCCTTTGATTTATTTATAATCGTTTCTACGTCATTGATTGCAATTACATCACACACCATCCATCCCCGGCTATTATTTACCCACATGTACACAAATGTGTAGTTCCATTATTTCTTCGCAGTCGATATTTAGTATTAATGTTGTCAGCTGATGATTGGCTATGCCCGATTCCCTAAATTGATGTATTTATTCTAGCTTATTAAGGTAAAGTATTTTTTGTTTGTTGTTAAAGAATTTATTGTATATTTTTCATATATTTTCGATAGATACGCATATCTCTTTTTTCATATATACCACGCGCGGTTAATTTCACTTTAATACTTACTTATAGAGTAATAAAGTTTACAAATAACGCTAATAATTTTCCGAGACATTTTATTATTCCTAACCCCGGTGGTGGTGGTTTTCGTTATCGTTGCGATTATGTGGTATCGTAACCTTTTACACCTTCGGCGATCCGTTCCGGAGTTCACACTTCCGTATTCGACTTCAAACACTACATTGAATAATCTTAGAATTTAATAAAACTTAGTCTGTCTCGATTTGAAGAAAGCTAGAATTGTTCGTCTGATTTTGCTTGCGATATAGATATTCACACAGTTTCATCGATTATTAAAAGCCCGTGTCTAAATAATGTTCCTAATAAATAATCCGGCAATAATAATAATATTAATAATAATAATAATAATAATAATAATAATAATAATAATAATAATAATAATAATAATAATAATAATAATAATATGTTTCTTTTATCGCTAATTTCTTTCTTTCAAAAAAGCTTTAATCAAATCATTGCGCGCACGTGTCTCTTCATTGTTTCAACTCGTTTTTTCTCTTCTTTTTCTTCCATCACCTGTCTTATTCTCGTCGCAAAGTCTTGAAACTTTCTCAACGTGGACCGGAAATGAAACAGCAACACAGCACGTTGTACTCAGTTTATTTTATAAAGATTACCGATACAAAATATGAAATTCCTTTTTTAATTTATACAACTGAGGGCCCTGTGACAATTTTAAAATTAAAATAATTTCCGATCGGAAGATTTTTCGTGTTTTCGTCAAACACACCCTTTTTTAAATCTTATTGAAAAGTAAATAAATACACTTTAAACCACAAATTGTTATTTAATAAAGTGTATTTAATTACTTTTCAATAAGATTTATAACATACCACAACAGTATGGAACAGAATTATATTACACACTTTTTTAATTACCCGCTGTAACGGCACGCATTAGTTATGTATTTCGAATAAAATTTTAGATCGATAATAATTTTAAAACTATTTCACATTGTTATTGCAATGATAGCTCAGGGTTATGCTTTAATACGTGTGACGACATGTTTTGTTGATTTGTTTTTTTTTTTTTTATTAGCATTACGATATAGGATACTGCAAAAAACGGGGGGGGGCACGCATATGATACAAAATATGTAGAAAAAAAACTGTCCGGATGGTTTTGGTTTTTGTAAGAAAGTTAGCGACGTGGTTTCGTAAGAGGATATTTTAATAATGCCAGTGGAAACCTTTCGGGGCTCGTGGGAAAAGTTGAATTTTTTCGATATTATTATAAATGTGGGCCATTTGTAGAGGCGGTATTCTTTTAGAGAAGACGACATTGGAAGAGTAGCTTTGGAATTTCGAATTAGGAATGATAAGAATTAGGAAAACAGAAAGAATAGGAGAGAAAAAAGAGCGATAAACAAACCGAAAGAACAAAATAAATCGCGGTGCAAAGAACGGGTTTACGGAATGCACATGTGTGTGTGTGTGTGTGTGTAAGAGCAACTAGTGATCGCATGAAAGACAATAGGCCTACCGCTGGTCCAGTTCCACTGCGAGTGTCTGCTTGATTTATCTGCCGGTTTCGTATAGGCACCGCAGCAGAGGTCCGCTGTTAGTCGGGGGCACCAATTTTGGTAGAAGATTCCAGATTCAGATACAGTTGAATTTACGATTGACGATGATCTATCAAGCGACCGATCGGAGAATTAGACAAACAAACCGGAGTTTAACTTTTTTTTTCTTTTTTTTTTCCCCCCCCGGTTTCGATTAATCGGCAACGGGCAGCAACCAATTTCGTTTAAAGAGAATAATCGCTCTTTGTCGGCAAGATGCCGTACGTTGCGGTAACTCGAAGTAGCCGAGCGATTACTTATTACTTCGTAGAAATTGAGAAGTTACTGTAGCGCGCGCATTTTAATCCGACTTTTCGATAAATTACCGTACAGCTGACTCCACTGTCCTAACGAGTTTGTCGAAAAGGCGTAGTACTATTGCTTTTAGATTTTTTGACGAAAACACCGAAAAATACGATTTCTCTGAAAGACTCGATTTTATTCCGTTCAACGTCACCTGTTCCGATTGAATCTCTCCCGTGCGGCCGTCATACTTTCAGTAATTAACGGAAAACCGAGAAACACGTTTGACACCATCAAGCAACACAGAAGCGGGGCGTTTAAAATCTTACATTATCATTGAACCAATGAAAGATTTCTCACACCCTTACACAACTCGAAACCATTCTTACGCGTTCACCAGCGATATATTTTGTTATCCAATTTACACGGCTGATAACGCCGCTCTTACAGTATCAAATTTATTCGTTTATCACTTTAAGCTCCCGTGCGTTCTTGTTCCTATTAATGTTGGCTTTCTCGATTCTCCTCTTACACCCTACTTTCAGGGTCGTCTTCTTTACCTATTAGTTTTTAGACTGCTCCCAAAGTTGTTAAATGCATCACTTTAGACTTCAATGTTGTTCTCCACGGCAGCGTCTTTAATTATTTCTTCTAATTTAATCTGCCACATGCCAACGTTTGCCGGTCGATTTTCTAGCGTATTCCGTTGTTCCGTACTTTCCCTACCCGCTCCCTCGCTAACATGTAATTTCACTAATTAAACGCAGGTTCGAATTTTCTTTTCTTCAAGTATCCTAGCTAAATGTTGTACGTCGTATGCGTCTGTTTAATTTTGTTATAAATTACCCCGTTTTTCAGTCGCTCGATTTTGTAGCACAAACGTATTCCCCCACTGCATTACGGTTTTTTTTCCTTTAAGTTTTCCCGATTTAATTCTTAGTATTTCGTTCAACTAATATTCATTATTTGCCCCGATTACATGGAACGTATGCGAAGCTGGTAAAATTAATAATATAATTCAAGAAATGAAAAGATTACAAATACAAATTCTTGGAATAAGTGAGACACATTGGCTAGGCTCAGGAAATTTCAAGGTAGACTATACGGTATATTACTCGGGAGCAGAAAATGGATCTCACCAAAAAGGTGTAGCCATAGTGTGCAGCCCTCTGGCGGCCAGAGCAGTAATATCACATATTCCATTGTCGGAAAGGGCCATGTTGATTCGATTTGAGGCACATCCATTCAATATCAATATAATTCAAGGATATGCACCAACAGCAGATAAAGAAGAAACGAAAGTGGAAGAATTTTATGAACTTCCGAACGAACTATTAAAAACATGTGAAAAAACCATGATGTATGTTAAACCTAGTGTGATTGGTGGCATGAACGCCAAGGTAGACAAATGTCCAACTGGGTTAATTACAGGACGGTATGGATTAGGTGAGAGAAATGACCGCGGGGAGCGATTAATTCAGTACTTCCAAGAGAAAAGACTGATAATTATGAACACGTGGTTTCAACTACCTAACAGGAGATTATATACCTGGAAGGCTCCCACGGATAGCTCAGATATAATAAGAAGAAATCAGATTAACTATATTATGATTAATGAAAGATTTAGAAATGCCATAAAAGCAGTCAAAACGTCTCCGGGTGCAGATGACAACTCCGATCATGTACTCTTGGCTGCAAAAATAAAAAACTAAAAACGCCAAGAAACAATGCATAAACATGTTGAAATTAAAACAAGCAGGAATCAAAGTGAAATGGAGGGGGATACTATTAAAAAGGAAATGCAAAATATTACGGAATTGAACATGGAGGATGTGGAGAAAGGCAGTAAGAAGCTAAGCAGTGTATAGTATTACAAACAGCAGAAACGGTTCTCGGAAGTAGTATTCAGAAAACGAAAAATCCGTGGATAACGCGGGAAATACTGAATCTAATTGAAGAAAAAAGAGAAAATACAAAAGTAGAGATAATTGCAGATATGAAATAATTCAGAAACAAATTAAAAGTACTGTAAAAAAAGCAAAAGAGGTGTGGTATCAGAAATCATGTCAAGAAATTGAAGATATAATAGATAAACACGAGGAATTCCGGTTGCAACAAAAAGCTAAAAGAGACGGCTAAAATCTATAAACCAAAGAAAATGAAGAATTCTAAAGGAACCATAATTAATGAACATCGCATCCAAATCAAAATGTGGACAGATTACATTGAGAAACTTTACGATGATAACAAAGAAGATATAGCCAACAAACAGGAATATAATAATCCCGGTTTAGAGATTATACAGTCTAAAGTAGAAGAGGCCTTGAAGAATACACCAGTACGAAAAGCTTCGGGTCTCGACGGAGTACCCGCTGATTTGCCGAAGTTATTGTAGGAACATCGCAAAGCTATACAATAACATCTACAATAGTGGGATAATACCACAACAATGAATGCAATCAAAAATTATTACAATTCCCAAAAAGAAGAACACTTTAGATTAATTAGCCTGATGTCGCATTTATTAAAAATATTACTAAGGATAATTCAGAGAAGGATACAAAGGAAATGTGAAGAAACAATTAGCAAGGAACAATTCGGATTCAGGCCTGGTATGGGAACTAGAGAATCGCTGCATCGCATCCAATTACTACTCCAGAAAGGTCGAGAATTTCGCAAACCAGTGTATACACTTGCTTCATTGACTTTGAAAAATCTTTTGATAGAGTACACCACAATAAGCTAATACAAATGTTGGAACAGATTGGTTTAGATAACTGGGATATAAGACTGATAAAGAACCTATTATATACTGCAATCAAACAGCATTTGTGCAGATTGGGAATAATGACACACAACAGATTCATATCAAACGTGGTGCAAGACAAGGCTGCGGGCTATCGCCATTGCTTTTCGATATATATTCAGAAATAATCGTTCTAGGAGGCTTTGCAAGAAAAGCATATAGGAGTAAGAATTGGAGGTGAAATCTTAAACAATATTAGATACGCAGATGACACAGTGCTGCTGGTAGCAGAATCCATTGCCTGTCCTCCAGGAATTATTAAATAGTGTCAATGAAATAAGTAAAAGATACGAGTTTTCAATTAACATCGAAAAGACAAAGATGGTGATAAGTAGCAAAGAAAGATTGGACAATATACAGTTCAAATTATCAGGAAAAAACATTGAAAAGGTGGCCCGGTACAAATATCTGGCATGCTGGATGAATGAGAAGGCAGACCCGGACGAAGAAATAAAGATACGCATAGCGACAGCAAGAGATGCTTTTAGTAATTGGAAGAAAATACTAACATCTAAGAACCTCAAGATATCGCTGAAATTGAGAGTTCTGAAATGCTACATATGGCTTTAGCTATTATACGGATGTGAGACATGTAAAACGGCAATGATAAAAAAAACTAGAAGCCTTTGAAATGTGGTGCTACCGAAAAATGCTTAAGATCTCGTGGACAGAGAAGATAAAAAATTCAGAAGTACTACTGCGCATGGACAAAAATCGGGAACTGGTGAATACAATAAAAAATAGGAAACTAGAATACATGGGACATATAATATAAATATCAGCTACTGAGGAGGACAATTTTACTTGGGCAGATCGAAGAAAAAAGATGGCCTGGCAGGAAGAATACGAGACATGGTTTGAAAACATAAAAAATTGGACAAACCATTCAACAGAAGAAATAATTCATACAGCCCGGAATCGGGAAAAATGGAAAAGAATTATCTTCATGTCAACAGCCCGAAGTCCGATGAGGATATGGCACCTTAAAGAAAGAAGATTACGGTTTTTTTTCCCTTAAGTTTTCCCGCTTTTATTCTTAGTATTTCTTTCAACTAATATTCATTATTTCCCCCGATTTTGACCATCTGTTGTTCCTAATAGAACTAAGTAAGCGGCATACCATAGGTATGCGCTAGCCGGTCGTTTCTAACCTCTCCTTTTCTGTCATTTTCGGTCCTTCGTCATTTTTCGAAACGCAGCGATAAATCATTTCACGAAAACTGCACCTCCGGCCGCTCTAATTCCCAAATAAAAACGAACCCCGTTTCCTCCTTTTCACACTGATAGTAATTCAGCGAACTTAATATCTACCATAGAGAGGCCGTTCTTAATATCACTCTAACTGTAGATTACAAATTTTTCCCGCATGATTTGCAGTCGCAACGGATTTTTTCGAAATGAAGTTATTCTTATATGTCCATATTTTTTGCAGAATTTTTAAAGATGTTCTAATAAAAACAAATAGCGCTAACTCGTTCTGCTACAACATTTAACAGTTAATTTACTTCCCACCTCGCCGTTTTTTAAAATTAAACGCAATAGTGCAGGGATACGTTTTGTTCACATGTCCTTTCAAGTATATACCGCATTTCGTTGTAATTTGAATTACTGACGAATGCAATAATGCAATAATTGTAACGGGAAAAGCTTCCCGATGATCGTGATAAAGTTAAAAAACTGAAAAGGGAAATCAAATCTTTTATTGTCAAAAAAAAAAAAAAAAAAGAGAGATTACTGTAGATTAAAGATTGAAGTACAAAATGATCCAGCGAAATTTCGGACTCATACATGATAGACGTTAAAGGTAATGCGAGGAATTATTTTACCAATTCAAATGGAAATCGAATCAAATGCGTAGAAAGGAAGTAGCAAACAATTTCACGAAACATTTTAAATCAGTATACAGTAAAAATAATATTAATCGGCAATCATTTAACACATTTAAAAAAATGTAGGGACAATAATTACCTATTAAAATTAGAACCAGTTAGGTTTTGATGAAATGCGACAAGAATTTATTAATCTTAGAAAGGAGCTACTTGTCCCGCTGAAATTCCCAACTATAGTTTTTAAATACTACCGATTACAACTAATGCAATATTGAATATCATAATACACGACCTTTAGATTGGCCAGATAATTCAAAATTAGTTAAAATCATACCGGTGTTTAAGTCTGGATGCAGAAATTTACACTATAGTTAACTCCGTTGCTTGAATGTTCTAGCAAAATTACCGGAATCAGTATTGTACGAAAGCGGATGTACGTATATTTTGAAAATAACTCTCAACGTGGGTTTAGAAGTTTACGATCTACGAGACCACAAATTTGGGGTGTCCCATTCAAAATTCTTAATTTTTACAGTCAATAATAGAGGGCAAGTTGATTCTATACGTTTATGGATTTTTCTACAGCATTCGATAAAAAAATTGATCACCATAATAATATACTACTAAAAAAAATGACTGATTATTTAGATTTTATTTATCTCAGCGTAAGCTTCATATTTCTTACAACGATTAAGACTCGTATCACTTCGTGTTTCTAGTGTTACGGATGGCTCTAACTTAAAGACCCCCACTATAATTTTTAATCTTTTCCAAATAATATACGAATTCAAATAAATAATAGGATATCTGCAGACGATATTAATCATATTAATGAGAGCAAAATTATTAGAAAATTACTATATAAATTATTGATATGGTCTATGAAAAAGACAAACTAATTTTTAATTGAGATGGACAAAACGGGTGCTGGAATGGAGGCCGATTGATAAGAAACATCGGCAGATCGCTGACTCGTTGATACGACGAGGCAGCTCGAGTAGCAGAAACGAACTGGATACAGAAAGTTCTCAAGATCGGCACGAATGGAGAAAATTGGAGAAAGCCTACGTCATATAGGTGCGGAAAAAAAGCTAATAAAATTTTACTCGTGTACAGCATTAACGTTTAATATGGCAAGCTGAAATAATAAAAAAATTACGTATAATATATTTCGACATTTGGGTATCTTTCAATTATCAAATTAATCATATACATACAGTAATGCTTATCGGTCATTATTGGGTTTTATAATTAGAAACAGTAAGAAATACACAAATTGTGCATTAGTACGTCCTCATTTAGAATATGGTTCAATTGTTTCGGATCCATATAGAGGTCACGATCGATACACTTACTTGAGAAAGTTGAATCTAAATTTTCTAGATATTTATTATATAAGATTCTCGGGACTACATATACAGTTTTTAATCGACGCGGTAACTTACTAACTACATGGAATTTTAATGAACTATCCGCAAGAAGAAAAGATATAAATTATTTTTTCTGCATGCCTTACGTAATCGTATAATAAAAAAGCTTGATTTACCGACTGCTTAAAGTTACTTGATGCTACTTAGAAAGATTAGGAATAGAAGCATATTTACAGTGAGGAAAAATTAATACCGGCGAATTTTCAATTTTAAGTGATTGTATATTATGTCTTGCTGTGTTATTCGGATTTTAGCATGATGCAGGTACAAGAAAATTCTAAACAAATAAAAAATAATTAATCGCTTGATCGACCCTATCAGAGATTGCTTCTCTTTATCAGTACACTAAATATGCTCTTTTCAGTGATGCAAAATAACAATAAATAAATAAATTTTTTTTCATCTTTAGACAGACCGGTGAAGACAACTCAGTATCTGTTTGCGGTTGCACTGACAATTTTGTCGCGTTCGTTTATACTTATTTTGCTTCGCGATTTTTAAAGTCGCTATTTTTTTTCTTACGAGTTAGCAGAAAGTGCTCTGAAAACGCTCCTTGTGGAAGTTGGACGTTGAGAAGGAAAAAATACGGTCTCAGTTCGGCGTTTAAGAAGGAAAGGTAGAAGGACCTCTTCTGAAGTATAGTTTCCCTGATCAGTAGCGCATTTTGCTTATAGACGGACGGAAGAAAGGCAATCCTACTAATGGACGGATGCGAAAAACCGTTAATTACATTTTAACGTACCAAACTATAATTCGATTCGCGGACACTCGAATGATAACTGCGCAGAAATTTCCCTACGGCGAATTTACGAACATTGAAACACTTAGATACCAGATAGGCACTCTACTAATGCGTAAAACATAAAAACTTACTAAATATGTTAGGCGCAGGAAGTTCTTGCAATCAAAAAATCAAAACTGAACATTTGGAGACGCGTGTGCGCACATAATTTTAGGGCGTTTTTTTTTAATGCTGTTTACTTCCAGTTCATATCATACCGTCGCTTTGATGAAAATTGGCCAACTGGTAAACTAAATATCAAAAGTAATTAAGGAAGACACGTCAACTCATAACTGAAAAAAGACAGGTAATTTCTTTGCGACCCTGCACATAGGCCAACTCATCACCGACGACGGCCTGTTCACTTCTTCGGACCAGTGCTTCTCGACATTTCTTCTTTAATCATGCTTTTACTGTGAACTATTAAAAACTTGATCATTTTATTCCCTATCAGTAAAAATTAATAACTCGCTTAATTAATTAAAACGAATAAGAAAACCGACACGACAAAAGTAATTTTATAATGTAACAGCCCATCACATTGTTACCCAGCAATATTTTATCGTACACTAAATTTCTTACAATCGCATTAAAATGTTCGAAAAAATTAAAATTAATATTAGATAGTATTTTTTTTTTTTTTTTTTTTTTTTGTGTGCGTCATTATAGAGGTATTAATGTAGCAAATGAAAATTTAATTTAAAAAGAAACGGCGGATGTGAAGGAAGCATCATCTCTGGGTACAATAAATGATTCATATCTGGATCAGAATCCAGTTTGTTGTTTTCTCAATTAACAGATTAATGATTTCTTATTTCATTTTTCTTCGTCGAACTCAGCGGTAAAAGTCATTTTGTTTTTCATCAAATAATTCACACGTATTTGTTGTTAACTAGTACAATATCAGGATGCTATTCATTCTCCAGTCAGAAGGTTACTGTTCGCTGATGACCTGCCAATCTTCGTGCATTGTCGAACTGTATCCACTGGCGAACGTGTACTTCAAGAATGTACGGACCCCGTCTGGTTACTTAGTGCTCTAGAAACGGATAACGTTTCTCAAGTAACAAAACTTCTGCAATGCACTTTTGCCACATTCGCAGCTGTACACATGAAGTATGCATTAATCTTCAGGACACGTCTCTTCCAAACGAATCATCAGTCCGATACCTTGGCTTGCTTTTAGATAAAAAGCTGTCTTGGAAGCCTCATTTGAACCATATTAAAAAAAAATCTGAACTCAGAAAATGAACATTCTAAAGAAATTGGCTCACATCTGTTATGGTGCTGATCGAACTTCTCTATTCCGAATCTATCGTTGTTTAATCCGGTCTAAAAGCGAGTACCGGAGCTGCGTTATATTCCACCAGCGAGCCCCTCTACTCTCAAATCTCTAAATGTCGTCTAGAATTCAGCTCCCCGCTTGGCTACTGGAGCATTTCACACTACGCTGATTGACAGTTTGCGCTCTGAATCATCAGAATGGCCTTTAGATATTCGCTGCTGGTTTCTTTTGGCTAACTTCGCCGTATAATCTAATGCTTCCGGTTTTTCATCTTCACGGCTGGTCTCATCATCGACCCCGCCTTCTCCAGGACAGTTGCATTGAGTGTTTACCTGCGTTTGCGATAGATCTGAAGATTTTCTTATTCTATTTTTTATTAATTAGGGAATTGTTCAGCTTTTTAACATTAAAGTTATATCTTTTATCTATTTCGCAATTGCAACTTATGAATTAATCTGGGACAAACATTAGATGTCATCTCCAGTTTGCACTTATTAAGAGTTTTTCCGGCCGGGAGAAAATAAACAAGTTTACGTTGCCTACCCGGTGCCCGGTGTAGGGCAGATAATAAGTTGAAAAACCCTGGCCGAAATTATTTTGCTTTTATAAGATTCGTTGGGTATCTTGGTGGTCAGCTATTAGTTAC
Organism: Icerya purchasi; assembly: GCA_039619475.1. Lineage (NCBI taxonomy): Eukaryota > Metazoa > Arthropoda > Insecta > Hemiptera > Monophlebidae > Icerya > Icerya purchasi. The sequence continues at coordinate 179,139,963 of CM077115.1, forward strand.
CAGTTGGCTAGTGTAGCGTTTGGGTTCTGGTTATTGGCTAATTACTCAGAGACGCATTTTCGTACGTATTCTAAAATAGTTATGAGTCGGCGCCCGCCGATTTTTGATGTAAAATCGTAACGAGTGGATTTTGAGTAAATTTGATCCGGAGGATTTTCGGCAATTTAAGAAAATTTACATAATTTTTATGCGTTCAATTGAAAGCGATAGTAATCGATGGTTCTCAACGGGGGGGGGGGGGATTGGTCAATTCTGGAAAATGTAATTTTAAAAAGAAATGCTGTATAAAAAATTGTTTTTATAAGTTGCTCCGGTCCGCGTAGTGTAGAATTTTACAGTATGCAAACGCAATCGGGAAGTTATTTTGGCGCTGTCTGTAGATTGCCAACTTATTTTCATTTAACCAGTTGCTTTATCTGAATTTGATTACATTTCCGCGTCTAAATGTAATGAAGAGCATTTTACATGTCAGTTGATATGAACATGTTTTACGGCTACGGGTCATTTCAAATATTTTAAGACAAAAATTTCTACGTAATGCCACACAAAAATTCGACACAATTTTTTTTTTTTTCTTTTACCTATGTATTGTATTACAAACTGGCCACCTAGGCCATTCAGCGATACTTTTAACAGGGGAAACATTAAGCATGACCTACCCGATAGTCTTTATCTTAAACAAGGTCATGATTACGCTTCAGCCACCTCACATCAGAACAGTATGTTGTAGTAGTCCAGCAGCAAGTTTGTTGGAATGGACTTTCAAGTCTACCTGCGTGTCTTCAAGCATGAACTACTCTAATAATATCTGTCACATACTCTTTACCTAAATCCCGATGCAAGGTTAGGTTTGTACCATGGCGTCTTGGTTACGAGTCTAAGGATTTTATTCTGCGTAGTCTGTATTATCCTTTAACATAACCCCAAAGCTGTACTCCGTAGATCTAAATAGACTTATGTATATCAAACACGTTTATTGTTAAAATGCAACTTCTTCTATGAGCTGGTACATTTTTTTAATACGAATATCTAATTTTCATTTCTTTGTCTGTATGTGCTGCTTCCATGTTAAGCGACTATCTAGGTGTAATCCCAAGTACTCTTGACTGTTGTTCTCAACTTCATTCTATTTATCCTGACAGTATTATGACTTATTTATTCGTGAAATGAACGTTTACTGATTTACTATCGTTGATCTGAACTTTTCACTTTTTAAACCAGCTTTCCGCCTCGGTAAGGGCCTTCTGAAGATCATCGCTTGCTATCTTCAAATTTGAATGTGACACAAGTAATGCCGTGTCGTCAGCAAATGTAGCTCCCATCTGTACATTTTCCGTTACAGGAAAGTCTGCTGTACATGATATCCTGCACACTTTAATGAAAAAAGCCCTCATTTATTTTGACGACATGAGCAAATAAGGTGCTGTACTCGAAACATCCGCCACTCTAAAACAATAGAAGTGTCAGGGATTAAATGTTTTCAATGGGAATTTCGAGACTTTTCTGAGCTCCACGTCGAAAGCCACTAAGGATAACGATTTCATAGCAAAAGGAACGATCGAAGAGAATTAAAAAAATAAAAAAGAGAAGTGGTGTCTAGACACACGGTAGGACGAAGTTCCTTTACTTTTTGGTAGATATACAAGTATAAAGTCATTCATAAAGTATAGGATAAAAAGTGACACAATATATAAATCCAGTATGAATTAAAACAAAAACAACAAAAAGTACGAATCCCTCGTATGAATTAATTAAAACAAAAACAATAAATAAATCATTAGACTCGTTGAAGTGTGCTAAAATCGCACAAAAAAAACGCGCCAATTTTCAAATTCAATAAAATGGACACGTGTTTAGAATTGGGCTTATACAGCTGACCGCGTACGATGCTCACGAATCTCGATACTCGACCCGTATATAATAGAAAGGGACAGAGTGAAGCCTGCCGGATGACGTATTAGCGCGATTTTCGTTACCTCGCCTTTTCTGCCAGTTTACTCCTACGGACGAGCTGCGTATAAGAACTTCGTTCTAATAAAAAAAAACAAAAAAACAGCAAAATAGCGCATCGGAAGAGTCATCGTCTCATTTGTCTTCAAAGTACTAGATCAAAATCCATTACTCAAAAGCAGGTCGTATACTAAGAACGTAAACGAGATTTCGAAGTGACTTTCCTAATCAACAGAGTGGTTCGTGAGATACCGTTTGATTTCGGTCATTCTCAAAAATGATTTAAACGTCGATCCTTGGATGAGCGTGATTGGCACCTTATCGAATTTATACCCAAAACGTTTAATAAAATAGCAACCCATTTATGCTATTCGTGTTGACACACAGTGTCCCGCCGTATATCAACGCTGTGTTTACATGTTGGACATTTGAAGACAAAAAATTTCATTTCACCGAAATCCTTTATTGACTATTACAAACTATACGACCTGAATCTCCTATGAATAGTTTTATCCCTTTTTTCAATAAAAACTGTTCCACTTCGCGCACTTAAGAATTTTACGTTTTACTTCGAAACTATAATTTTGAAGTTTTGTTTGAAAACAAATTTATTTTCGCAACGTTCGCGACAGATTTTTACAGCCTGTTTTTATTTTGAATTTTTTTAAAAACTCACACGCGAATTTAACAAACTACAGCAGAGATTTCCGGTTTGAAGCAGCGATTGCGATAAAATTAAAAGTAATTCCTTAAGAAATATACAAATAAGCTTCAGAATCGAGTTCGGCGTAAAAAGTAACGTAACAAAAATATGCTTGAAACTTGGAATTTCCGCACATAAATGAAAGATAAAAAGACGAACAAAATTATACTATTTTTTTATCTTCTCCGTATTCTAGTCGAACATGCAATAAACCCATGGATAGGCACACTTAATCGTCATCAGTTCTAGCCGTCTGGTGTAGATTCGCCAAGTTTTCTCTACCGGTAAAATCTATTTGATTTGTCCAGTATCTTCCAAATCTACGTTTTTCCCTTAAATTCTTAATATGTCACACTGAAAAATCTGATGATTCGAACAGAAACCGTTCAACTGAATATTATTGATCAATAGCCCGAGGCTATCTAACATTCCTCCCCCAAAACCACATCCCAAGTCACCGATACGATCAAGATGAAAGTATTCGAGTTTTTATTCTTATACAGAAACGACAGAACCCGATAAATCGAACTCTTGAAGATTTAACGATCATTTTCTCCTTTTTTTTTTTTTTATGCTAGTTTAAAACCTTTTCACCTTTCCTTTTTGTGTGTATATATATATTTTCTCAGATAATGTAAAACTATATTCCAAACGATGATTATTTGTAGCGCAACTCATTCCTCACAGGCGGTTATTACAAAGCATAACGATTCTTCCGTCAAATCCGGTTTTCCAAAACCATCATTATTTTTGTATCACCGAAAAATCTCCGACGTTCTGCTTGTAAATTATGTCTTTCAATCGTCGCCTAATTATCTTTGAAAATGTAAATAAAATCCAAAAAATTATTATCATTCGCATGCCCCGAAACAATGTGGAAGCGGTCGGCTACTTCAGTGAAACTTCGCGACCGAGTCCAGAATTTTGCTGTTTGTACAATTTGTGTAAAATTGCTGCTCTAACCCGATCAAAATTTACCAAAATTAAATCGAATTAAACCAACCTTACTGGAAATCATAACAAGTAAGCCCTATACTCTGGCGTTTGTATGAAATTAGCGAGAAGAGAATTCGACGATCCTACGCGTACGAAACAAATTAGGGCTGCTCAACGGAATCGCTAATACTCGGGACGCTCTGTATTTACAGGTAAAACTGCAATTTTTGGTGGAAAATGTTTAAAACGATAGCAGTAATAGTGAATAGAATAACCTACAAAAAACTCCGAAATATACGAAATGATTATAATGTTTAATTTATAAACCATTAAATAAATTAGACTAAAATTATTTTCTAATATTTTAAACGAGTCTATGATTAAAAATTAATCGTGGTTAAATCAAGTCCAGCCTTTTTATGCTTAATCGGATAAAAAATTAACTGTTTCCCTTATATATGTATTTTTTCTTCTGAACGAGCGAGCTCTTGAATAACTTAACTCAATGGCTAAAAAACGAGGTTCATCTTCTTAAACTTGCTTTTTTTAAAATTCGTGTCTGTTTTATGACTTTTTCTGCAACTTTGATCAATTCAACATACCATACTTCCCGAAGATCGTTTACCATTCTCTGCGCCCGCATGTCATAGCAAGTGTAGGACTGACGCAAGCGGAACGGCCGACATCTAAGCGATTTGGCAAATAATTTTTTTTTTTTTAATATAGCGGACGACTAGATGGCAACCGGCATCATCACCAATGCCAGTGTTTGCGATACAACATGATTTTCTTCTTTCTCACTGCATTGCATCATGTGTAAAACTTTAATTGCTTCGATTAATTCCTATATCGTCAAAGCAGTTTCTGGTATCTGTTACTGAACTTTTTAAAATCATGTTCAATCTTAATCGGAGCGTTTTAGCATATAAACTCTGAAAAATCGGCACGATTCAATGTAATAACTATTTCCAACAAATTGACAAATGTTTGTTAAATTCTGTTTGGTAGCTATTGAAGAATCTACACCGGGGCGCGAATTATGAAGTAAATCGGACAATTCGCATTCGGATACGTTTAACGTAAGGAAGACAGTGTGGCATTTTACAATCGAACCAATAAGAAAAACATAGTTGAAAATAAATTTCATTACAGCTAACTCCAAACTTCCACGAATTTTTTATCCGCGCCTCAACGAGTAAGCGCAATGACGACACGCTTTTGTAACTGGATAAAAAGGTACATCATCAATTACGTGTTCCAGCTTTACTTTGACTAGATCTTTTCTGAAAAAATTAATTTTAAGCCATCATGAACACGATGTAAAGTTATCGATAGCGAACCGGCGAGATTCGTCTAGGCGAATACATTGGGAAGGATGGTACTTCAGTGTGCTAATCGAAGATCATTGAGTCTAATTTTTATATTTTTCCAGTGTAAAAATCGATATCATAGACTTATTATCAAATTGAATAAACTCTTTACGGAATGTTGTAACTACATGACATGGACACAGCTAAAAAATATACCGCATAAATTTGGTATAAAAAAGAACAAAAAAAAAAAAAAAACCATTTAGTATTAACATAAATCTAAATCAGGTATTTACCCACATCATCATCATTATTTCTCCTCAACCGTTTGGCTGATGGGCAACATGGCTTGTACACAACAAAATTCTGGCTTAGGCAGCGACTTTTACCTCTGCATAAGTTTGTTCTTTTATTATAGCGTTCATAAATCGGGTTCTTAGTCTTCCTTTTTGTAGTTTCCGTTTTTTGCTTTTCCTTCTATTTTAAGTTTTTGAGCAATTGGAAATGTTTGATTTGATGGTCGATCATACTGTTTCTTCTCTTTCCAATAGTATTTAATATCTCCGGTTATTCTTCTATTCTTCCAAATACTTCCTTGTTTGTAACTTTGTCCATCCGTGATACTTTTAGCATCCTTCTGTAGCCCCAGGTTTCAATGTATTTTTAATCTTTCTTTTTTTTAGAATTGTCCACGTTTCATAGCCGTCACATACGACGTTCCAGACAAATGTCTTAATGATCAATTTTCTGGCATGTGTCTCAAGAGACATTTTTCGATGTACGATTTCTCTTAAAAGAATTTTTAGCATGTGCTATTCTTTTTTTTATTTCCTTTTCTGTTTTTCCGTCTGACGCTATCAAACTTCAGAGATAAGGAAATTCCGTTACTTAGGATAATATGTTTCCGTTTAGGGCTTATTTAAAGGTTCCTTAAGAAGGAAGACAGAAGGATTCAGAGAAGTTATAGTCTGGAAGAATAAAAGAAGCACCAACACCATCAGGCCCCTTAGAGCACAAAGCGCCTAGGAAAATTCCTATCCTGTCCCTTATTTCTCTCCGTCTTAGTTCATTTTGGCAGTATACAATTTCCTTTAATAGTCTGCCTTATTTCTCCTTTAACTTCAGCGATCTCTGCCACCCTCCCAGAGTATTTATTTCGCCTACACTTGCAAAATCTCTCCCTCCAGCTGTAATTAAACAGGAATTCCACAGTATTGTCAATTCTCTCTTCCCTTCTCATGTTACCATTTTCACTGATGGTTCTAAGGGGCCTAATGGGGTTGGTGCTTCTTTTATTCTTCCAGACTATAACTTCTCTGAATCCTTCTGTCTTCCTTCTTTCTGTTCCATATTTACAACCGAGCTAATGGCTATTTTACGTTCCATTATTTTTATCTCCTCCAATCATCTTTCTTCCCAGTTTCTGATCATATCCGACTCCATGAGTGCTCTTCAAGCCATCTCTTCTCCTATTCCTAATCATTCCTGTGATTTTTCTATTCTCCGCATACGTTCTCTCATTTGGACTCTCTCTTCTCTCCATGGAATCCATGTTGACTTGCTGTGGGTTCCTGGTCATTCTGGCATCTCAGGTAATGAGATGGCTGATTCTTTGGCTCGGGTTGCTGCTTCTTCTTCTACATTCTTCTTCAAAAAAATCCCATCCTCTAATCTCTTGCCTTTGTGTAAACATTTTCATCTCAGATTTTGGTCGAATATGTACCCTTCCTCCTTTTCTAATTGTTGCTCCTTTTATCTGTCAGTTCAGCCTAATCTTCCTTCAAATCCTTGGTTCCTTCTGTTTCCTTCACTTCCTCGCTCTGTTGTTGTCTCCATTGTGCGTTTGCGCTTAAACCATTCCTTGCTACCTTCTTGACCTCTTCCCCATGTTGTCCTCTCCATTCAAACGATGCGGTTGTTTGTGACACCGATCACGTGTTCTTTGAGTGCTCTGCTCTGTCGGTGGAGCGCTCGGCTCTATATTCCCACTTGCTTGGGCTGGGGCTTCCTGCTCCTTTTTGTGCTCGTTATATCCTGTCTTTTCCTTCTACACTTATTATCCCCTCCATTGTTTCCTTCTTATTAGCGATAGCTGATCGCCTCACTGTATAACTTTCGTTTTCCCTTAATTGTTTCTGGGTGAAGGTCCTCGGTTGACGAGCCCAATTAAAAAAAAAAAAAAAAAAAAAAAAAAAAAAAAAATCATTTGTACATGACTTTGGTTTTATTTATGTTAATTTTCATTTTCCATTTTTCCATTAAGAGTGTATTCTATTTAGAGGCCGTTGGGTAAATCTTTCTCCTCTTCCGCTACCAATGCTATATCATCAACGTAACGAACGGTGCTACTATACCTGATTCCATTGATCTTAATTCTTGCGTTTTTCTTCTCTGTGAAAACTTTCATCGCTTCCTCTATATATGTATATATCAAAAATTAATGACGACAAGCAGCATCCTTCCCTTACTCCTTTTTAATCTGGCTTCATTATTAATTAATGCTTCTTGATTCTCTCATATACATAGTTGAAAAAGTACCCTTCACTCTCTGTAATCGATATTTACGCCTTTCAAGATTTTAAACATCACATTTTGAATGTTTTTTCAATATCAATAAATGCGATATATACTTCTTTAATGATTTCAAGATTTTTCTCAATGATTAGACATAATGAAAGAATAGCTTCTCTGTCAATTCAAAAGCGTTTTTTTGTTACAGAAACTCTGCTTATTTTGGATAACTGTACTCCGGTCGATAGATGAATATTACAAGAGTTCGCATTTATTGCCTAACGGCATTTGCACAAAAGCGGGCAAAACTAAATAAGCATCCGTCTTAAATTTTGTGAAATAATTTACCGCCGCGTTTTAGATCATTTTTAAATTGTTTTGCAAAAAAAATTCACCAGAAAAAAAAAAGATCTAACCAAAAATTTATGGAAATTTTAACTTTTAAATTGTTTTACGTAAAATTACAATGCGCCACAAACGGCTGTGCTTCCAGACCTCCAGCGTAGGCTCCCTCAACTCTCGCAGATACTTCCTGTGATGCTTATAGAAAAGAGTTGTTTCAGTTGTCCACGCATTTATTATTATTATTATTATTATTATTATTATTATTATTATTATTATTATAGAATAACCAGAAAAACGGTTACAATTTCTCAACGTTTTATATTAAATCTACAACTGATATAGAAGGAATTGTTCTGACTGAAAAAATATCGATATATGTTGTGGCGCAAAAGATTTTCCGCTTCATTATTAAAAGTCGAATATTTTTGGAAATGGCAAAAAAAGAGGGTGGCAAAAACCAGACCAATTTGCAAAACAAGAATATGAAGACTTCTTGAAATCTGGCACATATTTCTGAAAAACGAGTAGTAGGTACATATCGAACAGGAATGTCATTAATTACCGACTGTTTTATACTTATCTATGAATTCGGATAGAAATATTAATGCATTCCATCGCGATATCAAAAATTATTTTATACATTTATTTGGGGAACTGGACCTGCCCGATATGTGCTTGCAAAAATAATTCGAAACTTTAAAAATTTCCGTATCCGACGATGAACAATTTCTTCTTCGCCGTAGCAATTTAAGGCACCAATTGACGGCCGAATTTGGAGCTAATGTTTAAGTTCGCTTTCGTTTCGATCGCAGCCTCTATACATAATAGTCTTCTTGTCGTAATGAGACCAGTGCGCTTATCGTAAAGACTAAAGTCTTAAAGTCTGTGCGAGATTTTTCTAATGATTTTTGGAACTTACTTTCACTGCGCACCACACTATGTAAGAGGCTTGTTAGCGATAATATGTCTCCAAAAGTGCTAAGGCTTAATTTTTTTTCTTTCAATTAGTATATTAGTAATATTTCCCGATTAAAGGGTGTGCCAGCGGAAATCATTTTAAATCCCCCTTTTAAAATCGTTTCTCATCGTAACACGACACAAAACAAATCTTACGCTCTTACCAGCATTGAAAGAACTGAATGGAGTAAGACTTGCTTGATGATTTGATAAAATTTGCTCAGAAACGATTTCTAGGGATTTTCTGTAGGGCAATTTTTAAACTGATTTTACATTATGAAATGTTTATTCGTCTATGTCGTTAGACGCGTGTTTAATTTAACTCCCTTTTCTTTTGCAAACGTGTGAATTCGCATACTTTTTATCACCGAACGAAACTACGAATACACAAACATCTTTTGTTTTTCTAATGCTTTATCGTTAATTAATTGAACTCAACGTGCCGGTAATAATTAGACGCCCTTTCCAACTGGGAGAACTGGAAAGGGTGACGCTAACGTTTCACAATTTAATAGCCGGCTGTTAGATGCGCGAATAAGAGTACATACAGCGACTGCGTAGGGCGAGAGAGATTGTTTTTCGCGTTTTTCCTAGATCAAAGTAAGCAGTGCAGGAAGGTCAATCCGCGCTTGAAAAATACTCTCCGGAGTTTTCCTAGAGGACGTAGAAGATAAAAAATAAATAGTGCACACCGAGCAAAGTCGCTCGTCATAATTCTTTAATCGGTCCGCGGCGATGTTTTCATCGGACGTTTCGTCGGGCTACACGTGTTGATCGGTATCTATTTTGGACAGCATCAACGGCGGCAGCAGCAGCAGCAGCAACAGCAGCAGCGACAGCAGCAGCAGAAGAGTTAGCAGAGAAGAAACAATAAGATGCTCTGCTAGAAGACGATTAGTTTTGAGCTTAGCCGGTAATCAGTGAGCGAAATGTGCACCTCTTCTGGGAAAGGCGCGATGCGGCGTGAAGTGCCGGGGTCCGGTGTAGAAAGGATGGCTGCGGAGCGCGTGAACAGACTCGACTTTTGTGCAGAATAATATATTGCCCAAAGATGAGTCTCTTGCGCGTAATTTATGGCCACCGCTACTCGCCCAGCGACCACTGCGACCGTACCACCACAATCGCCGACTACGAATAAATCGATATCTACATCGACACACGCGCGCCGGCGGAGCTATCGATGCTAGAGCTGCGACCGATGGATTTACACACGAGCGCGCCTAGCTGTGTGCGCAAAGCGGCACCGGTACGCATACCAACCTAGCAGATTGATAAGGGAAAAGTTTAAGAAGGTAACGCGCGGAAAAGAAATAAAAACGTTACATCTTCGCCAGGCCCGGTTCCTGGACTGCCAGCGGAACCCCTCTTCTTAGATCGCCTCTGCTCCTCCGTCGTGATTTATTTCCCTTAAATTCCCCCTCCCCTTTCGCCGCTATTCCATTCCTCTTATTTTTCCTTATTTTCTCATTTATTTATTTTCGTTTCCTATTTCTTTTTCTCAACTCTCTTTCATTACCCCCTCGTCGACCGCCGCTCGCTATTAGATCGATATATCTAAAACGAAGCGGCCTGTACTATACGCAAGCTCTGAACAGTTTGTTTTTCATTAGTATGTCACCCTATTTTTATTTGCCTCCGTGTGTCTATGATACTCCGGCTATATAAATAGGCATATATGTATTATTCGTATGCCGCCGTGTGTGTATTTATATATCTTGTCGTGTATATACTAGAACAATATTACGCTTTCGAGCCAGACAAATTTGTAACGCGAACATGTTCATCGGGACAATTACTAACTGATTATATTACGTTTCAAGCCGAATTTCAACAAAATTCGAAAGCGCTAATGATGATTCCTCGGCCGGAATGCCGGCTTTAGCCTGTGACACACATTGACGGCTACTAAAAAAGGCAGGCTGTTGATGCAATCGACACGTCGCGAAACAGGCCTCCTTTTTCAAGGCTTTGCATTGAAAAATTCTCGTCGATTCCAGGAAAATTGGAAAAACGATGAATTTCGATCTTTCCTTCTTTCCTGCAAATGATTACAAAAAAAAAAAAACCCATTTCTTCGATGATCGCTCAGTACACCACAGTTGTCTCGTTAAATATATCGTCGTTATTATGTATATAAATTGAAAACTGATTCGTAGCTTACTTTCGATCTTTCGCGGTTTCGTGTTTTCCAATCAGAGATGATCGTTTGTAACTTCCACTCTGGCTGCATGCTGAATAAATTTTCTCGCTACGGGACAACAATATTTTACTTCAACAGTCACGTTTTTTTTTTCTTTTCTTTTTTTTTTTTTTTTTGATTTACTGCCCAATCATCTTACGTCGTTATCATCTTCTATCTTCGTGTCGTGGTCCTAAGCGTTCAACTCTGCAAACACTCATCATCGATGATCTAGCGCCACCATCACCGGAATTCGTAGAAGCTCTTTATGAAAAAGCAGATTTCTCCCCTGTACCTAGCACAAGTAGTTTTTTAAAATGCACTCAATACGCAACTTCAGCTAATGATATACTTTCCTACCTACTTATCATAAAAAAAAAAAAAAAAAAAAAAAAAAAAGACATTGTCCTTAACTCTTACACACAGTAGCTAATTAATTAAGTAACGCCGTTCCGTTAGAGTGAAAATGTCGCGCACACTAAAATGTATCGAAAATCGCGATTATTAAAACCAACATATGAATCACGCGAATTATATACATGTAAAAATTAACAATGTTAGCGGCATTCGCGTTTGTTTCAATGATCACAATTTTCAGTATCTTCTAATGTGCGGCGTTTTTTCCACTCGAAAGTTTAAACGTCAGAATTTTTGATGCTTACTTTTTTTATTTTATTTCATTTCAAATTTCAAAATTAAATCGTGCGAAATATACGAATGTAAGTGCCATCGAAATGATCACTTCTTGCCAATTGCTTCAGCCGAAATAGAAGAGAACGAAAAAGTCCTACCTACGCGCAATCGGATCAAGGAATTATTTCTGTAGAAACCCTTTCAGTTTTTTTTCTACCTGTTCTATTTCAAACTCGTTAAATAATTCAAAAATTACGCTACCGAAATAAAAGAATATCGCTGATCAATTTTTATTCGCATAAACTTTTTCCGCAGAAGCCTAGAGACGTCGCATATTTCAACACTAGCTGTCGAGTAGGCAAGGTTCTAAATAGCAAACAAAAGCGTAATCGTGCACTCTCTAAAAAGAGATGATCTTAAACGTTAAAGAAAAGGACACTTAAAAGGATCCCTCTGCTAATGGATAGACGTGATAACTAGGTCTCGGTTTCTCTTCTGATAGTTAAAATAACGCACACGCGACCAACCTTTTTGAAAAATATGCAACAGTCGACCTGAAATTACCTCGAAAAGAGTGTACTTTATACCAAAACACTATTCTTCATGGCTACGTATATTCGAGAGAATATCAATTTTGTTCCCCATCCGTTGAATGGAACTACAGCAGTGTGTCTAACCTTCCTTCGCCATCTTCTCGACAACTCAATGTTATGATCTCGATATTAGATGCCACGCTCGGTACTAGACAAAATTGGAAGAAATCTCCACTCCATTATTGCTCTAAACATCAGGTTCATTACAAAAAAAAATAAATAAATAAATAAATAAATAATGGTGCTGCATGGACACCGCCGACAGAAGTGAAAACTTAAAACTATAAAATAACTGTTGTTTTTTTTTTTTTTTTTGAATTTCCAGATTAATTGTAGTATCAAAAATTTTAATTTGATAATTTGCAACTGGTAAATTATTAACATTAGTCTGGTTTTCACGTTTCACTCCGAGCAACAGTTATATACATTTTTATATGGTTCGTTTATTAGTCAAAATACATGATGGGCTGGGCAAGCCCAGTACAAAATATAAATACAACTTAATTGAAATAATGCTTACATTATTTATACACGGTATTTATATTTACATAAATTACTAAATTTAAATGAACTTAATTTTCAACATTATTTTCATTGTTTGCATCATTATCGTCATTAATTTCAACAAACAATTAAAATAAGAAATACTTTCACTGCTGCGCAACCACTTTAATAATAACAAACAACAATATCGACAAAAACAGACACGACAATGTCAACAGTATTTATTATTTTATGGAATTAATAATATAGTAGTTATAGAATTTTTACAATAGTTCATAATTAAATAATGTTCACGATAGAATTTAAACTTTTATTATTCCATATTAGTAGTAGTAGTCCTAATATAATTAACTAAATTTTTATGTCTCTTTTTGTAGTTTATTACTGATTACACGGTTGTGGGAGTAACGAAGGGTAGAGGAGAAGTATTAGCGGTATTATTTCTCGCACTACTAGATACCAGTGATGTGCGTTACATCGCTGTAATCAATACAGTCAATATCAATACAGGAAAGTATTGAATACATTTAGTCGATACAATGTACTGAATCGGTATTTTCAATGCTGAATATTGTAATCACGACTATGAGTACATTTAGTAAACACACAAGTAAAAGTAATTTGTTAAAAGTTGAATATAAAAAATATTTGTTGATTTGAAGTTTATTTAAAATTTAATAATAACTGAAGCTGTATAAATGTATATTAAACGCGAAATCATCTCGCCAATTTGATTTATGTTGCATGACAATTTAATGTAACCGATAAAATTACTAATGCAGCCATTTTAAAGAAATTTAATGAATTCATTTCGGTAAATTGTAAGCCTAAGAATATTATTTCGTTTACATTTTAAATGTCTATGTTTCCCCCCTATTGACGTTACGTATAACAGTTTTATTTTTAATTTAAGATATAAATATATTACTTTTATTATCTGGTTTTCTAAACTAATTTGTTTAGAATTTCAGAAGAATAATAATTATTTGAGTTAATTCCATAAAACAGTATGATGATAAATTAATTTGGAATCATTACCGAGAAAATATTTCGTTTTAATAACCAAAATAATTTTAATTTTATAGTACTGTTTATTACTTAAATACAATTAAGTTATATGTCAGTGTTAATTAATAATATTATTCAATTTTAAATTATATTGTAAATTATTTCGCACTCTAACAATTTTAGGTGATGTATAATATCGTTTTTTACTGTGAAAATTTTTATAGATTTTTGGATATTCGCCTAAATTTATTTTATAATTGAATATAATCTGGCATGTCTATAATTCTTCTATGTACTCTGCGCCTATCGAAATGCAAATTATTTTTACATTTAAAAGATTTCTTATATTTTGAATTTACCCGTTAGATTAATTTTTCAGTGTGACTAATTTTTAAATTTATTCGTGAAGTAAATAAATTAAGTAAATATATAATGTAATGAGTTTTAAATTAAACGAATAACATTAATAAAACAAATGTAACAAAATAATATTTAATAAGTTCAAATAATAAAATGAGATGTACTTTACTACTACAATAATTAACTCTATGCGTGATGTATTTAAACGCGTCCGATATCTCGGTAGAAGTATTGATGTAAAAGTAAGTATCGAATATTATATACTTTAACGTCTATTGATTATGAATGTATCATATTTTTCGTAACAATTCAGTGGAAATTTCGATATCGATACTAAGTAACGACAGAGTTTTTACATGTATCGTGTTAACCGATATAATACTTTTCTGTATTGCAATACAAGTATTCAATTCAATACTTCCGCCACATCACTACTAGTCGATACTGTTGTTAACATTAGTATGTCCATGACGCGCGCGTGACGCAAAACCGTAAGTTTTTTACCCTGCCAAAAATCGCTAAACGTGCCTAAAGAAATTTTCACTTCAAAAACAAAACAGGAAGAAGCTAAACACGTAGGAGAACATTATTGGAAGACACATAACACAAAGCTGCTCGAGTACAAATTAAATATTGCGAGGAGTAATAAATATGGCAGGCTATAATTCAAGATCATGACAACTCTGCTTTCCTTAATCTGTCTAGTTGTTAGTTACTACATCGTTGAGAAGAAAAGAAAATCGCCTTCACGATGGAGGTTCTGCCATTTTTTTCCAATCAAATAATCTCGCAACCTTCCAATAAGGTCGCAAATTAATTTGTTTTTTACGTTAGTCGCATCACATTCCATTTTACCACGCCGGGGGAGAATCATTAATTTCTAAGCAAATTAAATTTCAAATCGTAATAGTGAAATACAAAATAGCTTCCGGATATTACGGATATGGTATATAATAATTTGCATGATTTTACCTGATTAAATATTTTTAACCGTTTTCGTTTAAAAAGCGTAGTATCATCGCTAGCAGAACGGAAACTCTAAAAGTTTTATCAATCATTTTTGTAAAACTAGAAAAGAGAAGTGTCACTGCTATTAAGTACGTTACGTTACGCCCGGTTTTAAATCGGATACTTTAAACAGTACTCATTCAAAACCCCGTACGTAATATATAAAAATTATCGGCATTTTGTTTCGATCGGTTTTACAGCTGATTCCTACATCGAGAATAATATGAAAAAACGCCTATGAAAAGTATTTTAATGTTTTTCTTTTAAGTTTATGAAAAAGAATCGTTCTAAAAAAAAAAATATGACACGTTTTCCGATTGCGTTTTAAAAAAAGGAATGTACCTATAATAAAAATCAAAATGAAATTGAAACTAAAAACTGTCTTTAGTTTTATCAGCAAACCCGAAATATATTTGAAAATCTTCCGTAAGTAGTTTAGAGTAACTCTAACAACTGCGGGTTCACGGGGCTCGCTTCTTAGCGAGGTTCGAAGGATTATACACCGGCTAACGAATAAAAAGAAACACAAGTTCAGTCAAGCTTCATCGGTTCAAGGTTACAACTTAAAGGCAACCGTAATATTCATATTTACATAAAGCTAAATTTAAAAGAAATCTGATTTTAACGCCCCAATTTTTACCTATAATAATACTCACGCCACAATCGCATCAACGTAAATGTAGGCCAGTCGTCTGTCTTGGTTCGCCTTGCCACTGATACCCTTACTCACGTTAATCGGCAAAAAACATGGAAACTTCTTGGTTGCGCTCTGATGTTTATGTGCTCCTCAATTACGCCGCTCCTATCCTCTAATTCACCTGTGAACTAGAAGATAATCTCATACTCTGGATCGAATGAGAATAGTAGTTTAGCTTAAATAAATATATTACTTATATTAAATGTGTTAAATTAAATCTTAATTCGATGTTGTTTGAAATAATGAGATCCGAATGATGAGAAAAATGAATGCTCTTAAATATGTCACATTTAAAAAACAGAGGTGTCACACATCAGGGTATCGAAGGTGAAAAAGAAAAGAAGTGGTTCAGTTTCAATTTTCGTTTCAATAAAATAACCAGGTATTTCCGTTTTTAATCATTGGCTCTAAATTAATAAAACCAATTCTGCAAGAAAAAAACCTTTCATTAATATTAAACTGCTTTTTAAAATTAATAAAAAAAATTAAATAACACTTTTTTTTTTTTTAAATTAAATATTTGAGTTCAAACAATATTTTTTTTTTCCTATTCCGTATGAAATTAAAACAATGTCCACTTTCTGTCCTAACCTTTTCTCGCTCCAATGTTGAATATCAGAGTGTAATAACCTCCTTAAATTTTAACTGAAGGTTTTTTTGTTATTTTTTTTTTTTCATGTATTATTGCATATGTTGACAAAACACCCCCAGAAAATAAACACTTTAAACAGCGACAATACAGAACCCTGCTCACATGTACCGTAATTCGTATGTTGTTAAAAAACTTTATATTCGTCGATTGTGCAAAATCAATGAAATTACTTTTCCACCTCATTCATTCCCTTTTTTACCCCTTTCAATCGGTCCAACATTGACACCACAGCGTGTCCATGAAATTTTTAACTAGCCAAGAAACAACGAAAAATTCAATGTCAGCACATGAGAACAACGGAAAAAAAAATTTCGATTCCACTTTTCCGAACGAAAAAAGGTTTTGCTTTTTTTTCTTCGGATTTTCGATTCACTTCCGATTTGAATACCGACACAGATAGTGAAATTTCATTCGATTTCGTTGTTACCTCTTACTTTTCGGATACACACGGTAAGGTATGTTATGCCGCCTCGTTACTCGCGGGGCGGTCGTCCAACCAACAGTGACGTCAGGACACGGCAATTACGTATTAGTGTGTTGGTGTTACGCGTTACTAAGTCGGTTTGAAATAAGAGTGACCGAGTCACACTGCTGTGTACGAATTGTTTCGTTACGCGCGAGCCACTTCGTGCTCTCGCATTATTTCAAGTTGTACATAATTTTTTTCTTTTCCCTCAATTAATTAAAAATACACTTCTCGTCTCTCTGCATCGCATTCGGTTAAAATTTCAGCGCTTTAAATTGTACTATTTTTCCGGACTGTGTAAATTGATTTTTTTTTTACCACCTGCGTGCATTGGGCAAAAAAAAAAAAAAACAACAAAAAAACACCGCGTTTATTTGGCAAAACTAGATATGAAATATTAGCAAACCATCGTGCTACTCTATTGCGCAGTTTTCTCGAATAAAATTCATCGAAATTTTCCCAGTTCGAGCTTTGTGTCAGTCTTTTAATATCACCACTTTTTTACAATTGAGTCTAACAACTTTAGTTATTATTCTTACATTTCTACGTGTAAGCGAACTTTCTGAAATGAATTATAATGAAAGTAGAAATTCGTTAATATTTCATAAAAGCTGACATATTCCGAAAATCAGCAAACCATGACGATTGAGAGCTTTATCGTAGTGACTTTTATCGTGAAAAATATCATATTAGCGAATAAATTTCAGATTTTAAGAAAATTATTTCACATTATTAACTCCGTTTCGGAGGCACTGACGTTTTCGAAAGAAAACATATTGACGCTAACGCGCAACCTCAATATAGCAGCAGACGGGGGGGGGGTAAATTTTGAATGGCAGTGTTCGTAAGAGAACACATTTAAGAGTATTATTTAAATCGTCCGTAGATTTAGAAATACGCGACGGCATTCGACACCATTGCAATGTTAACTAAATTCTGCTGATTGTGAAGCCGGACCAGAGCAACATGCATTTCATTAGTCGTGTATTTATACAAAACATTTTTATTTTAATTGCTTTTCGCGAAGAAAATCAAAGATCCGGCAACATCTACCGATTAGGAATTTAAACTGATCGATCTTTTTACAGGAATTAGTACTGTCCGATCTACATTTTCACCAACAGTCCGACACATTCGAGTTCCCTTATTCCGGAACAAGTCTGCGCCTAGACCCCTATACTCTTGTTTACATACTACGAATGTAATTTTATAAACATGGTACACATGCTCTCGCGTTGACGTTCTTCCCGTACAAGGATCTCGAATTTAGCGTTTTCGAATGCTCCCCCAATAAGATGTCTCAGACGTTCATTATAATACGTGCGTAATCATCTGAAAAGCGTTTGGCACCGAGTTCCGAGTTTTCCACCGGGAGAAAACTAGCTCTAGAGGAGTTCATGTTACGTTGTTTCCTACCGTTTTTCGGCCCCGGAAGGTCATAGCAAAAACTTGCACCATGCTAAAAATGTTTTAGAATTTCATTTGATATTTCTTAAAAATGCGGATATATCTAATAATTCAAGACGTCTGAAGCAAACACATTCTCCAATAAATCGCCTTCGAACTGACTTCGTCAGAGTAGCGAATAATATCGATATTGTTTTATGTGACTCTTTAATTGTCTTTCCTAATTTTACGGGAAACGAAAAATACGATTATAATTCGTAATCAGACGCATTTTAGGGTTGCCAATTTATCAGTTGCGTTAAATCCATCGTCTGTGTCAAGCGAATGAAGTTCGTTTGTAAAACAACCGAAACGCGCTGACGTCACGAAACCACGGGACCTCACATTAACCTTCAGTCCATATCAGACATACAGTCATTCTGTTAATACCACATGGTCCGCCTGGATGTAAACAGGCCGGACACGTATAATAGAGATGAAATAAAAACCAGGTTGCTGCTTCCGGGAAGAGAAGGAATAACAGGAATATGGCAATATGATTTTTTTTCGGTAATATTGAAATTCGCGTCAAGTGCCCAAACGTGCGCTGTTGCTAGTACATTACTTTGAGCACGGCAATGGAATTCGAACGGACTTCTTTCGTTTGACAGACTATAACATATCTACATATGTATGTGTGCATACACCTTCGGCACTGGTCGAATACGGATCAGATGCCGCGGTTGCAATCCGATTTATGGATAAATTAAAATATTAGTTGTACTCCTTTTTTTTTTTTTTCTTCAAGTATTTATATTTAATATAATTAATAATGTTTTGATACACATACGATTTCAATATTATTTCCGCCTCATATTGTTTATATAACTTCATTCCGGTAAACTAAATGTGCAAAAACCGCTTGAAAAACATAATATGTGTATTATACAAGTACGCTCTTGTATAGTTTCGTTAATATCGGTGCGTAAAGTTTCTTTGACTGCGTTTTAGGGAATATGGCCGCTGATATTGATCGAACGATATTTGAACGAGCTTCTTTCACACGGTGAAAAAGGTTTCGAAAGAATTTCGTACAGGAAAAGAAAAATTATCTTAAATACTGTACGCTTCAAACTGGTCCCGGAGAGTATTAAAACGATCAGCACGGTAAAAAATCCTGAGATACTAAGCTATTCTTAATATACTTAAAGTCTTCCCCAATGAATATGTGAAAGGAAAATATTGAGGAAAAAGTTCCTTTCTCCCGGTCACTTTCATCCGGATGATTTTGCCGATATAACCAATACTCTCAGACATTAGGTGTCTAACTCGGATTTGATAAGCACCTCAACCACCAGGCGCTACCCCACGACATTTAAGAGTCAGCTATGAAAAATCAACGATTTTCGACGATTAACTGAAATAACGCTTTTCATTACAAGTAATTCAACACACCATGCACGATGATAAAATAACCGTTGGAAAACAACGGGTCAAATAGTATTTACCGGTGTAGCGGAGAGACTAAAAATAGCTTAGAAGAACCACGCCAGAAATACAATAAAAACGGTATAAATACAATCAGTAGGAGACAAAAAAATATCAAAACATCAATCAAATTAATACAAAATTACTTCGTTTTTCAATCACAGACGGGAAAACCTTAAGATTCTGGACGGGCAAAATGGATTGATTGGCCAGAATAACACACGTGCAACTTGATTCCGTGAAAAGCGCAAATAGATTCTCAAAAGAGAATAAGCTTATTGCTTAAATTATGACCCCCTAGCGAAACACTCTGAAAAGATGCGAAGAAAACCCAGAGCGAACAATCGAAAGAAAACGATAAAGAATGTGTGTGGAATGAAGGAATCAGATTAGGACAAGTCGCAGGACATGTCAAATAATAATTCTAGAGAGAAAAAAAAAAGGAAAAATTGAGCACACACGCAACCTATCAGAGAATACCGTATTATCGCCGGGAGGTGAACGTTGAAAAATTGAAAAATTAAGTGAAATAAATAAAAATGCGACCAATTTTGTTCGCAGCAAGGCAATACACGTGTTCTTCGGTACGAAACGCGTTATTAACAACGCTTATTATCCGATGAAGTTGTTAGAACGTTGAACAAAATAGCCATTTCGTCATATAGTCGAGAAAGAGATCATAACTTTTTTCATTTATTAACACCAGTCTTACGCCACGACTAATCTGAAAAAACGTCGAAAAAACGCGTTATGAAAATACTTTACGAAAAACCCTTACGAAATTGTAACTGAAGTTGCAATAAAAATTGCTACACAAATCAACTGAAATTTACTCTTCCAGAGGGGTACCTATAACCATCAACTGGGCTAGTCCAAAGAATGTTCTCGTGGCGAAATACGAAGGATCGACTATTATTCGTGTATACGTAATAATGACTATGCCAGTTTTACGCTGGATATAATATAAACAAATCTCGTAACCCGTTTGTATCGAATACTACGTGTAACGAAATCTGTAAAAACCTTTTTTTTGATCGCGCTTATAAGTCATTCGCTTTATTTTTCGGGCAAATTACAGTCAAATGTTGTTACGCGCAAATGATAGAACATATCTCCGTGACAAGTCCGAAGAATCGGGTATGCAACACAAATTTGGATCAGTCAGAAATGTTATTCCATTGAAAAATGTTATCGGGCAAATATGAAAGTATTTTTTATGCCGTATACTAAGAGAACGTCGTCACACTGGCTCAAAAAATATTTTTCAACGATATAAGGCTATATAGAGTTACTGCGAATCAACGATTGTTCCGCCGACTCATCTATCACGATTAAAAATACATTCGAGTGAGTTACCCCAACTACTTCAAAGTAACTCTACTAGCGTAACGTTTAATATGTCTGTTTCGACGTGTTCGTTTGTCAAAAATTCGCGCCCGCTATAACCTGATGCTTCTCCACTACACGAATTTGTTAGCCCTGCGTCGTGCACAAATGCTAATTCATTTCGAAAGCTAATGGTTACGCGTAAAACAAGCATCCCCAGTTTTCTTTTTGCTAGACTTCGGTAACAAATTAACCAATGAAATATCTTAATTAATTACTTTTCGTCTAATGGGGTTGTTGCTCCTTGAATGAAATTAATATTAGTATCACGATAAATCCCGATTTTCGGAAGTATTTTTTCTCAGCACAGCTATAGGAAACGAATAAAACAAGAGAAGGCAGAGATCATTCAGCGCAGCTAGGCAGTTTCAAATTAATTCGCACCCCCCTTGATACCGCATATCGCAGGAATTTCAACAGCACACTGACATCATCAGTGAACACTATATATGTATCTATATAACATGTACGATGGAAGCGTTAAAAAAATGAATGTACGAAGTTGGCGAAACCGAAGAAACGTCTCTCTCGTTGGCAGCGTTCCTCGACATATTCTAGCAGTTATCGTCACAAAATCAAGTTTGTCGGAGGCAGGAGAGCGTTGGGAAACGTGGAACAGCGACGAGTTGTAAAGATACCGAGCGAAAATATTTGGAAAATGCGTGAAACGTACATCACACAGAGAGCAGTAGCGAAACTTGCTCCGCCGACTCACTACTGTAAGATTTTATCGTTCAAAATGAAATTATCCAGGATGACGCTGCTAATGATGAATGTCCACGCGCGCAATCACGAAGATGTGAGACCTCAATCATAAATACGCTGGTAGTATGTGAGACGACAAGAATTTCCCCGACTTATTATGATCGTACGTGCAACGGAGTTTGTCTTCACTTTTTCGGTAGATTAATAAGCGTTTAAATATTTATTTTTGATTGAACTTTTTTTTTTTCGTTTTTTTTGCGGGCATACGCCTCCCATGTAATCTCCGGGTAACAACACTTTAAATAGTCCAAAATACAATTTAAAACGTGTCACCCTCTTTTGTAATCGAACAGTATGCTGGAAAATTACAACTGCGCAGACGGAATCGCCATTTAATTTGGCAGAAACTTGTCTTTTATAAGAATTAATTCAAATAGTAAAGTTTTCCGATAGGTATTCATACGGTTTTACCGGCGCATCGGTTCGCGGTGACGTTACTTTTTTTGTATTCGTAAATTCCGCGTCGTCCTTTTTATTAGACAGTTCGTAAAATTAATGAAAACAATTTACAAATCGCAAACAAAACACGCACGAGGTTTGTGTTTTTTTTTTTCTTTTGATTTTTGTCGCAAAAAGTTTACGTAAGGCACTAAAATATTCAAGTTGAGGGGGCGTACGCAGCAACATGCGTTCGTCAGCCGCGAAAAGGTTAGAGTGCAACAGCGACAATTTACGGGAAATTTGCAGGAATTTTCTTTTGCCGAGTTTAGCGGTGAAACGAGGATGAGGTTCGGGGGGGGCAAATAGTGAAAATACGGTCCGGGTCGCGAAATCTAAAACGGATGCCATCATCGTCATCGCGGACGGATGCCTGGCATAGCAAGGCGAATCGAAGCTCTCTATTATCATCTGCAATTAAAAACAACGCTCGGAATTTGCCCTTTGTCTTATCACGCATCTTCTAGAATGGGGAATTATAGATATTTGCAAGGCGGAACGGGTGAAAAAGAAAAACAAAGGACGATTATTCAAAGATGAGCGGCGAGAATTAAGAATGAAGAGATAAAATTAGAACGTCTTGCGTTTTCATTAAAGGAAGTATCTGCACAAGTAGCGCGCCCCTCCCGATGTCGTCTGTAGGCCAAATTTATCGCATGCGAGCGAATAGCGCGGTTCATTGTTATTGAATTTTGGCTCGATGCCGTCAGCTCCTTTCGGGCCGTAGGCATTGCGTTACCTACGTCATAGACCACCTCGAGAATGTCAGCGAAATTGCTTCTAATTCTGCAGATAGTTGAACTGAAAAGGCGTAGTCTTTCTCGTCTCCGTATTCAATAAGTAAAAAAAAAAAAAAAAAAAACGATATAGACGACAAGGGATATTGAAGATATTTTACAAAAATTTGCCATGAATGAAATTTTTGGTTATCAGCCAAATTTCTCTGTATATAGGAACAATGCGAAAAATAAATAAATAGTAAAAATAATAGAGGCAAATTCTACGCGTGCGGAGTTTTTCCTATTGATCTAATTAAACGATAAAATTCCTTTTTTTATTTATCAATGTGTTTTTAAAGCATTCGTCTTCTATTTAATTCGCTTATCAACAATAGAAAACAAAATACATTTTCAATCATTTAGCTATTACGTAAAATATTAATAATCGTCGCACACAATTCGAAAGATAAGATTTCGTAAAACTCTGTTTTGATTTTATTTTCGCTGTAATATTCCTTTACATAGTTAAAATTTTCTTTCTCGAATTCCCCAATTGCAGATATTAACTCGAAAAAGTTTTATCATAGAGAATCAGACACGATTATCTGATTATTTTCGTCACCGAATCCACTGAGAATTATTCCTAAGCCGAACGTATGTTATATACAGAATTCCTGAAGGAACGTTTAACGCCCGGAAAAGCGCTTTCAATGTTCCCGCCATTTAACAATCTAATAGAACACGGAAGATCATACGAAAATCATTTGCAATTTGGACAAAAAAAGCTGGTACTCTTCACGGACTGGTTTAATGCATTTTTTCTTTCCGGTTCGCGTAATAAATTCGACCTATCCAAAAATACTCCGTTACGCTCTAGAGAACATTCTCTACGACGAAAACACTTTTTTCTTTACTTTTTGATTGGAGAGAAGTTTAATTTCTTCTATAATGCCGTAATGGAAGGTAGCAGCAGATGGATCAAAGGCGCAAATCGAAGCAGACAACGAAAACTATATCGTCGCGTCACGTCAAACTTCTTCGGTTAAAACCGATTAAAATTAAATACAAATTAATATCGAACCGGTCACGTCCGGTCGGACTACCTTCAGTTGGAAATGTATAG
Organism: Icerya purchasi; assembly: GCA_039619475.1. Lineage (NCBI taxonomy): Eukaryota > Metazoa > Arthropoda > Insecta > Hemiptera > Monophlebidae > Icerya > Icerya purchasi. The sequence goes on from CM077115.1 coordinate 179,164,080, forward strand.
AGCCTTAATCAGTATTGCAGAGCTATTGAAGAGAATGACGCGTCATCTAAAAAGTCAACCACAGGCCATTCATAGGCAGCAATAAAAGTGGATTTTTTCAATTTACCGCGACCCAGAAAAAACCCCGTTAAGTCCATAATTTCTGCATAAATTATGTAATTATTATTAATAGCTAAGCATCATGTAACGGAGAATGAATTTTATGGCGGATTATAATTACGATATTCACATTATTGGGTAGCTGAACCACTTGTTCCAGGACGTTACTTGTAGTATTTACAGTACACACTAGTGACAAATTGTTTACAGCTATCATTCTTACATTTACGCCTCGATATCTTCATTACCGGCCCCGTATTTACCAAAATTCTAGTATCTTCGATCGAACATTATTCTACCTTCGGTGAGGCTAAAAAAAAATAAAAAAAATAAAAAAAATAAATAAAAAAAGAATTCACGTGATTGTCCCTTCGTTTGTTTTTGTTTTTGTTTTATTGTAATCATCGATTTGTAAGAATGTAAATATGCAGGCTATAATACTTTTGAACCCTTTCGTTGAATTTAACTACGATCTTGATGATCTCGTTCTTCCGATGTGTCTATTAAAAGCCGAATTCGTGTTCGGACATAGGCGGTAAAAACGAATATACTTATGCACAATTTAGACGCAGCTGATGTTGGTTCTGTCGATCTGTCTAAAGTGCATTTCGATGAAATCGTAAAAGTTATGCCGCGGTGTTCATCGACTCATCTGATACAGAGGAATCTCTGAAATCTTTAGAATTTTCTAACGAACGAAAGAAATATTGTCTCACTTAGCTTCCGGTGTTTAGGTCGCGATTCAATTTCACTGGCGGCGCAATTATTCAAATGTTGTCCAATTGATCTTTCTACCGAAAATTGAATAGCTCTCATAGTACAATTATTTTTTAACCGCTTTACGAAATTATTTTTTCTTTCAAAGAAAAGAAAGTTTGGCTTAACGGTAGACAGCTTTTTTAGAAATAATATCGTCGCCTATTAAGATAGTTCGAGAAATTAATAATACAAAATGCAGTTAAATTTTTTCAAGAAAGGGGAATTTTACATAAATAAAGAGTGTACAAGAATATGATCATCATGAAACAATGCTTTTTTTAAATGATAAAATGATCGATTTTTTGTAAAATATTTTTCTAATCAATACTTTCATAATACACTGTTTAATATCATTTTTGTAAATTGTTTTAATAAGCTATTTAATATGCAAATTATTTTTATAATTAATACTATTTATTATAAGTAACGCTTTCTCGCATGAATGCGAAAATGGAACTCAACCAAAAATGAACTATGCGGGGAGCTAAGAGAAAAAACCCAAACAACAAACTACTTTGGTCTATAGTACTAATCATTCAACAGAAATTTACTCTCGGAAAAAGGTCACACACGGATAAGAGTAAGCAACAGGAAAACGAATAAAAAAAAGGTTTTGATTTTCCGTTTCCAAATGCGTCTAATCCATTATCCACTTGGATTTCTTCTCTTACCAGTAAATCACATTAATTTTTAAAATTTAGAAAAACAAAAAAAGCTCTCAATTCGAATAGGTAACAATATACGCATAGTCGGAAGTTCAAAGCAGTCAACTCAAATGTCTAATTCCAACATTCTGAAGTTTCCAATGCTTTTGGTATAGACTTTATAAAGCATATGCAAAGATGTGAAGTAATTTAAAAATGAAGCCCGTTCAGAAATTAATACAGTGCATGACAGCTGCGGCTGATATTTACAGATATTCATGAAAGTTCCGAATGAATGATCATTAAAGAAACTAGTTTCTGGCCTGGGCAATAGTGCTTTCGCTGTGACACCGGCGTCAGGACATTTCAATGAAAAAACGTAGAAAACACTTGGCCTAAAAGTTCTTTTCAACGTTTCGTCGCATAATTCATCGACGATAAAAATTCTATCCACTGAACAGATGCGTAACAAAAAAAAGTCACTGAAAAGTTATAAGCGCACATATTTTACACCTAATTTTCATATTACCCAAGCAGAGGGCGGCTGCCCAAATATAATTTTAAAATTTCCGGTTTATTCTCAGTTTGCTGGTCGTCCATTGCACAAGGGCTTACATTATCCTGGCTCCGATTATGTTTAACAAACCGTAGTGAAGACAAGATATCAGCAGGAAGAAAAAAATTGTTAAAATTTTTTTAGTTAATATCGAAGTTATTCACGCTCGAAATATTCTACTTGTTGTAATTAGAACTCAAAGCACTACATGGCTTACTTTAATATAATAATGAAGCTTATAATGAGATCACGGCACTCCCCATTAAATTAGTTCTGAATTATGAAATACAACATTCACCTTTTTGTAATCGCAAATTTCATGAAGCTTAGCATGTTCTATCCTATAAAGAAAGAGAGAAAAAAAAACCTTTTTATTGAGAGGACTCTCACAGTAAACGGGAATAGAACAATTAGTATTACATCGAAATTTTAACTATTACGTACCTGAATTGGATTCCGCGCGCTTTCTATATTTTTATAAGGAATAACGACGACTGCTGGAAATGAACGCTCGCTTTATATACGAAAAGTGGTATTTTAAAATTTTAACTTCAATAAAAATAATTGAACAATTCTTAATCATAATAAAATTTATAGTTGAAATTACATTTCAAGTTGCAGGGAACCTTCGTGATACCTGATATTTCTCATAAATTGATTTCCTGTAAATTTAAAGAAATATTAGTACTTGCATCGGAAATAACATTCACACGTCTTCTGTTTCATATTTACAGTACAAACGAAGTCGGTTAAAAAGTTGTTCACTTCCACGTGTATACAAAATGAAAGAACTTCTTCAGGTGGGTACGCATACTTCCACATAAGTGACACAGAACATGATATTAAAAAAACACTTTTATTTTTCATTTTAAATGATTTTCTCGTAGAGAACGTATTTTTCGGCTATTTTTACTTTTTTCCCGATTTTACGAAAATCGCAGAGCTTGTTGCTAAGGGGCAAGCAAAAATTCTACTCACTCTTTATTAGCAACTGCACGCTTAGCTCCAATGTAACATTTCAACGGGCATTATGACAGTTTTGCTTTTTGTTAATTAATCTTGAACTTTAAACCCCCGATGCAATCGCGGTAGCGCTAATAAAGGTACTTCCGAATTAATTTGTAAAAATTTTACCCTTACCGTTTTTCGAAACTATCTACCCACTCATCGCCCTCCTCATCCCGAACGCTAGTTTCACCATTTTCCATTACTCCGCTACTCTATTGTTTCTCATTAACTTCCCGCTTTTTACCGCGGTCTAATTTCTTCTTCATGCTCGGCTTCTTCACCATATTTCAGCACAACAACAAAACCATCTCTGTGATTCCAATTACGCTTTCTTTTTTAATGCTGTTTTCTGTTTGTTGAACGTTTTCTTTCTTTTTTTTTTGAATCCAGTTTATTAAATTTAAAACTTTCGATTGCTCTGTGGCATTTGGTAACGATCTTGCCGATTCATTAGCATGTCCAGCTGCAGTAAATGGCCGTTTCATAGACAGATTCCCCTCCCAATGTCTTTGTCCACTCCCTTATCGTTTTCACCATGACTTTTGGACTGATCTTTATCCGTCTCTTTTCTCCAATCCTAACTCTTTTTACCTCGCTATACAACCCTCTCCACCTACTTCTTCCTGGTTTAATAATTTTCCCTGCATCAGCCGTTCTGTTATTTCTTCCATAATTCGCCTCCGCTTTAATCACAGTCTGCTTCCTGCTTCCCTCTTTCGTTTTAATATTGTTCAGTCTCCCTTGTGTCCCTTCCATCCTCCTATCTTAAATTTGACCTGTGATGTAATCACCTCCTATTATTCGAATGCTCATCTATCTCCTCAGAACGCGCAGTCCTTTATTCTAATTTGCTTGGCCTTGGCCTCCCGACCCCTTACTGTGACCACTATATTCTTGCTCTTCCTTCTCTTTCTGTTGTTCCTATATTGGCTATCTTTATTTCTTCTGTTTCTAATCGCTTCCTGATTTAACTTTCAAATCCCTATATTTCACTATTTGTTAGTCCTTTGTGCTGGGTAAATGTCCTGAGTTGACACGCCCAAGATTATAAAAAAAATAAAAAAAAAAACCTTCTGTATCTTGCTTTTTTTCACTTCAACCCCCCACAATACCCGTTCCTGTTTGGTTCATCTCATCAATGATCGATGTATTTTAATTACTTTTTCTTTGTATAAATGTTTCTATGCGGTGGTTTCTGCTTGGTGAACTAAAAATTTAAAAAAAAAAAGTAAATAACTACAGCATTTTAATTTAAAATTTTTAAATCCGGACTTCTTTTATTTTTTTAATGTCATTATTATTAACATTTTACGATTTTCCTTAAACGCTTTCGGTACTGATTTTACCTTTTATTCTTCATTAGCAACGCTTGAATTAAAAGTAGCAACATCAAGTGACACAGTCAATTTTGTTGTTGACAGTTTTTAGTTCTAAAAAAGTTTCTACGTAAATATTAACTTTCAAGTTCCCCAATTTTTATCAAAAAATAACGTTCTTTTTTTATTTATTTTGACATGGATATGTCTTATGGCTAGGCTTAATCTAAAAAAAATTTCGCCGTGAAGGAATGTAAGTTGAACGCTACAGTTATTATCTGGATGGAAATGGAAAAAAAAAAAAAAAAAAACTTACCCCGATACGATTACAAATTAACAAAAGGAAGGAAGCAGCTATAAGAACTATAAAGGAAAAAGGAAGCATAATAATGTAGGATGCGCGTTAAAGGCGATCGATCTAAGAGCTGAATGTAGAAACATGAACGGTCAGCGGAAAGCGCGGAACGTTCAAAGGTAATATGATTGGCACTGCAAATTAAACTGTTACCGTCACAGATTAGAACCGGCAAAAAGGATAGATTATTTGAAAAAACCGAAAAAGAGAAAAAGAAAGTAAGCAATTATAGAAGGCGACAAATGTAAAAAATGAAAGAACGACGGAAATAAGGAATGTCATTGGTAGAGAAGTCGAGAAAGACTGAACAGTTGAATAGTAATTTTAAAAAAAGAGAACATAAATATATATCGCCATAATTTAGGACGACAATTATCAGAAAGAAAGTCAATATTAAAGATAGGGAATTTGGTAAGAAATTTACCGATACGTGGGCAACATCAACTTGCTCATTGGCCGCAATCATGATTAAGGATCGGTAAAAAATCAATAAGAAAATTTGAAATTTAAAGTTCGAGTAAAAAGATAACTGAAATTACTATGGACGAAGAAAGGGTTGAAAAGGGCTAGAACAGAGCGTTTAATAAAATGAAAACCAATAAGGCAATTTTTGCTGAGACTGGACATATAATGTATAACACGTAGAATAGCTAATATAACGAAGAAAGAGAAACAGAATGAAGATAATTTAACGGCTTCAGTATGTTTCTTCACTTTCACCATCTGATTCATCACTTACACAATTTACTGGCGTCTTTCATATGTAATAAAGAAAATATGCAATTTTTACTTTCTGTTTCAATAATGGGTCGGGGTCCCGCAGGGGAGCGTTCTGGGTCCAATATTGTACCTAATCTACACGACCGACTTCCCGATGCTCGATAATACAGAAGTAGCTTTGTACGCGGATGACGCAGCCATCTTGGCCGTTGATAAGTGTGAAAACACAGCCACAGAAAAACTGCAGGAGTCACTTCGGCATGTGGAAACTTGGCTAAAACGATGATGGCACATAGTAGTCAATGAAAGTGTAAGTCGACGCATATTTCATTCACAAATCGAAAAATTGAACGCCTGCGAATCAAAATAAATAACGTCGTAATACCCCAATAAGATAAAATATTTAGGCATGCACTTATAGGCTGACCTGGAGTACTCACATTCAGAAAAAAATCGAGCATTTACGGTTTAAAACTAGAATCATGTTGTGGCTGTTAGCTAAGGCTTATCGTTAAACAATAAAACTCTATTACATATATAAAATAGTAGCTCTAAAACCGATCTGGCTGTACGGTATACAGCTGTGGGGCTGCGCAAAAAACATCAAACTTGCAGAAAATAGAACGATATCAAAATAGGGTACTGAGAACCATTACTGCAGCACCCTGGTACGTCTCAAATTATACCCTCCATAATGACTTAAACGTCATGTTTGATGGAATCAAAAAAACAAGCAAATAAACATGTCGCCCGACTTAGCATCCATATGAACCCACTTGCTACCGATTTGCTGGATAACTCCGGTGTGAAATACGCAGACTGTGACGAAATAAGCCTTTAGACCTTGTTCAGCCATTATAAAGTTTAGAGGAAGTACTACTGAGTACTACCCCTCCACAAAACATTATTTATCGCAATAAATGAAGCGCTAAATGACCACTGAAGTTAGTCAGTTGTGATGAAATAATAATAATAATGAAAAAAAAAAAAAAATGGTAACCTTTGCATTAGTTGATGATAATGATGTTCATGAAAGAAGATGATTTTATAACTAATAAAATTAATAACCATTTCTTTTTTTTTCTGTTTTAAATTTGTGTATATTAATTTGTTCCGAAATTATTTTCCTACTATAATTAGTTCTGGAATATTCGAAAAAAAAAAAATATATATATATATATATATCGCGTTATAATAAAAAAGAGGAGAACAGTACGAGTTTTTCAGTGTGATCACTGCGTTGTAAAGAAAAGGTATTTCGGATTCATTAAAAATAAGTATAAGTTCTTATTTGGGCCTGACTTATTTTGAGCAATAGGTAAGTGTAATGACTTCCAGGAAAAAATACGGGAACAAAGCAATAGTCAAGACAGACAACAAAAACCGTTATACATTTGCAGTGGTCACTTGCAAACACAAAGGAACGCGATATGTGTGGTTTATTACAGTGTTATATATCTGTTATTTGTGTAAAATAAAGTCATTTTCGCGTTTGACTGTTTGTCAGCGCGCGTAATGATAGGCAATGCGAATCGATTTATTATTGTTTTCACCAGTAGAAGACACCTGATTCCTAAAGAAGCTTTCAGTGCGTAATTGTGATAAGTTACAGCTTAGCCGACCTACGAAGGTTTTTACCAAAAAATAATGAAAAATAAAATACAATTGGTAAGAATAAAAAAAAATAATTAAATAAAACGTTTACACATATATTATATGTCTGAACGCATGTATAGGAGAGAATCCGGGAATATTAAAAATGGCTCAACAGTTATTAACATATTGCTGAAACTACTTGACGAATCCGAAAGTATACACATGTAGCAATATAACGAAACGAGGTACTTACGCCGTGTGAAAATACATAAATGAAATTCAAAATTTCCCCGGGATGTAAAAAAGCCAAATCGAAAAATCGTTTTTCAAAAAACAAATAACCACGCTACAGCCGAAACCATTTACACTAAATAACTGAAATTTTAAAACGATAATTATTCATATTCCGAAGATGTCAAACAAGAAAGATTTTTTTGAAAATTCGAACTTTAAAGGATCAAAAGAGTTTAAAAACTATTTTGCAAACAAAAAACACAAAATGTGTTATTATATTTTCAGTATAAATAGGTTTAACGAAAAAAAAAAAAAAAAAAAAAGATTATAATTTATCTACTATCAGTGTGCAAATGTTTCTTTTAGATCTTCTAAATTTTAAGGGTGGAAAAGAGCTCCATCCTGTTTTGGGCATAAAATAATAATTACGCTACAACTAAAACCATTTACATCACAAATAATTAAGATTCCATATGAACATTACCCATGTATATCGAAAATATTAAGTAAAATATTAAGTAAAATATTAAGTAAAATATTTTTTTTATAAAATTCGAAGTTTAAAGGGCGACAAATACATAAAATAAAATATCTTCGCAAAAAATATGTTTATTATATTATTATTTTGCATGAAGATCGTTTTTTTTTTGTGTAATAAATGTCTGGATTTTTTTTTTTTTTTAACTTCGAAATCGTACGAGTAAAAAAGGCTCGTATTCCATTATTATTAATGTCACAAACTACCAGCCAGAAGGAATACGGTGCTTATAAAGAAACATATTTTGTTAATTAATAAACTATAAGCTTCGTTCCGCTTTGATACCAGAAGCAGTTCAGAAACTGCAACAGTTTAAAATTCAAACAGCCAATTACTAGCGATAGAGGGGGACAATGACACCTTCGTGAATTCGCACTGCAGCGACACAGTGAGACAACCATATCTGTGAAAACTTACACTGGTGTGATTTTTAGCTTGTATTAAGAAGAGGAGAACGGTATTTTCATTTGATTAAGAAACAGATTTCTCTCTCTCTCGCTCTCTCTCTCTCTCTCTTAAGCCCTCTTTAACGATATATGTTCTCTTTCCGAATTGGTTTCTGTGTTTCGATTTATTCTCAGTGTAGTTAATACTTCAGAAATGTAGCGTTTATTGTGAACGGAAAAAATATACATTATTTGTTTTAGAATACATTACCGCTAGCAACGGGAAAATTGAACTGTTTTTATTACAAATTCTAATAATTTCCGTCTACCTCTCAATGAAGCGAAAACGTTATATTTACATATTTGAACAATTTTTAAGTCAAAAAAAAAATAAAAATTCTAGGAGAAAAGAAACTTTGTTATTAAGACATATTGAAACAATTTTGTTTATATAAAAATTTTAATTAAAAACAGAAAAATAATAATCATTTACATTTCAAGTCCAAAAAGGCGAATGAATAAGCAGGTAGAGTTTAATAAATAAGTAGTATGAGATTAATGGAGTACTAAAGAATAAATCAAAATTACGTTATCATTTTATGCCTACTTCAATCCACTGCTGGATGTAAGTATTCCCCTTTGCAAATAAATTAGCCTAATTTCCTGCACTGGCCAAGCAAATTGGGAAATGCAATTTATACCTGCCGGCAAATTTTCATGACAACTGTCATATACAACGCTAGTGAAGACGCAAAGTTTACACTTGGAGCTAATTATAAATCTTTGATTTTTATCGATATACAAATACAGTCACCTAAGTGTGTCTACCTACTATACACCAACTAGCGTGTACATGATGGTATGCATGTTTGCCATTGCCTTCCGTATGATTCTATTAGCGATTAATTTAATTTAATTTTTGTAATAATTTCTGTCCCCGCCTGGCATCGATCTCAAGACTTCCGTAACGGAAGCCAAGGACTCTAGCAACCAGGCCATCACAACAACGATCAAAGAAAATGTATTCAAAAAGATGATAAATATGTGGGCGAAACCGCGGGTAACAGCTAGTATAAATGTAATATATATATATTAATTACAACGTAATTTTTAGGTCGGCTCCCCTTTGGAAAAAATGTTCCAAAAAAGATACCAATTTTATGTAACGTTTGTTATATTTTAACGCTCCAAACTATTATATATACATACATATATATATATATATATATATAAAAACTCGGCCATTTTGGCCTCGCAAGGGGCTGTGCCCCTTGACCCCTCTTGCTTTTATTTCTATCTCTTTCTCTTCTATACTTTGTATAAAATGATCAAAATTTACAACTTAATTCTTACTGGCATCAACACGAAAAGAAAAATAACATAACCACAAAAATCCTACTCTAACATTTAACTTTCATTATATAAAATTAAGACATTTTTTATTACATATTTCATTACATAAAATTGTGATATTTTTTAAATAACAATAACAAAAATCCTATAAAATATAACAAACGTTACATAAAATTGGGACATTTTGCGTTACATAAAATTGGGATATTTTTCTGAGACATTTTTTCGAATGAGGAGTAGCCTAAGAATTACGTTGTAATTAATATATATAATTACAATGTAATTCTTAGGCCGACCCCCATTAGATTTTGTAACAAAAAAATATCCTAATTTTATGTAATGAAGTTAAATGTTAGGATAGGATTTTTGTGATTATGTTATTTTTTTTTTTTTGTGTCGATGACAGTAAGAATGTCGTAAAGTTTAATAATTTTATACAAAGTATAGAAGAAAAAGAAATAGAAACGTAAGCAAGAGGAGTCAAGTGGCCGAGTTTTTATAAATATATATATACATATATTAAAAATTTAATATGCTTACTACGATGGTATGTGTATTATGGAGCATATATAAGTATATTTAGGAAAACGATTAATGACTTAAAATTATTAGTTTTTTTTATCTAATAATTTTATTATGTGAGCAATGCTACTTTTTACATTATTGTTTCCTTTTTTATTGCAGTTTCTAATTAAGTAGAATAATAGTAAAAAACAAAGCTACAATATTAATATTTAAATCCCTCTCAACATACATGAAAAACGTTATATTCAAGTTTACGGTCAAGTTACAAATAGAATGTGTTCAATTTGGTTTTTACGTTTTAACTTCTTACATTTTCTAACCCTCAAATTATGTAACCCCTTTATTCTTTTCAGTTTTCGGTAGTTTTCGAAAACAGACACACCTAATTCAGGCCCCTCCTCCTCGATATTTAGGGTTTAAACTAATAATAAAAAGATAAGATAATAAAAATATAAACGCAATAACAAACATTTTGAAACTGAAAATAAATAAATATTCAGCCTGGAAGTGTTTTTTATCGTGTTGATATTTTATTATTCCATGAACAATTTAACAAACAGGATGTATAAAGCATTACATCTAAATCACGAGGTGTTTTGAAAATACGTCTGGGAGACACTGTATTTTTCAAAAACTCGTGATTTTTTTTTTTTTTTTTTTTTTTTTTTTTGCTGAATTCGTAAAAATATAATGCAAAATTGTATGTAGTAGTTCTGGAATAAGTTGGTCTCACAGAGACGACGCGGCTCCAAAAATCATTCGCGTAAAAATTGTTTCGTTTGTTTTATTATTTTTTTTTTTTTATTTTAATAATTAATGAAAATATTTCACATGATGTTTTATTCCGTTTCGTCTATATATTACATATATATTACAAGTATAGCGACTTCTTATACTATTTCGTCTTATGTTTATTCTGACATTTAAACTTTGAAGAACGACAATATCTATCCACACTGTTGACGGACTCTAGCAGCTGATATCTTCAAGTAAACCGAAACCCAATATACTACGACACGGTTGGTAGAATTCTGCAAAACCAGATACATAATTTTTAAGCCACAAGGATATCAAAGATGAGTAAACGACATGGATCGCTTATATTGTAATTACGCTAGAACAACGAAACAATATCGTGTAATTATATGAACAATGTGATCCGGTGATAATACTATAAAGCTATAATATTATTGAACACGGAAAATTCACGGATTTTTCTGCGCAATTAATCTCCAACGAAAATCTACAATTAAACTTATTGAACGTGAACCGTGGATTCGGAATGCGAAGCGAAAAAAAGTACGGTCAGAAAATGTGCACTTATGGGAGTTTTTATTTAAAACTTTTATTCCTTTACGTCATACTTTAAAATTATTTCTTTTCTTTTAATTTTATTTGAAAATTAAGTGTATTATAGAATTATTATTATTACCTAAGAGTATACGAAACTGAGAATGCACCCCCAAATAAAATTACTACTACTTTTCTTTTTTAGAATACAATAAATTACATCGGTGAAGAAAGAAAAAATGAAAAATTATTTTTTCCAACCAATTGAAAATATCAAGTGCGGCTCACAACAAAAACCACATTTAAACATTACGGCGATCTCAGCAGCTATAGGAAAGAAGATTTCCAGTAAATGTTTGAGTAAACCTGCCTCGAAAATCACTTAATTTCTACTAACTGTAAATTTCCTCCATCATCACGACCGAAGAGGTATTCATGAGTGCCTTTCAAACGACCTGGAACCCCCATTTCTTATTCATTGGCGTGATTTCATCATTCACATACGCTCTTCTCGCATCCTGACTTTTTTCGATGCACAATTCCGTTCGTTTTCACGTTGCCACTTCATTTCGTTTCTTTTTCTTTTTGTTTTTAAATGCATATTCTAATGTAACCACCCTATGTGTAAAAAACCCATTGTAAATTTTTTTTCCTTCATTTAATTGATTACGTTGACACGAAGGACCTCCGCTCAGGAACAATTAAAAAAGGAAAAAGGGACAGATAACTAAGGAAGCGACAACATATAAAAGGCACAATAAGAAGAATAAATCAGAATAACGAATGGCGCGTTCTGTCGAGAGGGATAGACGTTCAAAAAGATATAATTAGAATTACACAAATAGCTTCGAAGTTAGAACAAAGACAGCAGTTTGGGAAGAGAGATGCAACAAAACGAAAAAATGAGAAGAGCACAAGACTTAAGGCGCAAGCGAACAATAGGTGCGATAGCGGAACGAGAAAGTGAAGGGAAATCGTAAAATCAGAAGTGTGCAGAAATATTTGACTGGATGGATAGGTAGAGAGAAAGATTGTTGGAAATGGAATGATCATAGATACTAGTATCTAGAATAGAAATTTTTAAATAGAGAAAGCAATTAGAATATTTCGGGCATATACTGAGAGTACTAAAGTACAGAATGGCACAAACGATTGTATAGGGTAAAATTGAAGGCGTGGCTGTGGAATGTACGGCGGTGGACCGACAGGAGCGTTGAGGAACTTTTCCGACTCGTCGGCGGCAGGGAGGCCTACAGAAATGTCGTCCAGATGATCGCCTAAGTTCGACAACGAACATGGCACCAGAAGAAGAAAAAGATTAGAAGCAGGGATTCTAACCTTGAGGCATTATTAACATCCCGGAATCTTTTCGTCTTCCTTCTTCCTGTACTATCTTTACCACTGAACTCTATCTTGCGCTTCATTGTTTATATTTCTCCACAACGCTCCTTTTCGAATTATTTGATTATCTCCGATTCCATGTGTGCTCTCTAAATCATTTCTTCTCATTTTTCCGCTCACTCCTGCGACTTCGTTACTCTTCGCATACGCTTTTTATATTCATAATCTTCTCTCAAATCATTTCATACGTATCGATCCGCTCCGAGTCCCTAGCAACATGGGAAGAGTAGAAGGCAACGAAATGGCTTTAGCTCAGACTGCTGCATCCTTCATCGGATATTACACTTCTTCCTTTTGTAACGATCACTCTCTTTTTATCGGTCCCTCCTCTGAAGTCTGAAGTCTAAAGTCTAAAGTCTAAAGTCTAAAGTCTAAAGTCTAAAGTCTAAAGTCTAAAGTCTAAAGTCTAAAGTCTAAAGTCTAAAGTCTAAAGTCTAAAGTCTAAAATACATAATGTTCCATTCTAATTCCCCAGATTCTCCTTTGAATTTCCTTTTCTGTTATGCATTTGCGCTATTTTAACTATACTCCCCTAATTTATTTCATATCATTACCCTCTCCGATGAAACCTGTAACTCTGACCATATCTTCTTTCAGTACTTATCTCTTGATCGTTATTCATTGCATTCTCATTTATTAAAATAAAAGCTTCCTTCTCCTCATTGCGTACCTTGCATAACCTGTTTTTCTTTTTCCCATCTATCATTTCGGCCGCTAGTTCCTTTACGTTGTTCAATATTCGACCGAATCAAAATTTAACAAGTAACACTTTTCATTCTTTCTGCTTCTGAGCGTAGATCTTAGTTAACCTGTTCAAAAAAAACAAAAAAACCACTGGTGCTTCTAGTATTGAATCGTAAGCAAGACGGTGTCATCTTATTTGCGTCAAGTCTCGAAATTATATTTTGACATATTGGAAAAAGTTTCATTTATAAACTACCTATGTAGTATTTAGTCGACGTACAGTGGAATGTTAAAATGCCATTTAATCCGCATTCGAAACTAGTACATTCCGTTCGGAAAAACCACAATTATTCATTCGGAAATCCGTGAGTGTATTCGGAAAAACTTGTGTGAATATTTTCAAACGCGGATTTATTAAGATCGCGCGAATATACACAGTTTCATTTTATTTCATACAATATTAATTTTATCCGCTCCAAATGCCGTACGCTTGTATTTTTTTAAACTTATCTTAATTTCATTACCCGGCTAATATTAAAATTTAATTTACAAGAAATTCTTTTGAAGTCTGAAAATTAAGATAAAAGATGTTCCGTTATTTTATGGCCACTTTCGTTAAGAGTAACTTTTTCAACATCTACGTATATGAATATTATTGTTCCAATTAAATACTAAATCGGTATATTCTTTTATTTCTTATATCTCGTTTAAATTTAAATTAACGCGTACTGGGCAAAATCGTTTGAATTATTTTAAGTTATCGTAGAACTTTTTGATTTCTCACTTTAATTTTTTTTTTTAATTTTTCTTAAAGAAAACAGTTCGAATACGAAAAATTCTTCCGGCTAAAGATGTGTGAAATATGTACATACCGAGAAAGTAATGTATGAATTTTATCCGATTATAAAAAATCGGATAAGCAGTAATTTCGAATGAATTTAATAGAAATATGTAAATAATAAGATGGTTAAAAATAGAATTTCCTGTAAAACACATTTCGCCATTACCCCGGTAATAAAATGAAGATAACCAGCGTGTTTAGAGTTAAATATAGACGCATATGCATTTAAAGTGGATGAAATTAATATTGTTGTGTGAAATAAAATGAAGTTGTGTGTACATCGCTCCAAATACGATCTCAATAAATCCGTGCTTGTTTGTAAATATTCAGAAGTTTCTGGTGTTAATCGATTTATGTAAGTCTAATCAACGACAAATACACTAATTTCCTAATCAGTAATCGTAACTTCTTTTCCGAGCAAAGCGAACCAGTCTCGAACGAGGGATGTGGTTAAATGACATCTTACAGGCCGGCCGCGTAGAGACTAGAGAGATGCGCAAATCAACTCCGCTAGAGAAGTTGGATGTATATGTGTCTTTTCCAACTGCAGATATACATACATATGTATATCCGCTTCACAACTCCAACTACGATCGGGTAATCTATTTCATATCTAGTGTATAATCGCACTCTTCGCTGTACATTCAACTACAACTGCGTGTAGTACTCGGAACGCACAAAGCAACGTCCTTGAACACGATGCGCATTTTCTTCGCGCATTTACCAGCACTTTTTTTGATAAAATAGCTAGTTCACATCACGTTAAATATCGCATAGCATATTAACATAAATTCGTGGATCACGTTACTCATTCGGATTTGAAAAAGTTAAATCACACCGTCGCTATTACCTCTCTATACTGCAATCTATGAACGCAACATAATTCCGTGAAACAATAATGAAATAAGACAAATTTTGACAGTCGTGCGCCCAGCTGACACCTTTCGGAGTGGGGATATATCAAAACACTCTGCCAGAGGTGAATTCAACTGTGTTCGAAATGAAAACATTTGTTCGTTACGTGACGTCTTTCGGAGTTATGATTAAATCAGTTCATCGGAGATACATACATATGTATATCCGACTGTGTCTGACCGCCGATATACTTCGCAAGATATAACTGTGTTCGCAGTTACCCATGCCTAGTAGAGCCTACTACCTGGTGTTTGTAAATGAAACCTTCTCCAATATTCCAAACTATAATTAATGCCTTTTCGCAAATAAGACCGACCCGCTGATCAATCTGACCCAGAATAAATACAATTACCGAAAACGCACGAAGGATGCGCTACAATTTCGACCGTCTGACAATAAAAATAAAAACGTTCCGTCGTAATACTTGTTGCTGTAAATACGAGTCAGATGTAAACGGCAAAAGTTCTCCGAATCTGATGACTGCAGTTCAACATTATTAATACTCTAAACTATATTCGAACGGGGGGAAAAAATTAATATAGCATCGGCAGTTACTTGAACGTTCGAATATTTTCGGGATTGTAAATTTATTCGAAAATCGAAAGACACTATACAGAAACATATTTCCCCTTTCCGCTCATCAATCATTGCTTCTTACTTCCAATTCAATAATTTGTTACATAAACGTTTTTAAATTATGAATTTTATAATAATTCTGATTTCACATACAAAAACACAAAATAAATTGTCACGAGCGAAAAAAAATATATTGGATAACTTATTAGATATCGTTTAAAACTGCCTAATAGTCGGCGGGAAGCGAGATATCTAACGCGAATACGCGCTGTCTGAATTTCGGTAATTTATAGTCATTATCAAAAGTATTTAAAAAGACAAAAATTTGATTTTTAGTTTTTCATATTTTTAACGGCTTTATTAACATCAAATTATAAAAAAAAAAAAAAAAAAAAAATGAATACCATGACTGAAGTTAAAATAATCCACTCTCAGAAAATAATGCAACAAAAAGTGAGACTCAAAAGCAGACGATCAATAAAATATATTAGATTAGAGCAGAATCTTTATTATTTCGTCTACGCGGTACACTGAACGGTTAAAAAATGATGCTAATTGTTTCGAAGATTTTTGTAATTTGTCTGCGCAAGTTTCAATCTCATCGACGTAAAAAAAAAATTATTGAGACTATTTACAGCGCTTCAAAATGTCGGACCAAGTCGACGAAAAATTAGGATAAAAGTATTTAACTTCTAATGGTATTTTTTTTTTATTTTTTTTTTTTTTTAAAGATGTATAATTTTTTGCTCGATTACAATTACAGGGTCGTCATTAATACAATTAAATAGTTTATCGAATTTTAAAAATATCAGAAGCAGATATAAATTAATTACAGTGATTCGTTTATACGCGAAGATTGCCGGAAGATCGGAGATTGGAAATTAAATGAAGAAATCGCGATAACCGATCGGTTTTTTTTTTTTGATAAATTCGCATAGTCGAAGAATATTTTACAGAGTAGTTAAAAGTGATTTAAATTTTCACAGTAAAACTGGTCTTCTCTCGTAACACACTGAACATTTTTACTGAGAAAACCAAGGTCAACGACAATACTAGACCGTTGTAAAATAGACTAGTCACATGAAAATCGATTTTTTCAGAAATATGAATCGAATTATTATTAGCTCTCTTCTAATGTTACCATAATTACTGTACAATTAAAAACCATCGAAGTTACAAACTGAAAAACATACGGTGATTTTTTGGAAAATAAAGAGATATTCCCCGTAACAGCAGGTGGGCTTCAATATTTTTCTGAACGGTAAGAGGAAAATAGATGAACAGTAATTAATAAAGAACAACAAATAATAATTTTCAATCGTATTTATGCAATGTATCATTTTTCGATAGTCATCGAAACCTGAATAATTATGAACAAACAAAGTTGAATTTTCACTTCAGCAATGAGGACGCGATGTTTACTACGTTCGAAATTGGGTCTGTTGTTAATTGCAAGCAATTTCTTTCGAAAATTATTTAACCCTGCGTAGGGCGCGGCCGATCTGACAGGCTCAAGCGTCGGGGTTTTTTCGTGTCCCTCTTGACAGCGGGCGGAGCGGGGCCCCTCCATCACAGTAGTCACCATGAGATGATTCCAACCTACCCGGTCATCAGTACGTTATCGGTCATTAAGAGGACGAGCAATTCGCTATCCGATCTGACCGACTCCTCACCGCGCCCCAAAACGTTACAAAGCCCAGATCAGTATTTTTCACTTTTAGTAAATAAAAATTCAGTTTTATTTGTGTATTATAAACCCGTAGAAAGCATAACTGTTATGCTTAGGTAGTATTATCCAAGGAGATATTGATATGTGCCTGTCAGACTCACCGCGTCCTTGTAGCGGAAATTTTTTTTTTTTTTGGCGCTCTTTGCTTAAGAGATTCCTATCATTTGGTCCAAAATCACTCTTACACCCCCGCAAAAGATCTAGATGCTATGACTACACGGTGGAAACGGATAAACGTCGACTGACGAACTATTTTTGTGAAAAAAGCCACAGAGGAATATGCCTCAGTCACGCGAAATCGTTCTGCGCGGCATGTTTTTCAGCGTACTCGTACGGAACTGATGAAAGACGACTCCGATTGATTTCACTCAACAAAGACCCAAACTATATCGCCAAGCAGTTTTTTCAAATTTTAAGAGCGATTTTTGATTTTTTCAAAATTATGTCTTACAATTTCCGCAATTGAAATACTTTTAGCTTTTGTATGGTAATAAATACTTGCACGTTTTTTAAATCTTTTTTTGTATTTTTTTCCTTTTTCCTACATCCTAAAGAAGACTTACCAAGTTTTAGTTTAATTTAATACGGCGTTTTATGGATTTTTTTTTTGTAAAAATCGGGAACACTTTCATTAAAAAAGAAAAAAAAACAACTATTTTTATAATTTTTAACGGATACATTTATGTTTTTTATAAGCACGCACACTTTATAAAAAAAAAAGGAAATACAGAATATATTATTTAATTAAAAGTAAGCCGAGGAACATCAGTTTAATGTAAGTTCCTATATTACCATTTCATTCTAGGAGAAACACTAATTGCTGGAGGGTATTTATATATAGAGATAATGGTATTCGAAATGGAAAGAAGTATTGAAAGTGTAATTCAGGATGGAAAGCTACAGCTGTAATCCAGGATGATGATTTATTAATTAAATCACGCGGTGTCAGCATAACAAAAAAAAAATTAATAAAAATTAAAAATAAAATTTTTTTATTGATTTGGAACAGATTTAAAGGATAATACTACTATTAGATTAATAAGTTATTTATGCTTAGTAAATCCGTATTAACTTTTCATCGAGTAACTTTCTGAATATACACTTTCTGTTTCTTTTTAAACTATAAAAAGGAAATATTAAAAAGAAATTTCTAAGCCCAAAAAAAAATTAAGAATAAGAAAAGCAAATTATTTTTGTTTGCTTTGTTGTAATGAGGAACTTCGAGATAAAACTAGTAAAAAATGTGCACTGTTTTCAATTTGTGATAAAAGCATTTGTGTTTTACAACTCTTTATCTAAAGTGTTTTTCTTTCGTCTTTTTTGGAAGTTCGAATTTTAATATAGATGTCACACTAAATGTCAATAAGGCCTCTTTATATAGTGACTGATAAGGCGGGTGGGATTTATACGGCACTGGACTTGGAATAGAATTGACAAATATTCGTTTTATGGAAGTTGCCGTTACGACGAATATTTTTACATTTAATATATTTTTAACATTATTTGTTCGCTTCTGATTTTCTTCATGTAAACGTTGTTCTCGTTGTTTCTCGAAAAGAAAAAAAAAACAACTACAACAGCGGAATCATTAAGTAGAACAAGAAATGCTGCGTTTAGTCTTTTACGGCTGCCTACTGTTAATTACCGTGGAACACGACTCGAATTACCTTTTAGACACTTCAGTCTGAATTTTGACAATTATGACGCGTTGTTGCCAATACGAAATTATTCGTAGGCTTGTCTATTTTTTTCTTTTTCTACCTGCCGAGTCACCGAAATACTAAACTTAGGCGAAATAGGAATTAGTAGAAACGGGAAGTTACCATCATCACATACCTCTTCGTCGTGGTTTGCTGCGTCTAAGATTTGTCGATAGAACTGTCACTACATCTTTCATTTGAGAATAATTCATCTGATTTCAAAATTTTTAAAGGTATATCTAGAAACTTTTGGCATATTTAAAAAAATATTCGACATTCTGTTTTAATAATTTATACATTTAATATATATTTCTCAGATTCGTACAAAAACCGTGTAAACGCGAAATTCTGAAAATGTCCAACATAATATCAACTATATATGTAGCAGATGAATGTCCAAAAAAACTCGACATTTCCAACATCGGTCGAGGTGATTTGACTAAGAAAAGTTATCGAAATAAAGGAGTCGTTAACGTGTTCCATATATTGATTTGAAGTCATTTTGATTTTTTTTTTCATTATTTAAATATGGGCCTTAAGCAAATTCTGAATTTTTCCTTTAATAATAAAAACATACGAGACCCAGCACAAAATTAGCAATTAATTACAAAGTGCATCAGTCTTCAATCGGTTCAGTACAAAATTATGTGTTTTTTAAATTATGTTGAAGCATATTTTCTTGATTACGAAGGACGACACAGTTTTCTATCTTTCCACGAGCCATAAAAAAGGTAAATTTAAACTTTTTAGAACGATTATTAACCAACATTCAGTTTCGTAGACATCATGCTCGGTATCTGAAAAAAGGCATAAACAAAACGTAGCAATTGAAATGCCTCTTTTTTGAATCTCTCCGACCTTTTTGCCTTCGTTCGCGAGAAACGACGACTCGGCTCTATTATATAAAAAGAGTTCCGATTAAGCGACGGTGATGCCTCCATTTAAAAGTTCACTCGTTACGAGTGCCGGCAACAGGCGTATAATCTTTATAGATCTAATCGCCGCTGCTGGATTCACTTAGAACTAGAAATATCGTTACTAACGGAATCGCTGTCGCATCACTGTCAACTTCTATTTGTTCCACAGTTCCCGTTACAGCTGCTGCTAATCGCGAATAGAATCAATTTTATATGACCGACAACATTAACAGAATGTTCGGTTTATCTAGCAGAGGGCAGTAGCGAAGAAGTTCTAACGGGACGGGTCATTTATCCGGTATTCGAGGAAAAAAAAATTTTAACATAAACTCGGCCTCTAGTAGTACTTCATAGAGGAAGGAAAAAAACCAGTAGAACACTCGCGAATCTACTAAAATCGTACGAGACTCACATCTGCTGTACAGCTGCGCATGCCACAATTCGACAATTTACCAGTTTTAAATAAGTCTATTTGAAAATTTATATTAATTTATTCAAATATATGCAGGTTCATCATTATAAATAAGCAAACTATGCCGCTATTTAAATACTAATTAAAAATTTTTAAAAATGCAAAATATACAGTATTATTGATTAAAAATTATATGTTTGCCGGCTTGTTTCACTTTAAAAAGCCGTTATTTTGGCATTAAATTAAAAATTACAAATAACGAAAACAAATATAATATACACAGTTTCGAATTAATTCGCAAAATATAGATTTAGTAAGTTAAATTAATAATTAATAAAATGTAATAAATGCATTGGCGCACTCAAGGGGAGTGCCGCGGGGGGGCCGCCATTGCTCCCCTCAAAAAATCTCCGAAATTTTTTCCAAAATTAATTTTGTAGCGTAATGTGGGATAGTACAGAAAAAATAAATTAAATGTAGAAATGTAAAGTAATTTTGTTTTACGTTGCTTCGTTGGATTGTATGTAGTAGTGACGGGAAGTTCGTTATTTCTTCGGATGCGGATCCGGAACTGAATCACAGGTTTCCGAAATGCATCCCAGATACGTATCCCCAGCGGACCCAAATGGATCTGACATTTTACACTCAACATTAACACTAGTTTGCGCTCTTGAATATACACCGTGAAATAAGTACAATTGCCGATGAGTTATTAGATATCTTTATAAAAAATTTTCGAAAACATAATTTAGTTTTACTTAATTTCTTTTAAAATACATACATATTTACTTTTTGCTTAATGTTATATAGCTTTACCGAATTTTTTTAAAATTAAATTCTATACTTATCTAATTTGTGCTTATTACGAACGTGTTATTATTATTATTATTATTATTATTATTATTTTAAATAAAACACGTTAGTTTTGTAATTTTTTTTAAAATAAAATTCGTTAATTTTGTATTTTTTTAATTTTAATTTACAGACTACGGAAATAGATAGGTACTTAGTCGAGTTATCAAGTGTTGCCACTCCCTAACCCATCTTCTAAATTCTAGCCCCGACCAAAAAAAAAAATCCTGAGTGCGCCTTTGAATAAATGTATTGCAATTACATAATAAATAATGGATAACTGGTATTATTTCACATTGTAGCTGTACGTAGATAAAAATGATTTCATAAGTACCATGTGAATTGCTATATTTTATTAATTACTTAACTTATATCGAACGATTATCAATTTATCATTTTACTAATTATCGACTTTATCGTTTCAAAACTGTGTATATTTATTTTTGTTATTTGATATTTAATTCTATACTTATGAGTTTTTTTTAACCTAAAGACTAGCGCGCAAGTTTATAATTTTCAACCAATAGAGAACTGTATATATTTTTGTTTTCAACGATTTTTAATTAGTATTCACTCTGAAAAATGGTAAGTGTGCAATTTGAGAGCTGTAACATTAATGTCGAAATTCGTACTAGATCCTACTTTACTGGCTCGACATGATTTTAAAAACACCGTACAAATTTGCGCAAATTGAATCATATTACAAATACGGAGAGGATCAGATTATTTATATAAATACACTGAAATTATCTAGAAAATATTCCGATAGCATTTTTTCAACCGAGCATTCAAATAAAAAATCTATGCAAACATCTTTCTGGTATGTAGCCACCAAATACTACCTGAGTGTTTGTAAATGAGGCCTTTTTTAGTATGTCTAAATGTAATTAATGATTTATCGCGTATGAGAAAGAGATTTATCGCGAAGAAGATGATACCATTCTTTTAAAAATATGTCTAAAATTCAAAAGTATAATAAATCATTAAATATTATAAATCTATAATGAAAGTACATTTTCCCGTATGCATAAATCTATTTTATAATTGCAAATTTACTTAAAAAACAAATAAGAAAAATAAAAAAACTTAAACGGATAGTAAAAGTTTGTACATGCTTTGCGTTATTCACAAGAAACATAAGTTAAAAGTAAAGAACAAATATTTGTTAATAATAAAAATTGTACACACTTATAAAATTAAATAAGACCTCAATTTAAAAGTTAAATAACATTACTGCGCAAACACACATATGTGTTTACGCGGGTAACGCTATTTAACTTTCACATTAAGGTTTTATTTAATTATAAATGTACAATTTTTATTATTAACAAATATAAATATGTATGTGTATATATATATATATATATATATATATATATATATATATATATAAACAGTATACACAAAACGTTTAAACAACTAATATTTTACAATTAAATGTACAAAATACTTCTTACTCGCTTGCATCCATAGTTAAATATCTCAGTTTCCGAATTATTTAATTAATTTTTGATGTTTTTTCCCCAAAAAGAAGAATACGTAATAGCCATTTTAACTTATCACGCGCATTATCGAGAATATAAAAGTTGCAACATAAAATAAACAACTGACAATGAGATTGCGGAATGTAACAACGCGTGTTTAATTTTGAAAAATGATTTAATGTTAAGATATAGACAAATTTTTAACTGTTTGCAATCGTCGATTTTGTTTATAATTCTGAACTAGTTCGTTGCTAATAATTCCGGGTAAATATTATATTCCTTAATACATAATTCGCTACCTTTACTTTGGCAAATGCTGAAAATAGTAAAAATATGTTATATAATATCGGAATCCTTTAGAAAAAATTAAATGTATCCGTCTCGGACCGTGAGAAATGATATGCCGCCGGTCGTATAGTTCACCGCCAAATGATAAACTATGAACTAATCTCGCCGACAAGTGAAACAGACAATGGGGTTCTTAACAACGATGTGCTCAAATATTAGTGTACCGATTCGTATATCGCGACATGTAGTAATGAAGTGATCGTGAAACACGATTAATAACGGTAGTAGGTACTTACTCTGTCGTATTGATGATGGGTAAATGCAGAAAAGTGTGAGCTACGATGAGCGTTTGCAGGAGGTGGAGCAGTCGTCGAACCAGGCGGTCTTTGATACAGATACGGATAGTACGCCTGGTACACCACTTCCGGACAGCTCATACTTTGAGGATGATAGCGGTCAATTTTGATTGATTTTAACTTGCGCCTATTTTTCACAATCGGAGGGCGGGGAAAAAATTGTAAAAACCACACGCACTATCGCGAACCTTTAAATGTTTCAGCACTACGATCGCTGACGGACAGTTAAAAATAAAACGATTTCACAAGTTTCAGAACGACGCGGTTATTTCCGAGTTACAAGTTAAAGTTCTCTTTCTTTCCGGAATCCATTTCCTGGAAAAACACAAACAAAAAAAACAAATATTTTCAATACCGGCGAACTAATAATTATGACGATATAATGAACGAATTAAAAATTATAAAGCACTGTAATTCAACGAGGCGTGTGGAACATGAATAGATTGGGAGTCACGTTTTTTTTTGTTTGTTTGTTTTTTTTTTCGGTCTTTTAACTTCTCTCCTTTTTTTTATTATTACAAATAGCTTACGAAAATTGGTTATTTCAGTCTGACATTGAACAAGTAAATTAACACTATATGAATTACACGAGTTATAATTATTTAAATTAACCTTGAAAAATAGATCACGTGAAATATTCCATATTACTCGTTCACACGTACATATATGTATACATATATATATATATATATAGTATATAGACACTTTTGTTCAAAAAAAGATTCAATGTTAAGATCGATCAACGTGTAGCATGATCAGAATTTGTCAAAGTGCGTTCAGTGGGCAAAATAGCAAACAGACCCTGTACCCTAAAATCAAGATTTCTTCGCCGCGCACATACTCCACATTTAAACCGTAGAATATTCACATGGCCCAACATCCTCGCTAGAAACATCATCTGTGATAAAAGGAAAAACCGCACTTTTAATAATAATTCTACAGAAATTCGTACTTAACACCTACATAAAGATTCTTAAAAGCCAGTTCTCACCTCCCGGTGGTAGCGCTTATAATTGAAAATTATAATTCACAAAAAAAAAATAAAAAAAAATCAGCATTTGCTCTGGAAACACCATCGAGAGAATTGTTACATACAATACAATCTTTTAGTTTAATAACAAAGAAAAATTGAAAAATCAACGGGAATAGAAAAAAAAAAGTTTCCGTAATCAACGGCAATACCAACGGAGAATTTCGTTAAAACAGAATTCTATTTTTTCTTATTACAGTGAAGTACCGATTATCCAAAATAATCGGGGATTGACAATTTCGGAAAAACGATTTTTTCGGATAATCGATAATCGTTATAATGTGACATGTATTTATAAAAACATTATATATGTACGTATTTAACACATATAAAAGAAAAACATTGAAAATTACGAAATTTAATAAACTACAGTAATGTAATATGTTGTAATGAAAAATAAAAACTCGAATGTCGTATCATGTACTCGTAGGCCTATGATGGTACGTATATGTAATTACGTACGTACATATTAAAAATATTAAATACCTTAAATATGTATTAAAAATAATTAAAATACATTAAAACATCCATTTCGGATAATCGGTACTTCACTGTACCGCTTTTTTTCTACTTACGTTATAGCGCAATATGATAATTATTCAACGTGTTGAGATAATAGAATATTTTACTATAAAAACCTAAAAATGAAACCAGATAAGCAAATTCTCCTGACCGAATTGTCAATGTAACACTTTTTACTCGTATGATGTCAACTGACATCGCAAACGTAAAATCTGTTTTTTTTCAACGAGACAACAAAAAGAACTATTAAACAGTGCTTTTCTTAATAATCAACATTTTTCATTCTCACCGACCGATCATGATGAATCCGCGACCGGTTATCTGTCGGTATTTTGAAAAATGATTTATTTGCGGAAAAAACGTAATTTCATTGCGCGTTCTGAGTGTGGGAAAAACTCGTGTTTTTTATATTTTTTGATAGAATCAGAAATCTCTTAGTCGCTCTTCTTTCCTTGTTTTTTTTTTTTTTTTGTTTAATGGTTTACTAAAAATTTCAAAACAAGTGTAATCATTTAAGCACCGTGAGAAGAAGTTTTTGGTTTCTTCTAGAATAATATACAGGAAAAAAGAGCATTTTTTTTTTTTATTAAAATTTAAATGGGAAACCGACTGTGTTATCAACGATGCAATGGTAAGTAAATGGACAACAAATAGATCGTGGAAAATTTCGATTCCAGAGTATTCTGCCGCCGAAAAAAAAAAAAATATAGAAAAATGTAAAGATTATCGGGAGTCAGCCGTGATAACACTGCCGGATTTCCACGGAATTACCAGTATCTCAGATATTAAGTTTACATAATACACTAGAGCGGAGGACAACTCGTGAAAACTTTCAACATTTCTATAATTTTTAGTAACTCAACAATTTCTACGCTACCGCACTTGAAGGCAGATATCCCTCTGTCACGGTTGAAAAAATGAACAAGTCTTTATTATTTGAGGAATCAATGCCTCCCTCATGGGCTTTACTTGAGCAATCCGCCACAAAAAAAAAAAAAAAAAATGCGCGTAACTGCCCCTTTCAAATATGAAGAATGTTCAGAAGGTTTCAGATAATCTAAACCGGCAAGAATGAAAATAAATAACGTTAAACAAAAACATCAATAATACGGGCAGCAAATTTTTGTAAAGGGATCAACGCGAAGGAGGTTTTTCGACGTTGGAACTGAAGGAAAAAAACGTGAACTTCTTCGTATTAAATATATTTAATTTGCCACTGCTTCTTAGTAGTTTGCAATGAAACTTATCATATAGGTAAAAGGGGAATTTTAGATGAGAAATCAGATGCGCATAAAATTCCCCCTATAGATTAGCTGCTTTATCGCATTATTAGAATCCGCATTGAAAGCAATTTTAATTAAGAAAAATACCTATTACGTTTTGACAGAAAATTCAGAACCATTCTTTGTTAAGATGTAACTTTAATCATAATTTAATTTCAATAATACGGAAAAAACGGAAATAAGAATAGGATTTTTTTTTCTTTTTTTTTTCAATATAAAATAATATTACTTTTGGACGCGCCAGCGGCTTTGACTCAACAACTACAGAAATTAAGGAAAGAATTAAACAGGGAGACGATTAGAAATAGAGCTTAGAAAAGATTGAAGTACAGGGATTATATTTGGAGATGGAAAGGAAAGGACAAAGGAAGAATTATAAGGAGCAGGAAGACCCATAGGATTTTAAAACACATCATCTTTTTTTCGAAATTTTTTTTTGATATTTGTTCTTTGAATATTTTAACTCGTAGTTTATTGTTTTTTTCGTTTTTTTGGGGTCCATAATAATTCGAAAATCAGTTGCGACGCCTATGGTTGACGACCTAAAAAAAAATTATCCATGTAATACCGGGTGTTTTCCCACGTTTTACATTTATTCTCGTGGAAACATCGATTCTTAGTATGGTCAGAGTTTTTCCATTAAGGAGCCGCATCCACATCTGAAACCCTAACCGGAGATTTATAGACACCAGAACCCCGTGTGTATAAACCGCGTATACCTTTACCTTACGACTGTGAAGACATTTTTAAGTTCATATGCTCTACGTTGTGGATGCACGGCATAACTGGGTATGTCAAGAATAAAGTAAAATGTTTCGGAGAGCTTTTGTAACTACAGCAGCGAAAGTCCCTGCAAAAATCGCATATCAGAAAATGTACAATTGGGAACCTAATGCATAAAATGACGTCAAACTTACTATAACCGAAATAATAATAATAATAATAAAAAAAAAAAAAGCTTCAACTGAAAATCTCCAAGGGATAAAATAGCAGTCCCGTGTATTATAAGATGCAAGCTTCCGGAACAATTATTATTTCAGTATAAGGAGTTTGAGAATTTCTACCTGTATACACGCTGTCGTCACATGCGAATGCGATGAAGAATTTCTCACAAATCCTAAACAGAAGTACAAACTACAAACAGAACTTCGGTAAACAGCGACACAAGCGTGTGTATTAGTTCGTGATGGAAAATGAAAGTTGACATTGAAAAAATGAAGTGTTCAAATTATTTCTTCTCTTCTTAACTAACGCGTGTTTTCGTAAATAGTTATTCACAGCTACCAAATTGTTACGAATCCTTCTAATTTTCAGAAATGTTTTAATTCAGAGCTGTATCTCTCGCAAATGATGCGCTACCGAAAAATACCTCCAAATGCGACTGCAAAAAATTACAAAAAGAAAAGGCTCCGTGTCCCACGTTCGGCTTTTCACACAGCGCGTACAACAGTTTCTCGCGCATTTCCAAGCACCGCGGGCTAATACGTGCTATAAGCTGCGCTGTTTCCTTTTCAAATACTGTAAAATTAAACAAGCTGGCGTATTATACGCTATTTATGAATTTACGTTCGTCATAATTTATATAATTCGTATTTATTTTCTGCAAGTTAACTCACACTTGTGCAATTTTCGTTCATTTCTAATTATAAATTTCGAATAAACATTTTATCGAGAGAAAACAATTATGGTCTGTGCATCTTCGAACTGGATCACCTTAAAAATCGGCCGCTTTTATTTTCTTTTTTTTTTGAAATACTTCGAGCAATTCGGCGTGACACGTCCGAAAACCCACAATGCGCGCTGAAAATTTCTCGCCCAAATTCAGACAATATCGAAACTTCATAATAAAATAAATAAACCGCCGAATTCGAATAAATGTTTCTCAAAATCGGAGAACTTTTAAAATATGATTAGAACCATTGCTAAAGTACCTGTAGAATGAATAAATCAGTACACAAATATTCCTAGAATCAAATTAAAATGTCAGTCAACGTAAACTGTGACGAATTTGAGAGAAGAAAAAAAAGAAAAAAAAACGTAAGGAAATATGTGTTACGTGCACATAAACGGACTCCAATAACACTTTTTTTTGTATATACCATCGACGACACGCTGCTCCATTTATTAGTCGCGGATTATACAATTCGATGAATTCTCACTGAAATGGTTTTATTTTTTAATTTCCAATCGTAAGAACATTTAAATTTACTAGAAAAAGCTACAAAAAAAATACCCAAACGACCAGTTTTTTTTTTTACTTTTTTCCATTCTTTAAACACAACAAACGTGGAAAGAACATAGTGAATTCTGATTAACAGAATTGAGTAAAAGTTATTTAAACTTGCGACTTTAATAGATTCAAGTCCGCGAAACAGCCCGCTATCGAAACGCGGAATTAGAAATTCCACTGTAAAACCCGGTAAGAACATTTTTTGGGTTCATTCGTAAACTTCAAAACTTTAAACAAATCGTTCCAGTTATATAGACTTCGCGCTAGACTCTATTCCAAAAATTTCACGAAAACATTAATAGAAACCAAACACAATACTGCAACAAGAAGGACAATTTAATAATAATAATAATAAAAAAAAAAAAAAAAAAAAAAAACGTTTCTAATTGAAATACGAACGTAAGCCTTTCGTCTCTCAGACGAGCCATACTATTAACAGCGGAAAAATATAACTAGCTAATTAAGTATAAGTCAGTGAAAAAGTATATTTAAGGTATACAAATCGTGGATGAATGCTTTTCGATCGCTCTCTACCCAAAGCAACCAAAAACAGCACGACTAATAATAAAGTCTCCTTGAACATTTACTTGTCGTAAGGAAATTCAATCGCAGTTTTCAATACTGAAAATATAGTACATATACAGTTTTATACCTTATACAAGTGCTTCTCGTTTAATTTAACCTTTAAATACCAAAACTCATTTAGAGAGTCAACTTATGAATTCTCAACGGCCTTTTTTATTTCGATAGTTAGAATTAATACGCGATTGTTTATTTTTCATTCGGCAAAGGTAACCCCGCTCAAATATAATTTTTAAGTTCCCGGTTTTTCCGCGATCCGAATCCTCCTGATTTCCTGATTACTAGAATTCGGTACAGGAAAGCTTTCACAAACGTTCTTCCGCTTCTATTATATAACAAATTGAAACAAAGGCAAATAAAATATCGCAGTAAAAACAAAAAAATTGCCAATTAAATGTTTTAGTTTTTTGAAGTTCTTTTATTCACATTTTTAAACATTGATACAAACTCGATACATGTTTATTATCACAAAATGTTATTCATAGCAGGCTGATTTACACACTGCCCCTTCCTCATTTAAATAGTTTCGGCTTACAAAATTTATTTGACGTTTAGTATTTACCAATCATACGCGCCAACACTTCAAGGGCTTTAGCTCAAACCTCTCCAAAAGTTCTTCACTTAGATGGTTCTTCAACCCTCCTAATAAACTTAAATGCACAAGAAAAAAAATTTTTTTATGCGTTTCGTTCAAATTTTAACTAGAATGTACCGGTAATAAATATAAATATCCTCCGTCGTGAAAACAGACCTGCGTTATAGGGAAAGTCTTTTAATCGAAAAAAATTAGAATGTAAAGAATATAATTTTTTTTTTGCTATTACTATTGAGATAACGTTTAACCGCCGCAGTATAAAATGAACTTTGTAATTTATTACTGAGTCGAAATTATTTTTTTTTTTGTCAAAACTATCGTTTGGTTATGTTTACTTCTTTTCCCGGTTTTGCAACAAAATTCGTCGGCTTACTAGGTGACCAGCCTGTGATTGTGCATACAGTTCCTAAGCATTTGTAAATTAAAACGTGATACGAAAAAACTTTAAATGCCGGAAGCACGGCAGCATCGAAATAGATATTGCTAAAAAAGATTTCGACAAAGTTAAGCGGAAAAAAGTAGTACAAATAGTTTTTAATCATAGGCATTATTATCAATACTGAAAATAATTCAAAAGAAAATCAACAGTAATGGTCAGGGGGGTCTTCTCATTTGCAAACAAATCGGGAAAAAATTTGTCAACTTTTCTATTGAGTCTTTAAAAAGCTCAAACGCGTAGCCACAAAGAGTTATAGTATGCTTCGATTAGTCATCGAAATCCGGACCGCGCTTTCTATGCTAATTATTATAAAAAATGCGATAGAGATAAATAAGCGCGGAATTTCAAGTTTACTAATCGATAGCTCGTGTGTATTACCTTAGTTACAAATTAGTCATCGAGATTTAAACCGGTTAATGTGTTCTCGCTGCGATTGTTTTTTCTTCGTTTCGTTTAAATTCAGCTGGACGTTAGGCGAATTCTCGTCTTTCGAAAAAGGCAAAATATTACTGAACGTCTCACGAAGAAACCGAAGAATTTTGTTGATTCGCCGAAAGTATTTTTTAAATTAAATTATTATCCGGATAATTAATAAATAATAACAGCGCTTTATTAAACCATTTCAGAGAGACTGTTTTTTTTTTGTTTTTTTTTTTTAACGTGCCCTTCGAGTAAAGCAAAAAATAAAGTGCCCAACAAATAATCAAGATAAAACTCAATCCTAGAGAGAGAGAGAGAGAGAGAGCCCCGACCCGCAGAGGCTTTTACAATTCTTACGGAAGAACTAGTGTGACCGTGCCAGTTTTCGCAAAATAACATCGCGTGTAATCATTTACTATTGCAAAAAATGAATTTTTAAAAGAGGAAGTCAATTTTATTTTTAAATTTCGTTTTCGTCAATCCGTTCAGCTAATAATAAAAATTGTTTTTGAAATTTTCTTAGTTATTTAGAATGTCATTGGGTTATCGAACTGCTATTACGGAAGTTCTCGTTACGTATGTTGTAATTACCCTTTTAAATTGTCCACTCAACACCGGTTTCCGCTTAAATACAATCTCTAAATTCCCCTTTTATTCCCGGTTTTCCTAGTTCAAATTTTCCCGCCGATTTCCTGATTACCAGAATTGTGCAAAAAGAAGGAATGAAATTTTTTTGTTACTATTGATAATAGCTGCCGGCCGTAGCGTATTTTATATGAATAAAACAGAACTCCTTAATTTATTATCATGTAAAGTACATTAAAAAATGCATTCATTTTTCGCTTCAAATGATTTTTTGCTTATTAAAAATATCACGTTTTTGGCTATCTCTACTCCCCCCCCCTCGTTTTACGGCAAAATTCCCGGCTTATTCCAGACTCGGTGGTCACTCTGCCACTTTTTAAACTAATAGTACGAGAACCGTTATTTACTTCTATTTGAAAAATAATATAAACGAATGAAAGTTTACTTTTTATAATATTTCGCTTTCATACACCTGCAGAAATAGTGAAATTCAATCGTAAAAATGATAATTATCAATTTTATCAATAATTACTTTAAACATTTTTCATACCGCGCGTTTTTTTTTGACTTTCTGAGATGATGAAAAAAAAAATGGGAACACTATCCTTCACTTAACTACAATACGAAAATAGACATTAGTAAATCATTTCACACCTGAAGTAAATTCAAATGATACTAAGAATTTTCACTATTTACAATAAACGATTTCTATTATTAAACTGGCGGCAGTCTCGTTAAATTCGGAATTCTTTCTGGACCTTTTTTTTCGGTTTTATATTTCCATTTCTTCGCTATTTACATACTAATCCAGTGCAATCTTTAAACGTTTTCATTTCTAGTCTGCATAAAACCGTTATCTGAAACATGATACGAACTCTATGTTTCAATAATTTTAAGTAATCGCAAGATACACGTTTTTTCCATTACTTATCCCGGCCAAATCGTTTTTTTTTCTTTTCTTTTTTTTAAATAAAATATGACGATCACTTTCGTTAGACAATTTCGTGACATACAAATTAGTTCCAAGCGTAAGAATGACACATTAATAACAGCTTAACTTCAGATTTATTAATTTATCGTTGCTCAACGCAGTACCTTAGGAACGGTATTTGAAAAAAAAAATGCAATTTTGACTTTTTATAAACTATTGGCAATGTTCACTTCACCGGTTGGGGGGGATACCTACGAATTAAAATTTCTCCGTTGAATTATCCGAAACTGAAATCAGTGTCTCTATAGTTATTACTAACCGGATCTGATCTAGAACGATAAAATTTTGGATAAAAAAAAAAATTACGAAACGTCAAATAAAATAAAATTCTAACAAAACGCAAATTCTGTTTTCCTTTCCATACCCGGGAGTAATATTTTTAACACTGGTAGTTTCATTTATAAATTGACTGAACCAAATCGCTCAACAGTAGTACTTCAAGATGAAATTCTTAATTGGCCAATAATATTTTCTTTTTTTAAGAAAAATAGCGAGAGCTCACAAGTAATGAACTCGGCTTCTTTTTTTTTTCTGCAAAAAGCTGCAATTTTTTTACCTTTAAAAATTAGACATTCAAGTATAATTTCGTTAAAACCGAAAAAAAAAAAAAAAAAAATTAAAAACCAATTTTAAATGCACAATTTTAATTTAGATAAGCTGTAAGCTCAAATCGGAAAAATGCTAATTCTCCACTTCTTCCACCAGTTTTGTGCATCATTAAGCAAGTAAAAATCTTTTTTACCGACCTCAGAGAAACGAGTTTTTCTTATTTCCCGCATAACTTCTATTCATGTGGACCGGTATGGTGCTTTGGGGTTATTCAAAAGTGTACCGCCCGGTGGTGGTACTATTACCGATGGTTATTGATGAAATACTAAGCAGTTATCAAAACAAACGTTAAAAAAAGTAAACAAGTACCCCCGCATATTCTGTACAAAGTTTTTTACATTTTGACATGCATTTCGACTAGCAAACACCGAAACTCCAACACTTTTGCTCACGAAATGAATAAAATGTTTGCTATGAAAAATACAAAATGTAACAATTTAATTTGTGAAATTAAACTGTTAATCAGGCGCGCTGCGGTAATTACGCCACATCGTGGTAATCAATCTCGATTTATCTAATAGACGTCTTTTTGTCATTAAAGGAAAAATAGAAACCTTCGAAGTTAGAAAATGTAAAGGCCAACATTTTAAAATTAAAGAGGCGAAGGAACGTTAGTGATTTAATAAAATATTACTAATGTTAATTACCATGATAATGTAGGTTCGAATAAAAGAAACGAATTTGACCACCTCCATAACGTAATTTACGAGCTCACCAGCGACAGAAATATTACGTCTCTTAATTTAAACCAGTGCAAGGCCGAAACAGTTTTCTCTATTCAGACGACGGGCATTTTTAGTTGGTCTACCTGTATCATCGCTCAAAAATTAAAAATCGTGAAACAATTTTCCTTTTTTTAAAGTACATACTAAACTTAAAATATTTATCAAAAATTATGGGAAAAAAAAAATGATTAAAAAAAAAATATATCACTCGGTAAAAGAAAATAACTAGCAGACTTACATTTCCAATTAACATGAACTTTTCCGAATAGACACCAAACTCAAACTTGCGCAACACCATTTACGTTTGTCGACGAACGTTAGTACTGATCAGTAATTTTCTATGAACCAAGTAAGAAACTTTCTAGAAACGATCATTTGTTATCGTGCTCATCAAATGGTTTCTAATTATTGGTACAATTTGAATTTGACGTCGGCACATCAAAGTTAATGTTGTTTAAGAACGATTGGGCTATATATTGTACTTATATATTATCTTTCATCAAATAATTTTAATTTTTAGTATTTTTTGAAGTAGCGTGTTTTTTGTTTTTTTTTTTTTTACTTTTATATCACAATAAGTTACGTAGAATTATGTTTCTTAACAACGGCAATTTTAATTTAACATAAATTTAACAAAAATATAACAAAAAAACATGTATATTAAGCTACTTAAAATCGAGTAAAAACATTTTATTGTTTTTATGAAATTAAAAACAGAAATGTATGTTTTCGTATTTGGCAATACAGATAACTAGAGCAGCTTTGCGAATTTTAATTTCTTATTCATATGAAAAATCTTAAAAATGTCAAATAAACAAAAAACCCATTGTTAAGCTATATTTCGAAAATATAGATTTCAAAATACTTTTTTTTAGATAAACACAGAAAAAATAAATAATTACGGTCTCTACATAGGGATTTTGTCACATATAAAATTTAAAGGACACTATATGTAAAAAAAAAAGACATAAGAGAACTGCCGCTGCACGATAAAAAATCAACCGGTCTACAAGAAGAAACAGACAAGTTCGCATCATAAAAATAATCTCAACAATTACCGGTAGTTAGTTTCGCGGAAAAAAATCTTACTATAATGTTAAAGTGTAACGAAATTTAAGTTGCTCATTACACTATTAATCATGTTTTAAAGCTGGCATGTATCAACAACACTGCCAGAAAATTTCATTTCAGATGAAAAGGCACAAAATGACAAAACATCTTTGAAATTTTTGCATCTAAAATTCCCCAAAATCGAATGCAGCAAAGCGACATCATTAGCGAAATTTTCTATTAACTGTTAAAAATGAAGGATATGTCGATATAAAGGAAGAAGAGGAAACATGTGGTACTTTTCGGGAAAAACGAACGGAAGAATATCTGGAACAAAGACCCAGACGCAATGTGTGTACCATGCGGCAGTACGAGGTCAATGCCGAATTTTAGAATCGTTTCGAAATTAAATTTTTCTTGCGGCTACTATTAGCCTTTATTTTTCTTTTTTCAAATGCTCGCAAACAATTGTAAATGTACGCATGATGTAACTATTCAACTATGTGGACGCCAACCGAATAGCACTAATTACAAACTATTAGTGCACCGTTGCAAGTTATCAACTGAAAGTACGCTCTATACACGCAAATATTAAAAAGATGTGTTAAGTCTAAAATAATTTACTGTTGAAAATTTTTATACCGGTTGGTTTTTTTCCTCAGAAATATTTGAGTCGATTTCACTGGTTGCGATATTAAAGTTTTAAAGACATTCGACCGCCACGATCGACCTAATAAATGAAAATAACCGCTTTTGAAATATTCGATCAGCTGATTTTCGTTTGTTTTAAAGAAGAAAAGAAATAAATAAAAACGCTAAACTTCTAGAAGATTCTTTAATCGTGCTCTGTCATTCGAAAAACCTACAAAGCCGTCCCAGTTTAAAGAGAATACACTCCTACTAAAATCACCAAATTGGTCAGAACATTATGTAACGTTTAATTACATTCTGGGCATGGTCAGCATACGAAATTAACAGTCAACTCCCGCAATTTCAAGTATAGCCCCCCTAAAAAATACATTTAAACACCTTAGAGACATTAAAGAAATCACCTTTCGGATATTAACCGCCGATGATGAGCAACCACCATTTGCACCGCTGACAAGAAGTAATGCAAAAAAACGACGTTAAAAAAGGAATCGATCAACTGTTTTTTAAGTTACCGAGTATTTAAAGTATTATACAACGTATTGCGTAAATAATGAAGTGGCAAATATTAGTGTGAAATACTTGGAACAGTTTTCCGTAAATATTGTGTGAACGGTGTTGTGAGACTGATATCAGTCATTAGCGAAACATTCTTCAATGACTTCCAGAAAACTATAGCGCACCCCGTAACACAAGCAAAAATAGTATTTGTAATATTAAATGCGCGGTAATTCGATGTACGCAGATTGAACATGTTTATTCAGATACCACAGAAGCAAAAGAAACGTAGACGCCCCATGCAACATTAAAATATAAACAACGCAAACATTAGAAACCATCTTTTACATTGTGACACTAGAAATTATTACGGCAAAATTGATTTTAATTCTCGTATTGCATCGCTTCAACTGAAATATTTTACCTGATTTATACTTTCTTTGTGCACCAACCTTTTTCTCTTGCGGTTCATTCGATATATAGTAAATTTTCGATTGTTCGTAAATACTGCCCCGGCTACTTTTGAAATACTGGGTGCTTTTAGTTCGTAATGTAATCAAAATTTCGCATCAGTTCGGATTTCGTTAACTTTCGATAAAATCCGAATCTCGGTCAAACAATTTACTAGCTGATAATTCTAAGATTGTTTCAATTTTTAATTTTGTACTTTTAATAAATTACGCGCGATAAATCAGTTTTTAAATTTATTGTATTAAACAATTTAATAAGCACCACGAGTGTTTTAATGCTGAGTCGGAAAATTTAAAAAAAAAATCAATATTTCTAATCGGCATTTATATATAAACTTTACATCTCCTCAAACATAGAAACCCTTGTGTTCGTATGTTACTTTTACGCCCGAGTCGGGCGATTAAGTGTTTATATTTCATTGTACATGTCCGCATGGAAATTTAATAAACAAACTCTCCATCGTATCTCACGTTTATACAAGCGTCAATAATAAACATGTCTTTTTGTCTACCATCCAAATAATCGAAGCAACATATACACATACATATCGAGATGACCGGCGAAAATTTTACATTAGTAAAAATTAAAATTTAAAATCATAATCATATTAACGCTACATCAACTTGATTAACGAATACGATATCTCAATAATACATTTCTATCAAAAAAAAAAAACATTAAAAAAAACAAAAAAAAAAAAAAACAACTTTAAAACGCATTGATGTTTGGGTATTTTGTCATTTTGTTTTTCTTTCTATCGTTATTCTTCAATATGTCGCATAATTTCCAAAAGCTCATTTGTATTTCTAAATTCATGCTATATAGCCATATATTGTCGAAGCACTGTTCCGAATGTGAGAATGATTGTGTGAAATTAATTTACTGAAAATTTAAAAAAACGAAAACAAAGAAACATTACATACCTTTTTCGGCGCTCTACATAATAAACCACAAACGACGATCAGGCAAACCGAATGAAATCAAAAAGTAAAAATGTTGTAAACCGAAAAAGTAACGCGAAGCTTTACGAAATTAAAAACCGGTTAAGTATTCGACCGGTTCGAAAAACTCGGAAAATATTAGTAAAAAAATTAGAGAAACAAGTAAAATTAAAAACGAAACTCGTAAATATTCACAAAATCGCGCGAACTTCAGATACGATTAACTTTTATCACGGCTAGTTTATGATTAACTCTTGCACGGCTTTGCTTTTGTTTTCCTTCTTTTAATGAGGTGCCGCTGTTTCAATAAAACCACGCCCCGTTTCGTCAACGCGATGTAACTGCGAGCCAATGAAAAATGAGAATATCCGCTTAAGCCACCCCTCGTTTAAACCAATAAACTTCTAGCTCGGAAAAAGAACACAAAAAATTCGAACTGATACGCACGCTCGCAAACTCCCCTCTTCGTAAAATCATAATAATGTTTGCGACTCTATATAAACAGGCAAGAACTGTTCTCTACTCTTGAATCTGCGTGTCTGTTCTACGATCTTTGTTACTGTAACTGTTACTATTATACTACTACTGTTAATATTACTATTAATATTACTATTAATATTACTATTAATGTTACTGTTAATGTTACTGTTAATGTTACTGTTAATGTTACTGTTAATGTTACTGTTAATGTTACTGTTAATGTTACTGTTAATGTTACTGTTAATGTTACTGTTAATGTTACTGTTAATGTTACTGTTAATGTTACTGTTAATGTTACTGTTAATGTTACTGTTAATGTTACTGTTAATGTTACTGTTAATGTTACTGTTAATGTTACTGTTAATGTTACTGTTAATGTTAATGTTACTGTTAATGTTACTATCAATGTTACTATCAATGTTACTTTTAATGTTACTTTTAATGTTACTTTTAATGTTACTTTTAATGTTACTTTTAATGTTACTTTTAATGTTACTGTTAATGTTACTGTTACTGAACGTTTTCCTAATACTTAATTACACGTCGCCGTTAAAATTAGATTAATACAATATTTTTGCTGTATATATTTTTGTTAATTACCATTTCTAACTAAGTATATTTATGCATAAATTAAAATAGTACAATCAGATTAAAAATAGAAATAATTTAATTATGCTTATGCACACATTTCATTTAAATATATTCATGTAATACACAACTCGTTATAATAATATAATCTTGGTTAAAACATCACCAATGCATTATCCATTTATATGTAAGAATGTTATATTATATATTATGTATAGAAAAATGTACAAATCATAAATATACTTGCCCCATCGGAAATGTCTGAACTGGGGAACCAATTAAAAAAAAAACAAAAAAAAAAAAACATTAATGTTACCGTTAATGTTAATGTTACTGTTACTGAACGTTTTCCTAATACTTAATTACACGTCGCCGCGAGTTAATAATAATTCTCAAAAACAATTTTCTCGGGAACCACGTTCGCACTAATCCTCTCTACTTTCGATATTTAACCCCGGGCTCCAAAAAGTCAATTTCCTCTGAATCCCTTAGCCGCTTAACTCTATAAAAGCAATGTGTTATCCAGTGATGAATTTAATGGTGACAGCGCCTTAGGCCCGTGCTAGTAAGCCGCTTTTCTTATAATGAAAAAAAAACAAACAAAAAATATCTGTATATATATATGTACACTGACGGGTTTTGATAACAATTTTTAAAGTCAAAATCAACAATTCTTACATATGTATGATAAACTTAGTTTAATTACGATAAAAATATATTATTCTATAACACATAAATTCACAAGATGTTTTTGTTGACAGAAAATACTTTATCAATTTCGAATTTTAAGCGAACGAAAAAAAAAAACGCCCGGTTTCAGGCATCTTTTAAATTTCACCGCGTCCCTCAAATGTTGCCACTGCCCGAAGGCCAGTCTTCACGGGCCTGAGCCTAAATCCGCAGCTGTTATCATTTACAGATACCGTCACAGTAGCGGACTGACTCGAAACTGAGAACAGTACTCATTATTGCCCAGCTCTGCTATACAAAGCTTGTCAATAGAATACTCGGTCGGACGACTATTCTAAAACCGGATATTGTGTGTCAAATTGGGAACATTTAAACGTGTCGCTCAACTAGTGAGGCTAAATATATGGTTAGAAACAAGATTTAACCGTAAAAGAGCTTAACTCGCATGCTCGCAAGTTAACAATAGTTTTGCATTAAAAAAAATATCGTCTTCAAATCGAAATGCAGGATAAAAAGTAAAACCGTAAAAGAGCTTAACTCGCATGCTCGCAAGTTAACAATAGTTTTGCATTAAAAAAAATATCGTCTTCAAATCGAAATGCAGGATAAAAAGTAAAAAATAATTATTCGATAATAGTTTATATGTTTTAGAGTAAAATATACCTCGAGATGATATTATGATTACTCTTAAACGTTAATATCTTACAGTATCGGTACAGACCGAATTCCCAAATAGCACAACAATAACTAAAAATCACGTTAAAAATATTCCCGATGATTCCACTTATAAAAAAAAAACGAATAATTTTGTTGTTATGCTCATTATATTATTACATGGTTTTTAATTGCTACAATTTGAATTTGGGATATCGAGACTCTTAATTAAAGTATTAACTTTATTAAATAATTAAATATACATAAAAACACGTACTATTACAGAAAATAATTATCTAGAAAATATAAAAGACATGTAACTCCGAAACATGTCGACTGTTTTTATATTTTCTAAATAATTATTTTCCGTAATAGTACGTGTTTTTATGTACATTTAATTATTTAATAAAGTGATAATACAAAAAATGGATTCAAACATTTATATTTTAAATTTAAAGTATTAACGTTGTTAAGAATACTCGTAATGCACAGTCAGAGAGAACTTTTTTTTTTATATTACTCTTTTTATTATGGGTTTGTCAATGAGAGGACATTAGCCCAAAAAATGGGAATTGTAAATTACGTTACGCCGGTTTTAAACTTTTTTTTTTTTATTCGAATCTACGTTTTCACGGCAATTGACATTGAATTTATTGCCCTTTTAATTTTAAAATTTCCCAGGTTTCTATTTCTCCTACATCGAAAAAATGCCGATTAAAAATAAAAATTTCGACTCTCGCTATCTCCTTTTAAAAATTGTTACCTGATTTTGACCTCGGGCTATATTGAAAATTCGTTTTCTTCCGAATCTATATTTCAACGGTAAATAACGTTGAGAAATTTTTGCGGACTTCAAAAGCAAGAGATTGAATCTTCGTACTTTTTTTTTCTTGTAACATAAATGCCACGCGTAACTTTTAACCTTGTACGTCAATTTTAGTACAGCTTTATTTTAAAATGTTCCGTCCAATGGTAGTAGCATATTAGTACCGATGATTTCAAAAGAGCGCGCAAACAGGCCCGGATTAAGTATATGATAGACCCGGGGCTACGGAAATGTTAGGACCCTTTTTCGGACGTGACAAAATTATCAGTTTTATATAATAACCAAATTTTCTTTAATTTAATTTAATTATATTATTTAGAATTCACGAATTAACATATAATTTTTAATGTAAACAAAACTAAATATCATATAGACAATGGGTAGAATTTTCGATTCCAATAAAAAAAAAAAAATTTATATATAGATGTATAATTTTAAACAATGAATTTTTTTCTTGTTTTTTTCCTGCAAATTCTTGTATAATATCGTTAAAATTTACTGAACGGAGAAAATCTGTTTCGATCGTTGTTCTTGATAATGTCGATATGATCTATCATCTAGCACAAATTGATCTGTACATCTTTTTTATTCTTTTTAATATATCGAAAAAGATCTTTCCGCCTCATAATTTGTAATGCGTATAGTTACAAATATTCTATATGCAATATAAATGTTTGGAAAAACATCTATTATTGCACGTCTAACTATCCGTGTCGGAGATGGGAGCCTCTTGAAGGCCCCTTTATAGGGCGGGGCGGGGGCTGCAGGCCCCCTGGCCCTCCCCTAAATCCAGGCCTGCGCGCAGACACTGAGTAGTGATTAAATAACGTTAAAAAAAAGATTGATTGTTTAGAGAAACTTGTCTTATTACAACAAACGTGATTGACGTCAGTGCCAATGTTGTTTAGAAAAGAAACGAAGATTAGAAATGAAATTTTTAAAACAGCCCCGGACAAAAATTCGGTACGAGTTCCTGAGAAAAGTCCATAGCTCGTTCTAAAACAGCTATAGTTAATTTTTTTTAATCGACATTTTTCCACCATTAGAATGTAAAAAAATACGAATTCCGAAAAGTTTAAAATTCAACAGTCAAAATTTTCAAATAAAAAGAGGCAATGAAAGCTTGTGACTTAAAATACTGCCAGTGTTAATTTATTCACTTATAAATATAGATTAGAATGAAGAAAACAAATTCGAAACTTTCTCAACGCCATAA
Organism: Icerya purchasi; assembly: GCA_039619475.1. Classification (NCBI taxonomy): domain Eukaryota; kingdom Metazoa; phylum Arthropoda; class Insecta; order Hemiptera; family Monophlebidae; genus Icerya; species Icerya purchasi. The sequence goes on from CM077115.1 coordinate 179,205,687, forward strand.
CTCATCACTGAAACATTCGGTCTTTACACATTACTCGCGTAACTTTTGACAATGTAGACTGATTCGAATATTAGTTCTAACAGAAATTATCTTCTTATCGGGCACAATTGCACTTATCGGCGCGTGTTTATTAAAGTAAATTTTAAAGTCGGTATTTTTCTTTTTTAAATCAACTAAAAAAGTTAAAGAAATTACCCTTTTTTTTTACGCTAATTGCAAACAGCCCCATCTATGCTCACCGACACGTTCACTCGTACAAAGGATCACTTTATTGGCACTTCCGGAGAAACAAAAAAATCGTTGAAACCAGTCCACACGGGCAAAAGTTGTACGTGAACAAACTTTTCAAAAAAAAAAAAAAAAACGCGTATAATTCCCTCTTTTAAGAAGTCGGTAATAATAAAAATAAATTCACCGATACTCTTGCTAAACTGTCACGTATTTACCACGACATGAACAGGAATGGGATATTGCGATTTCGAAAATTTCCCACAAAATGAAAGGCTGAAAAACGAAATATCAAAAGGTTTCAGTCATATATTCTGTCCATTCCGTCTCAGTCTATTGTTCCTGCCATTGGTTCCTTTATTTCTGCCATTTCCGATCGAATTAAATTTTAATTAGTTAACTCTTCTTCCTATTGTTTCTGGGTGAGGTTCCTGGTTTGACGAGCCCCAAAAAAAAATAAATAAATAAAAAAACAATAAATAAAAAAAAAATACAGTCGATAGCGTACTCAAATGGGAAAGGAAAATTATAACTTTTAAATGTTTTCGATGTCGTTTAAAAAACTGTAATATCATTATTAATGGTTTTTTTTTCATATGATTGTAGGCATTAATTTCATCCGCACACTCTAGCCTACATTCTGATAGTTCGACATATATGTTTTTTTAAACATACCGAATAAGCATTCTAATGTTGAGCATTACCTAATATTGTCGGAATCGTGCAGTAATTGAATTAAATATACAAATAAAATCTGTTCGTCATGGAGAAGTGTATTGATTTTCGAAGCGAATGCTGGAGTAAAGGAAAGATTACTTCGATGCGCCTGTATCAACAGAAATTTTAGAGCACTTGAAACAATCATTAAATTCGGTTCGGATTTCACATGAATAGGATTCTAAAAGCTTAATCGCATTGCAAATCCCTTCGACCGCTGTAAACAAAAAAAAAACAAAAACGATCACAACCAGTAACGTGTTTTCCGTAAATCCCGCTTTTGTAACTAAACATGTATATAATTAAATTCCTCGTTAATTCTGATTCTCACAGCATTCCTCTCCGTCTTAGCTTTTGCCTTTTTCTGCCATCGTTATCCTACTCGATCTCTTTTTCAAAACCTATTTTTATTAACTTTTTACAGGTTCCCATTTAGCGGAACAATGGCTGTCCCCACCTTCTTTCTAGATCTGCAACCTCTAATGGACATTCCCCGTTAGCAATATTTTTCTCTTAACTAAATCCCGTCACCAAATGGCACTTCGTTTACGTATCGCTTTTCTCTAATCCTAATTCCTTCAACCCTTTTTTAACCCTTTCCTTGCTTTTCAACTTTAATTCTACAAATTTCCTCACCCGCGTCGTTCCTTAATTATCAAAATATCTCGCCTCCGTTCCTCTCGCACTCTTCTCTCTTCCGCCCTAAAAACCGTTTTTCCTTGATTTCTCCACTGCATCCTGGTAATTCTTACCGTTGTTAACGACGCGGATCATACATTTTTCGAGTGTTCCTGTCTATCCGTTGAACGTAATTTTATTCTCAACCCTTAAAAGTCAATCGTACAGTACACGAACTGTATAACGTATTCCATATTTTTTCTTCACTTATCCTCTCGGTTGTTGCTGTTTTAAAAGTTGTCATTAGTCATGCAATAAAAAAAAGAAATATAGTCTTTATCTTGTTTTATCTATTTCCTTCATATTGCTGGATGAAAGCTCTCTGTTAGCAAAACCTAAAAAAACATACCCCCCGAGTATTTTTTTAATACTTTAGCATCTACGAACATACGCGTATTACTAACGATAATAAAAAATTTAAAAAGCTGCGATGGTCGTTTACGAACGGATACAATTTTGTAAGTCTCCTCAAAACCATCGACCAGTAAATAAAAAACTTGAAAAAAGCTCAAGAATCGAACTGTTCGATAGTGCAAAATGTTAAAAATGTAGTTCCGGTAATGTTTGTATTTTTTGTTTAGATTAAAACGTTTATTTTTGCTCCCCCTCACCAATCGTGCGCAGAATTTTGAAAAAGGGAAGGGTAAAAATTTTCTTCGAGTATTTATTTTATAAATAACAATAAATTTTTCACTAATATTCATACACTATTAATAATTTCCATAATTTTGATTTATGTATTAATAATTTACATAAATGAATTACCCCGTATATATGAACATTAATAAAAATTACATATGTTATTGATTGTACTCGTAATAAAAAATTTTGCATAAAATATTAATGAAGTACCTAAAAATATGGAGCATATATTTTTTTTCTATTTTCCTTTAAAGATAAGAACACCCTAAAAAAATCATCAATATTGATTTTAAATTTTTGATTTTTTTCAGATTTTTGTGTATTTATAATAACTATTTCAGTTCTAATGGGAGGGGGGTTAACCCCCAAAGTCCCCCCTGAACACGGCCTTGATGTATATGTATATATGTATATTTTTAAATATCAATGTGTCTTTATTTTCAAAAAATTACCACAAATTTACAAATCCAACTTCATCAGTTGTTAAACAGTTTATAAAAAGTTAGATCTAATATAATCGAAGAAAATATGAGATTATTTCGCAGTGTACATAAAAAAAATTTAAAAAACGAGAAAATAAATCACAGTCAAACTATTTTTTCCCCTTTTTAAAGGCTACGCAACAAAGTGAAAGGAAAATTAAATAAAGTTAATATCAACAATACTAAAACATGTTCTTACTCTACCACACGGCTGCTATAAGTTAAAATTGAACGACTGCAAGCCACTTCGAAATAAAACAGAAATAATAAAAACAAAACCACGTTTAATCACGTCTAACGAAACACACCACAATGGTCGTTTAGCAGCAGTTCTGGACCGAGCATTATAGAAAATCTTACTCCACTTACGAAATTTGAAGCCAAAGTAAAATGACCCCAAAGTCATGACGTAAACTGATATTTCCGAAAGCGATGACGAATAAAATTTCCCGTGCACCTCTACGTTTTTTATCAAAACTGAAAGAAAAAAAAAAAAAAAAAATCTAAAAAAAAATAGAATGAAATCGCATTCTCGAATTGTTTTTATATTGAACGAAAAAAGCGAAATGCTGGAAGTGTTTTTGCAAGTCATTCAAAACGATCTACTCCGAAATACTCAGGAATGATACGGAAATAATTTAAAAATATAATGCTGAAACAGAAAATCCGTCAAACTGTGAAAAAGTGATGGCCTCTTTTACAAAACCGCCGCTTCCCAACATAAGTGCCAGATGTGACCGTATTGATGAAAAACATTAGTGAAAATATTTACAGCGCTTTTCCCACTACGAAACTGATTTTTGCACTAGTGCATTTGAGAATGGCTGTTCTCACACATTGCGGCTGCTTTAACTACATTGCTATACACAACGCGAGTGCCTCCAGAAGCCGTTCGAACGTCATTATAGCGTATGTGACTAAACACGTGTTCTGACATGATACGTGAATCACCGCCTAATAGAGTATATTAGAATAAACCGAAATAAGATGTGGAGCCGGTCTTATTTCTACGCACTCCAATTTATGCACAAAAAAAACAAGAGAAAAATAAATGCTGTTTCAGCATTATTCCGGAGTCGAGCTGCAAATATTCTGATAGGATCGGTGCAAAACGATACCCCGCTTTTTTTATTTACCCGGATAAGAAAACGTTATTACGAGCAGGAGGAGTTACGGCATTTCGCCATTGCTTTTATCGATTTACTTTCGATTTCGATATTTATAATTTAAGAACTTCCAAAGTATTGTAGCGATGCACGATTACCCTAATACCGCACGACGCATCTGAAATTCCATTACAAATTATTAACCTGTAGAATCGACGAATATCTAGATGAAGCACAGTATGGTTTCAGGAAAAACCGCTCTACTCTTTGACACTATTGCCATGGTATGAGCGCATATAATCAATAACGGCAGATTTCTGTATGTAGCTTTTATCGACTACGACAGCGGTTCTTAACCTTTTTGGCTGGCGACCCAAAGTATAAATATATTTGAAGCCCGCGGCCCTAATAATGTTTTATTTATCTTCCAGCGATAATAAAATAATAGGATTAACTAAAAGCCCGTGGTTTGATAAAATTGATGTCATTATAAAATATTAAAGAAACAACATTATTAATTTTTTCTTTATTCAAATCTAAGTTAAACAAGCATCGGCAATATCGGCATTCATAGCAGAAAAACATTTTTCATTTTTTCATCAACAAAGTAAAAAATAAAAAATGATGTAACCTGGGGGATATCACTAATTTCAATTAGTGACTACCCTAATGTTGTATTTTTGAGTAAGAAAGATTTATTATACGTGGAGTTAAGTTTATGGAAAGTGTTTTTTATCAGTCAAAAATATTTCTATTTCTGTTTTAAGAGAAAAAACTCTGGCTAAAATCCTTCCGCAGGATAACTAACGGATATCTGAATGGTACAATAAATGCTAGTGATCCGAACCTATTTCTTCGCACATTGATCGAAATATCCGGGAGTTCAAAGCGCGCCCCTTTATGAAGTTTATAATTTGGATTACGTTCTTTAATACCCGGTGTAGATCTGGCTGCGTATTCCGTGTAGCCAAGTTTTCTCGATGTAAAAAGGAGTGTATTGTAACAACCTCTGGATTTCTTTCCTTGACTTTGGCATAAAACCCTATGCGACTCTCTATCATTGTTGGTGCTCCATCCGTACAGATTGCGACACAATTTTCCACTGCAATTAGTAATTCTCAAAAAACTTGTCAACTAAAAAAAAAAAAAAAAAAAAAAAAAAAGATGTCAGCCCCAGTTGAAGTTACAGAGAACTTTTCACAAAAAAAAAAAAAAAATTCTTCATTAAAATTTTAGAGCTCTGTATCTTACATACACTAACAGCTGCGGAAAGTCTTCAATATCTATTGACTTGACGATTTCAATTGAAAATTTTATTGCTGTTTTGAGATCTGTTATTAACTGTTCTAAAATATATCTAATGGCATTAAATCTATTCTCTTTTTTACAGTATCGTTCGAAATTGGCACCATTTCCAGCTTCTTCATTATTTCATTTTTTTTTTATTTTTTTTTTTTTTAATTTTTTTGGGCACGCCAGCGAAATTCATCTGCACAGATAGTTCATGGCTATCGCAGCTGGTTTAATCAACTCCTCAGCAATACTATTGGGTTTTTTACATTGAGCAACTTTGAAAGCTACTTGAACAGATGCATAATAGGTAGTTTTTTGTAACGAAACTGTTGCCGAACTTGATGGGGTGCATCAAGTTTCATACGCTTTGCTTGTGTTTCTTTTTCTTTCCAAAAGGCAAGCGGTGTATTTACGTAAATCGGATGGACTTTTTCAAGATGTCTCTTTAATTTGTTGAGTTTTAGCGATTCATTTGAAGGAAGTTGCATACAGACCACGAATTGGGACACCAAAGTGATCTTTTATTTCAATAAATCCGAATGCTAAAAAGTTTATCCGTTTCACCATGGCGCTCACAACGTCATTTAGTGAATTCCTGCGACCCATCCTAATACCGCCCGCAACCTAAATTCGGGTCGCGACTCGAGGTTAAGAAACGCTGGACTATGAAGAAAAGGCTTTTAACAAAGTGCCTTGACATTATCTATTCTCTTTCCTATATCGAATAGGGTACTCAAAACATTTGCTCGGAACAGTCTACAATTTATATAGCGGACAAGAAATTATTGTTAATTTAACGATGTTGAGTCTCGAAAAGGCTAAAGTAATGAAAAGGCTAAGACTGCTTACTTTCGCCAAATTTATTTAACGGAGAATTGGCCAACTGGTGACTCTGCATTTCAATGGTAATTAAGGAAAACATACCAACTGTAACCGAAAAAAATCGGGTAATTTCTTTGCAACCTCAACACATAGGCCAACTCATCAGCAATAACGGTTTCTTCATTTTTCCGGACAAGTGCTTTTCAACATTTCTTTTATCATGCTTTGGCTACGGCCCGGTAAAAACTTGATCATTTTATTCCCAACCGGCAAATAACTTACTTACGAACCAATATTAATTAAAACAAATGACAAAACCTACATAATAAAAGTAATTCTATAAGGAAATGACACATTTATTACTATAAATACGCTCCAAAATAAATATTTTTATTTTAATTTTTTTTTTTTACATGCATTTTTCAATACAATCTTATTGCAGTAAATAAATTAGCACTAGTTTTGAAACGGTGTTACAACTTAACCTAACTAATTTGTAACATGAACAGCGTAGAAACTATGTAAAATTATACACGTATAAACTCCTAGCGCATATACATAAATATCCACGCGCACGTACACCAAGTATATGCACATACCCACAAGGTACATATATATATATATATATATATATATATATATATATATATATGTGACGTTCGCCAAAAAAGGGACCTGTAGTACGGAAATATGGGTTTTCAGTTGAACATGGGATTCTGATACTTGAAAGTGTGCAAAATAAGATGCAGTATGTAGTTTTTTTCGCTAACGTTTATTTAATGTTTCAAAACGTAAAAAAGCTGACTGTAGAAAATTGGAAAAAAGTGAAAAAACATTAAAAATCTTAAAATATCGTAAAATTATTTTTTTTGTCGCTGTTAGTTTGTTTGTTTTTTTTTGGTATTTTTTAACGATATGTTATTTCCTTTGGGTATTTTTTGAGAATTAGCCTTTTTTATTTTTCGGAACTTCGGTTTTTTTCTTCGTTGGAGCTTCGGGTTTTTTCTTTTTTTTTCGATTCAAGTTTTAGTTTTCTTCTTTCTCTTTCGTGTTAACATTGCTGCAAACTCCTCTACAGTTATGTCTTATGTAGATTATTATCTGTTAAATAAATCTATTTTAATAGTTTCAAAGTTAAAATTTAGTTAATTTCTGAGTATTATATTAACTCATGTTCGATGGATGAAAAATTCTATATGTTGTACATAAAATTTATTGCTACGCTAGGAAATATCGGTCTTTTCCAATTTGTAATATATATAAAATACTTAAAATTTAATTAAAATGGTAATATTAAATACACGTCACTTCCGGATAAATTCGGATCGCACGTGTGCATCACATACTAACAAAATAAGCTAAAACCATAACCACAGAACGCATATTTGTTTGCTGGAAATTGTTTTACTTACGTGTTAGAATATTTTACCAAAAAAAGAAAGTGGTGCAATCTTGTTTTATACATGTGCTTACGTTAAATGCGTCAACTGCGGGTTTAATCACATAGCCAACTACCGAGGCTGTCAAGTCTACCGTGATGTCGAAAAAATGTTAGAAAAAACAAAAACCTTCTATTGTGCAACGGGTGTACAACAGAAGAAAGCGTTACCCAGATAAGTACAAAATAATGTAACGTACATATACGCTTCTGTAATAAGTAGTGATACTATACCACAAAAACCGAATGAACAATCAAAACCACAAAGAAGGAATACACAACTACCAGAGAGCGATCATACACTGACATTATGTCTCTTCTGAATAATATAACTAAGAAAATGGCTTCCATTTCTAGTCGACTTAGGAAACTAGAACTCGGACCGTTAGCAATAAGCGTAATAAAAATCGTAAAAATGACTGGATCACTCACTCCGAATAATTACATGGAATGCAAATGGATTAAGGAATCGTCTTCTTGAATTAGAAACACTCCTTAATTTTCATAAGGTCGATATTGCTCTAGTATCAGATAAACATTTCACAATGAGAAATTGCCCTAAGATTAAAAATTACATTATCTACTACACTCCTCATCCCAATGGTGGTGCACATGGAGGATCAGCTATAATAATAAAACAAAATATACGAAAAATTTCCTTGCAAAAAAGAGTATTGTAAAGAGTGAGGCACATGCGACATCGGTAGCTATTCAACGTAACGGCGCAATAGTTAATATTGCAGCTGTATACTTTCTACCTAAAAAGAGGTAATTATGAACACTTTCTTAGTCTTCTTGGTCAACGATATGTGATGATAGGCGGTGATTTTAATGCTAAGAACGAAGCCTGGAGATCAAAGACAGTTCATTTCAAAAACCAGAATCCAGCACATATCAAAGGAAAAGAACTGCTGTGAGCAATCCACAATACTCGCAGTAACTGTGTTTCAGGAGGCAAACCTATTGGCCGAGTGACAAAAGAAAAAGACCCGATTTAATTGACTTTTTTATTGTCAAAGGTATAGCTAATAATTATATTTTCTCAGAAAACATTGAAGACCTCATATCAGATCACTCTCCAGTATTACTTATTATTAGTTTTACAGTGATTCAGAAGTCAAAAGCTAAATGTATGCTCACAAATAGATTTACAAACTTGGAAAAATTCCGTATGGAACTCGACCAGCGAGTAAACCTAAAAGTGCGTTTGAAAACGGTAGAGGAAATAGAGAAACAAACTTATAATCTCATCGAAGCAATCCGTGAATCTGGCAAAGTTGCAGCACCTGAGATTAAAAATAGTAACAACCAGGAGACAACATATCCTATTAAAGTACGTAAGTTAATTACTGAACGACGACGAACTAGATGGATTTAGCATCGATCACACCATCCGCAAGATAAAAACATCTTCAGTAGGATAAGTAACCAACTGAATAAGTTAATAAAAGAAGTTAAAAGGAAAACACTTAAATCGTACCTCGAACACCTTAGCCCTTTGGCAGCTGGCGATTATTCCCTGTGGAAAGTTACACGAAGAATGAAGGGGCCATTTGTTAGAGTTCCTCTTTTCCGGCACCGAAGTGACAATTGGGTCCGACGTAATGAAGAAAAAGCGGAATCGCTTGCGCAACATTTGTCAAATACATTTCAGTCACAGAATATAAAATCGAATAGAAATCCATTCGTGTCATATGAAAATAATGTAAATTTTGGTTACATTAACCCTTTCGAAATTGCGAACGAAATCATTAGAATGTAGGAGACAATAAGGAGAGGAAACCAAAGAGAGACGATAACGGAAAGCACGCAATAGAGTGTGATTGAAGCGTAGGCGAATAATAGGGACAATAACAGAACGCGGAAAAGAAGGTAATTCTGAGAACCAAGAATTAGTAGGAAGGTTAGGTTGAATTGAGAGATAGAAGGAACTATCGTTCATTATGATCTTCAGATGCCATTCGTCGATGATGTCATCGAAGACTTCGATGAAAGGCGGCTTTTTGACCATGTCAGTGCAGAAACAGTTAAACTTCTCGATAATCGATTGGATACCAGATGCCTTAAGCATAACAAACCTCAAGATCTACTTTTGTAAAAAATAAGCATATGTAAGGAAGCTTTAACCACTGGTTTACTTGCTATCTAACAAGATGCGTTTTGCGTTAGGTAATAATCATGTTATCAACAGAGTTACTGATTTAACCCTAAGTTAAGATTGCAACGAGTATATATATATAAATAATATATAATAATAAAAATAAAAATGTATGTACTTACGTAGCATGTAGAACCTTTTTTACCCTTTAGAACAGACTCTTTTTCAGTTACTCGGCTTTGCCTGAATAAAAAATATTTAAAAGCTATACATAATAATATTAATAATAATAATTTTAAAAAAAAAAATAGTAGTTTTTTACTTTATTAATTTTTGAAAATTTTAAAAAATAAAATAAATAACTGCATTAATCAATGAGTTTGTTGCCTAAGAATTATGTATTTCAGTGTACTTGGAGTTACTATACAAAAATAGATTTAGGTAGTAACGATATAACAATAATTACGAATCTGTATTGGAACCAGTTGGCTCAAGTGAAAGTTAATCAACACCTCACAGAAGAACTAGAAATTAGGAAAGGAGTCCGGCAGGGATGTATACTTTTACCGCTACTGTTTAATTTTTATTCAGAGCAGATATTCAAAGAAGCATTAGATCAGGTTAAAAAAGGAATAAAAATAAATGGGATGATAATAAATAATATAAGATATGCAGATGATGCGATGTTATTAGCGACAAGTATAGCAGACTTAAATACGTAGTGGAAAACTAAAGCAGAGTTTCCCAACCTTTTTTTCGACGAGCCTCCCCGAATTATAAATAACATTTTTATGCCCCCCTTAATTTTTTCATTAAAAAAAAAAACGCACATTGTTTTAATGACACTTGATTATTTTAATTCTAAGTTGTAGAAAATAAACTTTAACCAAATTTAAAACGTTTTTTTTATCGAAATAATTTATTCTAATTAGAGGTACTAACGAGATACTTGAGCTTGCATGCTCTGCACCAGTTGGCTGATTCTAGGTTTAGTTTTTGCCAAAGCTATTGTCAGGTCGCTATCGACGGCAAGACGATTTCGCTGCTTAGTTTTAATTAAAACCAGAGCTGAAAACCCTGTCTCACATAAGTAAGTCGAAGAAAAAGGAACAAGTGTATTCCCAAAGCAGGAGAGGCAACTTTGGAATTAACAAGGAATCGTTTGATACAAAATTTCTTCAATGTCAAGAGATGAAAGTCATCTTTCGTTGTCGAATCAACCTTCATTTCTAGAAATTCTTTCTGAACTTGTTCTGGTAATCATAAGACATCAACAACAAATGAGTTTCTGGTCATGTGACATATTGGTGACTCTGAATTAATGTCTCGATAGTATCGGTGAAATTCGTTTTCCAGCGCTTGCAAATGAGTTTATATTTCAACTTTGAAATCTTCGTCCAGTTTTTTATTTTTAATTGCTTTGAATAGTCGAGAAAAAGATATTATTACATTTTCAGCAGACACCTTTTGATTCCAAAGTTGAAGCTTAGATATGAACCCTTGAATATGATCATAGTTACTTATTACAGTGCCGTTTCTGCCTTGAAGCTTCAAATTTAGCTGATTAAAAGCATCAAATATATCGGTTAAATAGGTCAACCTCCATTGAAATTGTTCATTGTTGAACATTTGCAAAAAATCTATTTTTTTCTTTGAACTCAAGAAAGAGGATGACCTCATTTTTCAATTCATAAAGGCGAGCCAACATGTTGCCCTTAGACAACCAGCGTACTTCTGTGTTGATTATTTGTGAAAATTTTCAGATGCCTAAAAGGTCATTTTCGAAGGCATGTCACATTATTTGTTGAACACCCCTCGTCCCGTGTTTAATTTATGCTTTAAATTAATGTTTCTTTCGCGCCTCCCTTGACATTTCTCTATGCCCCCCTGGTTGGGAACTCCTGAACTAAAGGATAGTTGCCGAGAATATGGTATCAAAATAAACACCTCTATAACCAAAATAATGATTATAAATAATAAGAAAATAACAACTTCAAAAGAAATAGTAGTAAATGCATAGCCAGTACAACAGGTAAACAGAATAAAATACTTAGGATATTGAATTAATGGGACCCTGATTACACCATCAAAACTCAAATTGAAGCAGCAAGAAGCGCATGCCAGAAAGTACGAAATTTGGTGTGTAATAGGGAGCTGCCACTAACAACTAGTTGGAGAATAACTAAATGTTATGTGCTTCCAGTAGTAATGTACAGGGTGGAAACTTGGACACTAAAAGCGGCATCCATAAATAATTACAAGCATTTGAAATGTAGCTGTATGGAAGGATATTAAAAATATCATGGGTCGATAAAGTTTCCAATAAGAAAGTGTTGCACAGAATGAAAAAAGATAGAGAATTGAAAGCTTTGGTAAAAGGAAGAAAGTTGGAATACCTAGGACATATAATTAAAAGTAATAAATATGAGCTATTGCAAACTATGCTTCGAGGAAATATTGAAGGGAAACGGAACCGAGGAAGAAGAAGAATGGACTGAATTAAAAATATACTGGAATGGTTGAATATCGAGAAAGTTTCAGAAGCCTTAAGGATAGCCAGCAATAGAGAACAGTTTCGTCATATGATAGTCAACCTCCTTTGAGAAGAAGGCACCTGAAGAAAAAGATGACATATATGTATACATATATTTTTTTTCTAAGAAAATTAAATTTTTACAGGACACTAATTGTTTTGGAAATGGAATCTAGTCTCTATCTGGAGTAGAGGAGTTTTCAAAGGGCGAGAGAAATCAGTTCGGTAGTTTTTAAGTGAATCTCGAAAAAACAAACTCTTCATCTTTATTTATATGCGTGTACATACCCATACCCATAACTCTGTACATTTCCCACACACACACATACATGCATACTGATTATAATGCACGGTATAAAAAAATGATTGTCCCCTAATAGCAGGAGTTTTTGTCATTTTTTTTTGTGCAGTTTTGTGCAGAAATTCGACTGTGCAGAAATAGGATGGCATGGGTATATCGTGATTGTGCGATAACTATTAATCTTGCTCTAATTTAGACCGAAAGGAAACATAAAAAATAATTATGTAAATATAATGTAAGGCGTGATTGCAAATAAAGGTATCCTCCGTTCAACCAAAATTAAGAATAAAATAAACAAGTTCAGTCAAGCATGATGTTTTATACGCTGAGAATACCGTATGTTAAGTTAAACATAATTCTAATTTACATTTACATAATACTAAATTCAAAACAAAGACATCAGATGTTTCACGCTGCAAAGAGTGAGAAACACGTAATTTTTCATGCTTTTTTGAACTTTTCTCCAAATTTGAAAGTTTCGTTAAGGAAATGAAATACGATTGATATTTCCACCTATATATCACATGCCCGGGGGAAAAAAAACTTCAAAAATTTTAAACTTTCAGTACCCTGGGGGTTTAATTTTAAGATTGGAAACCTGTATGTTCCAAACTCGAGAAATATACGGAGATGAGCATATTTTTGTCCTTGTTCAAAATTTGTAACACTAGCGCCGCAAGGAGGCTATACATCATTTTTGTGTTTTTTTAACTTTCTGCGAACTTCAAAAGTTTCGTTAAGGAAGTGAAGAACGGATTCGTTTTCAGCAAAAAGCGACCTTTCCAACGATATATCACTTGTCCGGAAAAAAAAATATTTTTTTTCAAAACACTGGATCTTTGTGTGTCCCGAAAGCTTGAATATAAAGTTGTAAGCTCGGTTATAATTTTCCTATAAAGCGGCACTGTGCGTAAGTTTGAGATATGTTTTGGTTTTCTTTACTTTTTTACTCGAGCTATTGCTTACGTGAACATCTTTTTTTTTTTTTTTTGCTTTTGAGTCCAAAGGAGGGGGTCTATACAATTTTTTAACCGTAATTATTTGCTTTGTGAAAAAGCTTTTTCTTTTTGTTTTATATTTTGAATTTCGCTTTTAAAGGTTTATCTGGTGATGAGTTATGGATTTTTAAGTGATTTTTGAAGTAGTTTTATATTCCATATTATATATTCTTGTCGGTTTTTTTGCCGCCCAGGATAATCGGTCAGCTTGACGTTAAAGATTGCTTTAAAGAGAATTCTAATTGTAATTTATGATTCAAATTTGAAGTTTACAAGCCAAACCGTTTGTATGTTATTGATTTCTATTTGATATTTTTGTCGTTTCTGAACCATCTTATTCGGATTCTGTACATTATGTATGTACGGAATCCTTAAAAGACAGACCTTGACCACCAGTCGAATCCACTTATTTTATGCATTCAGGAAACGCATCTAAAATCGTCAAAACCCTTAAAAATAAAAAACTACAGTGTTTTCTAGTCTACAACACCAGTTCCCGAGGGCTGTGCCCACAGTGGAATGTTGATAGTTGTTCGTTCAGAGATAGCTTTTCACCTAATAAATCTTCACTCAGATGCTCAGACTATAGCGATAACCATTTTTATTCCCCATCCACTATCATTCTGCACAGCCTACACACTACCGAATCAGTCAATTGAGCCAGGCGATCTCCTCAATCTCATTCAAGCCATTTATTCTCCCTTACGGAGGAGTGGGGCAAAAGAATACAATCGAAATGGCCGCATCTTAACAAAAATAATGCAAACCTCAAAGTTAACACTCATGTCCACGGACAAACCCACTCATTTTAACTTTTCTTCTTCAACATAGTTAACCATTGATTTAATATTATGTTCTCCCGAACTAATTACCTCGTTGTCTATTTTTCATCGTTTCCATTTAGCAGGCAGTGATCATGTCTCAATTATCGTCAGTCATAACAACCTATATCCATTCAATTCTCGACCTGCGCTTCTTTTTAAATGGATTCTCAAAAAAACAAACTGATCAAAATTTAAATTAGTTCTATCTAACTTAAACACAGTCTCATAGAAAAATTTTTCTCACGTATTTCGGAACATTTAGCATATATCAGAGTCGTTAATTCAGGCTCTAAATTACAGTTCTTCATTAAAACTAGTCGTAAACCTTCCAAAACTTGTTCCATGGTGGTTCAAGGAATGTTCAGACATTATTAAAAAAAGGAAAAAAGTTTTCAAGGAACTCAAGATAACAGACTCCTTATCAAACTTAATCAACCACAGATACTTTAAAGCAAACAAAAAATTCTTCTTGGAACTCCTTCATTTGCTCAGTCTTACTATCGGTGCCATCAAAACACATTTGGAAAAAGGTTAAGGCAATAGAAGGCTCCTCCGTGCACTTTATTTCGTCGTCACTAACAATAAACGGGAAAGTCATAACCGACTTATCCAAAATAGCTTCGGAATTCTCAGACTTTTTCGCTTTCACTTCTTCCGATGAAAATCTTAACCCTTACTTCCAAAGATGCAACACAGCTTATCTAGCAACTTCTCCAGACTTTGCATCTAAAAATCTTTAGCCATATAACAAACTATTTTTCCTAGAAGAACTTAGAGAATCAATTAAACTTACTAAACCTACATCACCAGGGCACAACGGTATCCACATATTAATGTTAAAAAACTTTCCGAATAACGTAATTCAACAGATTCTCACAATATTTAACAAAGTATGGACAATTTCACAAATTCCTCCCTGCTGGAAACTGGCGAAAGTTATTGCATTATTAAAACAAAAAATAATACTTATTATGTCAGCAATTTTAGACCTATATCCAACGTGTCAGTAATTTGCGAAGTTCTCGAAAAAATAATAAATAGCAGACTATAGTCAGAACTCAAAATTCGGAACCTCTTATCTAAGTTTCAATGTGGTTATAAATAGTCAGAAATTAACATGACGTGATGCAGAAGATTTTTTGGTTTTTCAAAATATATCATACCAGTATAAAGCATGCTTATTTATCATCAAATAATGGTCTAAGCTTACGTTGTTATATTATCTATATTTTTAGAGGTTATATGCTTATACAGTGTTTTAAAGGAAAAAGAGATGGAGATAGTTTGCTGTTGCTTCATTATAACGTGCAAGGCTGTACCTTCCGTTTTCTCATTTTGTGATGTTAAATTGATTTTTTGTTCATTGGCTGCGAAGTTTAGTAAAACTTGTTTGATACATTCTTGGTTATTAAAGAATAGATTCGTATGATAAATATATGTTCTGATTCCAAAGTTGCGGCTTCGTTATTTACTTTATAAGTTAATACTGACGTTTCCGTTGGTTGTTCAGTTATGGTCTGGATTGATATTTAGCTTAGAGTAAGTATCGTAAGTCTTGACACAATTTATCGTTCGGTATTGTTGGTAGTACATTCGACAGAATTATTCTGCTGGTGGTTTGATTATTTGGACGTTTATTGCCGTTTTATTTAAGTTTATGATAACCCCATTACCAAAAATCAAATCTGTAATTTTAATTGTTTTTAAGAAAAGGTTATTCTATCATTGATGATTTTTGATCCATTATGTTAGCGAAACCACCAGTGTGATCTTTCAACACAACGAAATAATTTTTAAATGTATATAAAATGGATATAGCAGATCCGTGAATAGATTTTCAGCATATAAGCTGCACAAAAGTTTCAGTAGTTTACCAACGGACGTATATATAGCTTTTCAACGGGGGGGGGGGGGTCAAGTTTGAAATTTTTATAATTTTTTCTAAACAAAATAAAAATTATAGGCCGTTCTATGTTATTATATTGCATTATTATTTATTATATTAAATAATAACATCTTATTTAATTCTTTGCTTATATTTTTATAAAAATTTTTTCCCCCTTACTATGAGCCATGCGTAACTGCATAGGTTATTACGGCATACGGCAATTATCAAAGTTTAAATGACTGCAGTGATATGATTTGTTTTGGTTGTGGGAGACGAAGTCCTGTGGTCTCTAGCATTTTTTTGGTGTTTAGTTTATTGGTTGTTGGGAGTCGTCTTCTAATGTGTATTCAGCTTCTGGTGCCAACGTACCTAATTTTTTAATAATTCGGGAACAGCAGTTTTTAATCTTCTATAATAATATATTAAGAATGTAATTTAAAATTTTAAATTCAGTCGTTTACGTCTCTTATTGCCAATTTATTTACAATTTCTTTAGAATCTAGTTTTACCGCCAGGTCAAGGTGAATGCTCATAAGGGTAAGACCAATGTTTTTTCGTCACCCATTCGATTCCTAATATAGGTTGTTAATTGGACAAATATCTTTCTAGGGCCGCAGTGGACACTGGAAGTGTGGCTAATATAATAAGAAGCTTTTTTATCAAAAGAAAAAACTGTTCATCCCAATGATCAGTAGCTTCTACTGCAGTGGTAGGTTTTCATGTAGCAGATTTTCATATTCACTTATAAAAATTGTGCCTTCATTTTCACCACGAAATGTTTGTACAATTATTATCAGTTTTTCTTTTGTGCTATTACTCATCTTCTCAGGTAGAAGCATTTGAATCTCTTTGATCGTATCTTCATGTGGTTTAAAATGGACACCGAGTTCTGTAATGGCATGGTCAACAAAGGGGTAAAAGACATTTCGGCGATAATATATTTCGGCAGTTTCTCTCGGTACATTCCTAGGCTGGGTTTTCTATCTGTTTGTTTTTGAAACAACTATATCATTCGAACTCATTTGCTTTGCCAGCTCAAAAAGGACTGAGAATTGACTTTCATTCCAAATATTTTGTAATATTGTCTTTATACTTTTTGCATAACTGCAAGTGTTGGTCAAATCGATATTAGCTTTTTGAATTGCTTTGTTTAGGCTTGTATATGAGCAAAACTTTTTCAATAAAACTAACGATACAACAAACTGACTATTTTATATGGCGGTTTGCAGTCGATATGTTTGAACGGTGACATCCCTACCAGAAACTTCTTGCAGTGCCTCAAGTGTTGTGCGTATTATGGGAATCATTTGTGCAAACCGTTCTACAGCCGTATGCTTTTCAGTCCACCGTATCTCACAAAGAGAAATAAATTTTAAGTAAGGTTAATTTATCTGATCATTCAAAAGGCTATCTCGAAGTGAAAATTGCCGAAAAAAGTTTGTTGTACGTTTTATGATCCTTATACAGTAGGTACCCCATATGAATGCGCTAGAACTAAGTTGAGAATGTCAGTCACACAGTGCACGAATTGCGCTCTCAGGTATTTCCCTAAGATTATTGTTCTCGTGATTTGTAAATGATCGCTCAGTACTGTAGCGTCATCAAAGCCTTGTCTAATAAATTTATCTATATCCAAGTTATAGGATAAGAGGTGCATTATAATTGTCATCGCCAATGTTTGAGTTTAAACATTTTCTACTTAGATAAATTCAAGAAAATCCTATCGGATAACTGATTTTTCAATTGAGCAGTTTACATATCATAAACATAATGCTAGTTGTTCTCGCCGGGAATATGTCTTGAGTTTCGCCTGCCAATACCGTAAAAAAAAACTATCCTCTTTGACCCTTTTAAGTACATGAGCTTGAATAGCATTACTGCATAATAGTTCGATCGCTTCATTCTAAATTTCTGATAACGTATACATAGCTTTACTATGCATGCTTTGTGTAAGTAAATGACTTTTAAGTGCTTCATCACCAGATCGATCACGAAAATGGAGAAGTACTCGAAAATTGCCGTCATTGTGAGCAGGTTCGTTTACTCCAACTTCATAATCATGGCTTCCTCTTAGGACCATTTCCTGTCTTCTGCACAAAAGAACTGTTTCTATAATAGCTTTTAATCTCTCGCGGTTATCTGCAGCAATCTTATGACCTTCCAGGTTCATGGACTTCTCAAAATCAGTAGATTTGCCTTCCGTGAACTTTACAGAGTTTGCTGCTTACTCTAAAGAGAATTTGTGGTATTTTATATTTGCGCGATGACCAAACTTCTCTAAAGCGTTTTTCCAGTTAGTAAATGGCTTATTAACTAGGTCTCCAAGATCTTGATAATATAGTTCGCTAAATGCTTCTTACATGAAGTTTGAATACGGAAGTCATGAGTGATTTGCAGTCCAACGACGTTGAAAAGAAAAATTCCTCTTCCCAGTGACTGGAAATTTGAAAATATCCGGTAGGTTCCAAGGCTCTTTTAAAGTTTTCAGCTTTTCCTCATCATTATTCGAAGGACTAGAGAATATATAATATACCTTTTGACAAATAAGCTTGGACATTCTTTTCTATTCAAATAACCTAAACAAAAACATAAAAAGAATTGAACTATTTTAAATCCAACCCAAAGCGATAATGCGAAGGCATACACTATGATAATATATTCGGTTAATATTTGGATTTTGCGTGAGCTAGAGGGGGGGGGGGGTAAACCCCCCTTTATATACGTCGGTGAGTTTACCTAAAATAAATAATTCGGTAGCTGATTTTCGACATTACGTATTCGTTCGAATCTCTTGATAAATCTCGAAATGAATCAAATATGCGAAATCTGTTATTAAACACCGTGACTCTACAAATATTTTAAATGGACACTGAAAAAATACTATTATATTCCAGCCTTATCATATGTCGCCATATTACCATTAACGACGCTGTACGAATAACAATGAATAAAACAGACTTATTTCCTATAAAAGCGGCTACATCGTCACTTCACAAATGCGAAATTAGGAAAAGAACAAGAGCTTCTTTAAATCGGTCATTCCTCAGTTCTTTGGATAAATCACGTGTTCTCCCCCAGCTTGGTCTGGACTAGAGATAACGTACACATGACACATGGTTACTGTCAGAACCTCCCCTAAAAGTACATTCGTAATCGACCAGTAACGATCAAATACTACTACACGAACACATAATGCGAGTCTTTTCTCTTAAGTTTCATTTATCTACTTTACTTTTCAGCTGTTACTTGTTAACGTTCATTTTCATACATTCTGTTCGATTTTAGTTTAGACTGATCGCCCAAAACTGGCTCATTAGTGGTGGCTTAACCTACTTAAACATAACTACCATTAACTGCTCCAGATACTAATATTAAATTACTATGAGAAGTTGTAATATATGATATTTTAGTTATTATTGGTATTTTATATTGTTTTATCATTATGATTAAACAAAATTATTACAACACGCAATATTTAAAATAAATTATTTTTGTTTTACATTAATGTTTTTCATATATTTTTTATAGTAGATAATAATGTCGTCGGAATAAGTATTTTTCTTCCATAAACCGCACTACTATACTATAAATGTAAACAATTGTAACAAATGGCCATTAATATTCGGCTACTAATATTATATTTCTGTTATACGAACGACATATACACTCAATATGTCGTTCGTATAAATTGTTTACATTTATAAAATAAATTTAATTCGAGAAATTAATACGAAAGAAATTTGTAAAGTATTTTTATAATCAATACTATTTATAAGTAACGTTTTTGCGCATGAATGCGAAAATAAAAAGAATTATAAAATGCGAGTGAAGGAAAAGGAAAAATGGCCGATTAAAATCATGGTTGAAGCGATAAATTGTTAAATTAATTAATAAAAGAAGAAATGTTTTTAATCAAATTGAATATTAAAATAGTCATGTGATATATATATATAAATATATATATAAAACCATTTTTAAGAAATTTTTATGGTTTACATTTAAAACGTTATCCGTTTAATTAAACAACTAGGAAATTTATTAAAACAAAAATTTCTAAAATTACCATTGACAATAAAATAAACAGAAAAAACATGATTTATTTCCGGGAGAATATTTTTCGACTGTTACTTGTTATTAATATCGTTTTTGTGAAGTATTTTTATAATCAATACTATTTATAAATAACGATTTCGCGTATGAATGCGAAAATAAACTCAACTAAAAATAAACTCTGTGGGGGACTGTTTGTAAGAATTTGCAAAATTTTTTCTGAAATATTACCGAACGATCGCGGCACACCTTTTATTGAGTAAATTAACAAAAAAACATTAACAATTACAACATTCTTGTGGTTCGGTAGAGCACTGTCATTTCGCAGAATTTTTATCATAGCCGATTTTTCAGTTTTAGATTGCATTGATTCTTTCCTTTGTTTAATATTATCATGCTTTGTTTAAACATAATAAAAATCACACAGAATGTTGTAAACGTTACAATAAATTATTAATTAAATTTATGAATTATTCTTAATTGACTTCTGGCTTTTCGATAATAGTTTCTTAAGTCCCCCGTGATTAATCAGGTAAATTGTCAGGAATGCTCTAAAACGTGCACAACGTGAAAATCAAAAGAAAAGCAATCGGTGCTGTACCGCACGCTAAAATACACTCTTACATTTCGCACCCGATTTTCTCATAATCTCTTCCGGTTCCACTTCTGACACTTTACACATACTTTACTGTCTGCACGTAAACAGTGTAAATTTAAATTGACAAAAGTTTCCTTTAAAATGTAAATTTTCCGATATTTTTCGCAACTTTGGCAGCTTCTGATAACCCTTTAGCCTCAAACTTATTCTTCTGACAATTCTGACAGTCGGGCTTTGGCGTTGCTGGCAGCAATCGAACCTTTTCCACGCAAAATATTTCATGCATCGAGATATGTTGAGACCTATATAGCCAGCTTTCCGTCGAGCACAGACATATTAATGGTAACAGTATCGACTAGAGCGAGAAATAAAACCGCTAACGCCTTTCCTCCATCTCTTGTTACTGCCGCGACCGTGTGATCGGTAATAAACTACAAAAAGGGACATAAAAATTTAATTAATTATATTAGGACTACTAATATGGAATAATAAAAGTTTATGATGCCAGTAAATTATCGTGAACATTACTTAATAATGAAATATTGTAAAAATTCTATAACTACTATATTATTAATTCCATAAAATAATAAATACTGTTGACACTGTCGTCTCTGTTTTTATCGATATTGTTGTTTGTTATATTATTAAAGTGGTTGTGCAACAGTGAAAATTTATTATTTTAATTGTTTGTTGAAATTAACAATGATAATGACGCAAACAATGAAAATAATGTTGAAGATTAAGTTCATTTAAATTTAAATTTATGTAAATATAAATACTATGCGTAAATAATGTAAGTGTATAATAAATATTATTTCAATTAAGTTGTATTTATATTTTGTACTGGGCTTGCGCATCCCATTATATATTTTGACTAATAAACAATATATATATATATATATAAAAACTCAGCCATTTTGGCCTCGCAAGGGGCTGTGCCCCTTGACCCCTCTTGCTTTCATTTCTGTCTCTTTCTCTTCTATACTATGTATAAAATTATCAAAATTTACAACGTAATTCTTACTGGCATCAACACAAAAAAAAAAAACATAACCACAAAAATCCAATTCTAACATTTAACTTTCATTATATAAAATTAAGACATTTTTTCGTTACATATTTCATTACATAAAATTGTGACATTTTTTAAATAACAATAACAAAAATCCTATAAAATATAACAAACGTTACATAAAATTGGGAGATTATTTCGAATGGGGGGTAGACTAAGAATTACGTTGTAATTAATACAATTGTTGCTCGGAGCGAGATGTGAAAACCAGACTAATGTTAATTTCAAGTTACAAATTATGAAATTTAAATTTTTGATATTATGATTAATCTGGAAATACAAAAAAAAAACAGTTATTTCATAGTTTTAAGTTTTGACTTTTATCGGCAGTCCACATGACTGCACCATAGTTTTTTTCTGTAACAAACGAATCTAACTGTTCAACTTTTACACATACATATATCGCGTATTTCCGCAGGTGTGAGAGTTTTCATCTGTTTGTAAGATACAACTTCAGACATTGAAGGTTCTCGATAGATCGTACTAACGTTTAATAATCGTTTTCCTTTAAAATGATAATTTCCGCTAGAATATAATTCGATCGTAGTCGGTGCTTTAGAACCGCCTTCAGGCATGCATTTATCGCTCTTATGTAGTAGCATTACGTAAACTAAATATTTATTAAAACTTTATTGATAGATCCAGGAATTTTCCGAACTCGGGAATCCTAACCACTTGACTAGTGATTTTCCATCCTGACGTCTAATAACACATTCCATTAAATAAACGTTGGGGTAAGCTGCTTTTTACAATTCTTCCGCATAAAAAGTACCAACTAACGATTTACCGGTTCTATCTTTTAACGTATACGTCGTAGGGAAAGTAGAATTCACCGTATTTATAGTAAATAATTCGCCAATCCAGTTAGGAGTATAACCTTTCTCTAATAATTTCTTTTCTTTTTTAAAATAATAAAGCGTGAAATTTTTAAAAATCAGTCTAGTCAGTTTAATCAATGCTTACCTAATAATACAGCTCTTTACATATGTATATGAGTGTGATATAATTATATAATCGCCACACATAGTTTTTCATTTTTTTTTTTTCAGATTTATTTATTTTTATAAGCTTAAGTAGAAAACTTAAAAATTTCATTCTTTTCAGTTAAAAGTAAAAAAGAAGCATAAACTTTCATTTAAAAATATATAGGTATGAAACATTTTTTCAATATAATGTAATTTCACCCTTCCGGGAGCTTGAACGAAATATGAAATTCAAAATAATAACCATCGTAGGTAACATTATTTTATTTATTAATACAAAATATATTTTATACAAATTTTAGCAACTAAATTCATTGAAAATATATGTAAAACAAATCGAAAAGTTACAAGCAAAATTGAAAAAAAAAATTTTAAATCAAAACGAAACAAATAAAAAAATATTTTGAAAAAAATTATATATCGAAAATTTTAGGCATTTCACGATGATAAACGAAACGATCTTTAACTAATACGTATTCACTCGATTTGTCTAAGCTTTGCGAAATAGGATAGCCATGAAAATGTTGATCATAAAATAAATAAGGGCGTGATTTATGAGTCCTGAATGCAGCAGGCGGTAAATAATTATAGTAATCAATCATTTTTTCGCCAGATCCTACCAACGCTAATTCTGGCAGTGACCGTTGTAATAGCGGAATAATACTACCTTGTGTTGCTGTTTCCATAAATGGACAAACAATATAGCTAAATTATTTCTTCATCAACATTTCATTTCTTAATATGCATAGGTTTTTATCACTTTCAGCGTTATAGAATTGAATAATATCCAAAGTATTCTTGAACTGATGGTATAACTCTGCTAAAGGCGGGACGCCATAATCCTTCTCTGAGTTGATAATTTTGTTAGGTAAATTTTATGATTAGATCAAATCTGATATCCACCTCATATTTTTACAATTTCATCTCCATGCATGTAGCTCCGCACTTTTTCATTCATTTTATTCATAGTCTGTAAATCGCTTCCAAGATGGGTGATATCTCAAACTTTATAATCCCATGGTTTGTGATGATAATGCCAATAAGCCTTCACTTTGTCTCCTTGAAAGTGAGGCTTAAGCTCAGCTAACGCACGTTGTAATGCTTTATGCAAAGTATGAAGATTTTGCTTATTATCGAAACTGGTCATAACAAGTTCGGGAACTTCATAACGTCCATTTTCTAATGTAAATCGTTCAGAATCTAAAAAAAATTTGAGAGTTGCTTTCAGTGTATAAAAAGCAGTAGATATCATGAAGGTAAAATGTGAAAACATATCAAACAGTAACTTAATAAAACGTTTGAGTAAATTATAACTAATAGAAAACTGTTTAATACTGTTAGTTGTATACCAAGAGTGGATCCAGAGAGACATTGGGGGGGGGATTATATAATTACGTAATATTTTGTATGGTAGACAGTAAATTTGAGAAATACCTTGTTTCATAAAGAAAATCAAACAACGGCCTCTTTAGAAATTTAAAAATGTTTTAAAAATACATAACTATTATAGTTTAATTTAAATTTTGTTTTATTTTTAGGTGAAAGATAAAAAAAATGATAAAAATGGTAGTTTAGAATTTGAATAGTAAATTACTATAAAAAATAGAATGATAGTATTTTTTATTAGACTTTAATTCTTTTTTATTTTTGTTAGTAATCCGATCCGAATTGTTTGTCCGTGAGCAAGTAAAACAGATATTTATTTCTCATTGAACTATTTTTAATTAAAATTGCAATATAATTTAACCTTTTGCCGCATCACATTAAGAATGATTTAAAAAATTACAAAAAAAGACGGAAGTGTTTATTAGAGTACTTTTCTGATCTCATAGATAACAAATGATAATTTGATGCGTCCATTTAAGTTACATTATTTGATTTTCCTATCATTCCTATACTCTCCTACATCTATTCCTTTTTCTTTCTTTTTCCCGACTTTTCACTTAAATCCTTGCCGTTCAGTTATAAATCAGTCGACTTTACTTTATTTTATTTTATTTCAATTTATTTTATTTATTGTAATTTATCTTATTGTACATTTCAGCTTAAACCTACATTTCTTTCTTTATTACACACGCCCGGCATAATGTATTAACAGTTTATCCCCCTTACGTTAACCGCCATTTTGCGTTAAAAGCATAGAAAAGTTTTATTTTATTTTTTCTTTTGTAGAACTTTAATTTGTTCAAAATTATCTTTTTCTTTTCTTTTCACTTTTCAATGTTATTTTTATTGTTTTTATTACTCCATCGCTCGCGCAATTTCTGCGCATAGATGGAAATTTGTACAATAATAATAATAATAAACTATTTGATTTGATTTGATTTGAATATAAAAATTAAAAATAAATAAAAAAGACCAAAAAACGACGACCGTTGCATTTAAAGCAGAATAAAAACGTAACATTAATACTTTTACTAGAAAACAGTATTAAATATTAGTTATAATATGGATTTAATTATAACTAATATTTAATACTATTTTCTAGTAAACCTATTAATGTTACGTTTTTATTTTTTTTAAACCCAACTGTCATCGATCTTTTGCCTTTCTTATTTGTTTTTAATTTTTATTTTGTAATTTTAATTAAAAATAATTTAATGAGAAATACACTAACAAATATAAAAAAGAAATAAAATCTAATAAAAATACTATCTTTCTTACTATTTCTAAACTACCATTTTAGCTATAATTTTATAATTTCTTTATTTTTCACCTAAAAATAAAACAAAATTTAAATTAAATTGTAATAATTATGTATTTTTAAAACATTTTTACATTTCTAAAGAGGTCGCTATTTGATTTTCTTTGTGAAACAAGTAGGGGGAGTCAGACAAAATCAGGTCTAACTTCGGAATAATTCCGCGATTCATACTTTTTGATGAAACCTTTTGCATTCGCTTATTAATAGTGTTAACTAAAAATGCACTCTTTTAAAAAAGTGTGCTAATTATTTATTTGTTCAATAACAATGAAAAAGTGAGAAATTAGTTGCAAAATTGAATTTCTCTGATATTTATTCATGAAAAATTATAAAAATTGGTATATAGGGGTTTTCAAGGGTGCTGAATACGAATCTGATATCAGATTTTAGAAATTCAAAATGGCGGACTTAAAATGGTCAACAGACACGTAAAAATATTGGAAAATTACCTGAAAAACTAGATTTTTTGAGGTTAGCTAGGTACCGTTATCACGAATTTGATATTCTACTTAAAAAATTGAAAATGGTGGGTCCAAAATGGCCAATCATAATTAATTACATATGGAAAATTCATCACAAAAATTAAAAATAACTTTCTTATTTTTTTTCTAAATAATAATGTCATAAAATTTCTTCAAAAGTATTAATTTAGTATTTAAGAGGGGAAAAAATATACACAGCAATGTCATTGATGTATCTTTATCTGAAAGAGTATAAATTTTTAGGTTACATATTAGTATAATTTTATAGTGTATTTGAATCAAATGAAGGGTAAACAAATTGGTAACATTAAAAAAAATGTACACTCTCTTTTCTGATACACGTCTCGACACAGCTCGAATCGGAGGATTAATTAAAAAATTATTGCTCGCTCAATTCCAATTGAAAAAACAAATGTCATGTATGTTTCTTTTGTAAAATTTTCCGTTCTTTTGAATGACAAAAAATTTATTGGCAGAAAACCACTTTTTTGCATCTAAATTGTTAAATAAAAAATTTAACACACATTTTCTGGCGCGTGCATTTTGATGTTATTCTACACACTTTTCTGAACCCGCTTCATTTGGAATCATCGATCGGAGAATTTTTCCAAAGTGAAAATCTAATATGACTCACCTAAAGGTATTTTTCAAATCTACTGCCTATCGTAGAACATTTTACGAAATTATATAATCCCTCCCATGTCCTTTTGGATCCGCCCTTGATGTATATAAAAATATATATGATATTCGCTGTTTTTATTTTTTTTTTTTTTGGAAAGAGAAGAAAAATACACTCGGACGAAATTATAAATTTTATTTTGACTATGAAAAATTGCTACAAAAATATGATTTTTCTTGAGTATATAATAACAAAAATAATAATTGTGGTTAAATGAAGTATCATGAAATATAACCGAAATATAAACATAAAATTTCTTTTTTCAAAATTCAACATGTTCGATTGCATATTGCAAAATTTGTAAGTAAACAATATTTCAATATGTACATTAGAAATGCTGGATTAGGTCACCAAAATAAGTAAGGAATATGGTCTAGAAATCAATGTTAAGAAAACAAAATGAATAGCAGTACACGGACCAAGCGAGGCTAGGAATATTTCAAAAACGAAGTTAATAGTAAACGGTCAGAGCGTTGACAGAGTTACTAAATTCCAGTATCTTGGAGCCTGGTTCCATAAGGGAACCGATCAGTCCTTTGAGATAAGGTCACGCATAGAAATGGCAAGAAAGACCTTTTTAAATATGAAAAACCTAATGATCAGGAAGGATATCAATCTGCAATTACGATTGCGACTAATACAAGGCTATGAATGGTCGGTATTGCATTATGGTATAGAAAGTACGCTGGGAAAAAGGATAGAAGCGTTAGAAATGTATATATATCGCCGCATGTTAAAAATTTCGTATATAGACCATATAACCAATAAAGAAGTGCTACGAAGAATGGCGAAACGAACTAAACTACTACACAACATACGGTCTAGAAAATTGAAATATTATGGACACATCAACAGAAATCCAGAGAAGTATAGTTTGCTACAGCTCGTCATAGATGGTGCCATCGAAGGACATCGCAAACCAGGCAGAAGAAAGTTGTCATGGAGAGCAGATATGCGCCGCTGGTACAATCAGACAACTGCAGAATTAACAGAGGTGTCTAAGAACAATGAAAGATTAGCGCTATGATGATCGCTCGGAGATGGCGTAAAAAGAAGAAGAAGTACATTTGTCTAGAATTAAACGTTGTAAACATATATACATACTAGGGGATCGATTTTGATGGCCGCTTCGTGGCGCGTTTTTTCGGTCTTTAAACTGTATTATTTTGTAAATTTTCATAAAGTCTGCAGCGTTCACATATACTAATTTTTTTTGAAAAAAAAAGTCCACCAATAGGTCAATTAAAAAATTGGCATTTAGATTAAAATATCAGAAAAATTGAAACCGCTAGCAGTATAATATATGTGAGAAGAATATATTACATTTAATTCTTTTCGGAGACTTTAGCATGCAGGTTAAAAAGAAAATCAATACGATAAGCGAAAATCGAAATATATCGATACGTTATCCGAAATATTAGATTCTAATTACAGTTTAAAGGATTTTCTTTGTCAGTCGACTGCTAAAGAACAACACAATAATAATAATATACAAAGTTTTGTGGATAGTATAAAAGAAATATTTAAAACAATACGTATCACTGTTATTTGCTGGAGTGCGATGATGGTTGACTTAGTATTAGTTCACTACGTTTCTGATTCTCGAGATCAATTTCAAATAACTCGACAAAATATAGCCTACTTATGTATAATTTCGGTGAAATATAACGACAAAATTAGCCACGCAGTATTAAGAAAAGAGAAAGTGATATCTCATTAATAAAAAAGAATTTCTTCGCAATAGCCAGATATTTTTTCATAAATTCATAAACCGTATAAGTTCATAGATTTCAATAATGAATTTTTTATATTTAGCACACTAATTCAATATACATAAATAAATAAATGTTGTCAGAAATAATATATTATTACATTAACTCTGTTCACATAGAAACGTCTAGGATATAATGTTTTATAATCATAGTTTAAATATTTAAATTTTAGGAATTGCTACGTTTCCATTGTAACTAACATTGATAATTTTTGTTATGTTTTTTTAAAATTTTGGATATTTCATGTTTTTCTTATGTTTTAATG
Source organism: Icerya purchasi (assembly GCA_039619475.1). Taxonomy (NCBI): domain Eukaryota; kingdom Metazoa; phylum Arthropoda; class Insecta; order Hemiptera; family Monophlebidae; genus Icerya; species Icerya purchasi. The sequence goes on from CM077115.1 coordinate 179,234,340, forward strand.
AAAAAAAAAAAAAAAAAACTGTAGCTGTTATGAAGGCTGTTGACTTTTTTCTTATTTTTCTCCCACGACTGTAATACTTCGGATGCATTAGATATAAAGCAAAAAATAGAGAAAATGTCCCTACTTCCATTCTATAGCAGCTGGAGATATACTTTTTTTTAATTGACGTCTTTTCGCCTTTATAATGTGGAAATAAATAAATGGGCAAAAATTTTAAAACTTAAAGAATCAAATTTTAAAAATTCGGATTGTGGGTTGAACGAAATTATTAATCTCTTCATTAGATACGGAGGAATTTTTTACTCTTAAAGCAATATCAGCATGAATAAAACGTCTTTTTTGGAATTCAATTACGTATAAAATATAAACCATTTCTCTGAAAATTTCACCTGCCTTTCAAACTTTTAATAAATCATTTAATTTTAATTGGAATATCCAACAATATAAATGTGGACAATCGATATGATATTGTTTTTCATTTAAATTTTATTTTATTTCTATCCAATTAGGATTACACGTCATCGTAATAAAAAACATTGGTTTACCTAATCTGGCAACAACTGCCATACCATCCTGATATTTTAATTGCATATGACGTGGACCATGTGTACATGAGCTTGGAAGATAAATTTTTTATGGTTTTGGACCTCCTTCAGCTGCAATACATTCGTCTATTTCACTTCAAGTAGCCATTCTTAGGATTTTTATTTGATTAAATTTAATAAACCGTAATTTTTCTTCTTCCACCTTATACCACATGTCAACAAAGTTTTCTTGCCATAATCTATCTAAACGCATAAAACGTAATTCTGAAAATAACAAATATCTGTAATATTTTGTCTGAGATATTTTTTTTATTTTTATTATCTACCATATCTATTGACCAACCAGCTGAACCATATGCAGAGAATTGTCCATTATATAAGGAAACGATTAGAAATTGAGGAGATAAAGAAGGCTAACAAAGGAATTATATTGAGAGGGGAATGCAAGAATGGCATGGACGCTATAAGGAGTGGGAATGCTAAGGCGCAGAAGATTAGAATACAGGGTAGCACATTCGGAGGAAATAAAGGGGCATTCGAACAAGACGTGATTAGCATCGCAGGTATAATTGAGCTCTGGAGGATCAAAAGGACACAAAGGTGATTGAACAAAAGAAAAACGGAAAAGAGAAGCCGGAAGCAGACTATGATTGAACCGTAGGCGAACTATGAAGGAAATAATCGAACGGCTAAAACAGTTGTTACGCCGGTTTCATCAATACTATAAATATCTTTTGCTTCAAACTGGTTTTGCCTCATAACTTCCATTAAGTTATCAAAAAATAGTTTAATATTATTAGTATTAAAACTCGTAGCTCTCGACAGACTTGTAGCTTCAGCAAAACGAATTGAAAGCTTCGAATTACGTTTCATGAAACCTTTAAACCGGTCTACTTCTGCTAGGCGATTTATAATTCACGTTTCTGGTACATTAATTGAATACTTTATGGCCAATTCATATGCCAGTTTACGTATTTTTTTGGACGATAATCCATAAAATACTTTAGCCGTCCTAATAATATATGCAGCAAAAAATTTTTCCTTCTCTGGGTTGAATACGCGTCTTACGCATCGGTAACCCTTGGTTTCTTCAGTTGCTTTTTTTTGTTTTATAACATATCTACTCAAAGAGACATGGTTCAAATCTAATTTTTCTGCAGCAGATCGTATAGAGAGATTGTTGTCAACCATTTCCCTATATGCTTCTGCATATTTAGATATAGGTTGTGAATCATAATTTGTTTTTCCATATTCATGTTAGTTTTTTTTTATACTTCATATTTTTTTTATGTCGAGCAACACAAAACTCGTCCTTACATCAATTTTTACGGCCACGATGACGTTAAAATCAAAATTCATTTTACTAGATTTTAAATGATGTCGTAACTTTTTGGCTTCCCATTTAAAATTATCTTTTTATAGTTTTTATACTATTTAATAACATTTTTGTCAATTATTTTTATAAACAATACCATTTACGAGGAACAATTTCTCGTACGATCGCAAAAATTAACTAATTCAGAAACGAACTATGTGGAGAAATAAGGGAAAAGAGCTTGAAGAACACATAACGTATAATTTTATACTTTCATTTACTGTTTTAACTGTCCCCATGGTAGATAATTTAATAAGATCATCGTATTCTCTAAACTGACTAAAATTTTTACAAATACTAATAGCACTATCAACAGATAAAACATTAGAATATATAATAAATATTTTAAAAATCGGATATTTATTTTATTTTTCGGTGTATCACAATTATAATCGCAGTACACAATTTTTCAAACACAACGCTAAACTCATTTAACTATTCTATACGTGGTTACTGCCGGTTTTAGTTAATGAACGAGTAGTAATTGCAAACTATATGTTCGAAACAATTCATATCAGTGTTCACATGAGTAAAAAAAAATACTGGTAGTATTATTTTGGAGAGTGTTTCAATTGTCCCCAGTCTCCCCTACATGACGATGAGTTTTTCGAATAATTTCTTCAAATGCCAAATGTGATCGATTTCCCTTTCTTTCTCATTAATTCTATTCTCTTCGTCAAACTCTCTCTTTAAATTTACAAATTTTTCCTTTATTAGTCCCTACATCTTCTCTTTCAAGTCGACTACCTCAATTTGGTCCGTTCTGTGGAGCATGGTTTTAAAATTATCAATGTTTAGATTTGTATTATTATTTATTTTTTCTTCCTTTGGTTCTTCGAATTTTTTATTTAGAAATTCCATCAAACTGTTCATGTACATTTTAATTTTAAATTTTGGGGCTCCCATATTTTCCACATATTCTAGCGGTTCTATTGCATTATTTAAAAAAGGGAATGACCCTCCAGCTACCATCGAAAAGGCTGTGGACTTTTTTTTTAGTTTCCAGTCTTACCGCTTTCAGAGTGTATCTTCCCAAATTTTGGTCCCTAAATATCAAAATATTTCGAATTTCTTATTTTTCCTGTATTGTGAAGACCTTAGTGTGCAGGATAATAAGAAAATCAATACGGTAACTCATATAGATCAGGCTGAAGAATTTTTTAAAAAAATTTTCTTGAAACATGATTTTCAAATTTTTCAAAATTTGAGCACTCTAATTCTGAAATTTTGGGGGTCTCGTATTTTTCCTATATTTTAGCGATTGAAACACATCATTTAAAAAAAAATTGACTTCCCAGCTACTATGGAAAGGGCTATGGACTTTTTTTTAGTTTCCGGGGTTACCGCTTTAAGCGTGTATTTTCCAAAATTATGATTCCTTAATATCAAAATTTTTAAAATTTTATATTTTCCCTCTATTCTGGAGACCATAGTGTGCAGGTTAAAAAAAAAATCAATACCGTAACTTATACAGAATCGGCTGTAGAATTTTTTTTTTAAATTTTTCTTAAAACTTGATTTTTACATTTTTCAAATTTGAGCCCTTTAATTTTAAAATTCTTGTGGTTTTGTATTTTTCCTATATTCTAGCGGTTGAAATACATTATTTAAAAAAAAAGAACGACCCTCCAGCTGCCATGGAAAAAGTTGCTGACTTTTCTTTAGTTTCCAGTATTTCCGCTTTAAGCGTGTATTTTCACAAATTTTGGTCCCTATATATCAAGTTTTTTCAAATTTTTTATTTTTCCTATATTCTGGAGACCTTAGTGTGCAGGTTAAAAAGAAAATTAATACCATAAACCATACAGATCCGGCTGTGGAATTTTTTAAAAGTGTTTTTCTTAAAACTTGATTTTTACATTTTTTGAAATTTGGGGCCTTTAATTTTAATATTTTGAGGATCTTATAATTTTCTTATGATCTGCCGAAGAAAATACGTCGATTAAAAAAAAAGTTAGCTCTTTACTTACTATATGACGGTCTGTGCGATTTTTTTTCTTGCAGCTTTATATGATAGATATAGGAAAAAGTATACTACACAGTTTTCGTTTATTTAAATACACATAATAAAAAATAAATAAAATTAAAAAAAAAAAAAAATAGCCTTTTATTTATGCACTAAAAAGTACAAAATAACTTTATTAGTGTGTAACTACCAGATATGCGTCTAACATTAAAATCTGAAACTACAAAATATATTCTGAAAAATAAAAGCGGGGCCGCAATTACAATAATATTCGGTGTGTACGGTATTGTGATGCACAACAATGGAACAAAATTAAATAGTGATTGTAGTTTTGGCTTAGGATGTATTATAATATTAATATTTAATTATTAATCTGCGGCCCCCGCTTTTATTTTTCAGAACATATTTTGTAGTTTCAGATGTTAATGTTAAGATGCGTATCTGGTAGTCGCACACTAATAAAGTTATTTTGTACTTTTTAGTGCATAAATAAAAGGCTATTTTTTTAAATTTTCTCTATTTTTTAGTCTGGACTTTTTTACTATGTATTTCAATAAAAAACAATAAATTTATAATTGTGCTTTATTTTGCTTTATTTTATTCAATATCTTGATTATAGGACATTTACGGAAATTTGTGTTACATTTTATTGTTAAATAATGGATCGCATTTTTTCAATTACATTGTCTTTTGTTTTTCATACAATACATACGGAATCCTCAGTACATGAAATACAATGTTTGACTAATAGCGATCTTTCCATTGATGTATCACATGACCGAAAAAAAAAAATTTTTTTGAAACTTTCGAGCTTTCGGCGCCCCAAGGGTCTAATTTTAAAGTTGAAAACCCAGATGTTGCATAATATTGTATTGTCATCTATAACAAGTATTTCTGCAAAAGGACACTTTTTTAATTTATCGAGAAGTAGGTGAAAAATCGCTCGCAAGATTCCCCCCAGACAGACAGAATGGCAAAGCGAGTTAAATAATAGGCTATAATAAGTACGAGTCAGCAATAAGCATGTAAATAAATGAAAATATACCACATTTGAAAATTTAATTAACAAGTCGTATGAAAAGGATTTTTCAATATGAATAGCATAAATGAAAAATAAAATTATAGGATTACTTCCGAACGATATAATGTTAAATTATCAAATAATGTATGGAATGTAATAGATCGTGGGACGCGTGCAGAATGAAATATGAAAATATACATTAAAAATCGAAGTCTAAAATGAAATGGTTCGTAAATATATTTATATTATAAAATTTTAATGAAAAAAATTTCAAAAATAATAACTGAGCGGTGGGTAATAATATTTGAAAAGAAATTAAACCGATTAAATTTTGCAAACTTCAAATGTGATATATATGATACGTATAAGTAAAAAAAATTTCAAGTACTTACTGAACAGAGAAAAGATCCGGAAATAATGTAAAATTGCTTTGAGTATCTTCCTGAACCGCTCTCCTTGTCCAAGCAACACGAACTAAAAAAAGATAACATTAGTACAACGAAAATATTTAAGAAAAAAAATTGATAATATAAAATAACACGAAAAAATTTCTGACAATTTCAAAACATGTGTGCGGATGGATATAACAAAATTTAAATCATAATGTTTCAAAAGTATGACAATTTATACTTATTTCCTTTTAACAGGATGGTAGGCGCTGTTTTCGCAGTCGTCGCCATAATTATTATTAATTTTTCATAATTAAAAACTATAAATTTTGCTTTGTAGTGATTGAGAAAGTCATTGAACTTTCGGATAATTCTTTACGGACGCTAAGCGCTGTGTTTTATACAGTTGTGGTGCTTGGTGGTTCTAACTGATTTTTAAACATCCCGTGTTTCTTCTTCCTTAATTATTTGTAGCCAGATTCCTTTGTCCGTTTGTACTGTGGGCTCTGTAATTGAAGACGTGGCCATAGTATGGGACATCTAACTCCTTTTGCTTTTACTTTCGGCAATGTCATTCCTTTTCTTTATCAGGATGCATATGTTTGGCATTTTTCGACGTTGATTGTCATTGTTTCTCCATCCTTGGTACAGCGTTTTTTGTCACATTCCATTCCTTCTTACTCCTAATTGCTACTATGTACACGTGTTGATGGGTAATCGCCTATTATTGGCAAGCCCAGAGAAAACCCAAACAAGAACAAAAAAAAAGAAAAACACAGTTTCGAAATAATTTTGTGTGTGGGCTGCAAATTAAAAAAAATTCTAATAATTCCACACGGGTAATAATTTTTATAACGTGTAAAAATAATCCCCTTTTAAATTTTACTAATAATATACGAAAAAATAATTTCTTTTGAGGAATTTATATAGTAAATCACATATAGACAAACGCGAGCACATCATTTAACAAAATAATACTTAAAATATGACAAATATTATACGAATAATATACGCAAATAATAAATAATGAAAATCGTGATAAATTGTAAATTGTAGTTTAGTTTGAGTATATTATATAAGGAAGAGGATGATGAGTAAAATTTAGCGAGAATAGTGATAAATATGAATATAAATAGGACGTAATATAAAATCTATGAATATGTACTTTTAAATGACGTACAATAATACAAACGTCTGAATTAATAATATTGAAAGGAACTTTCGGAATATGTAATAATCTGTGAATAATAGATGAGGAAAAAAACCAATGCGAGAATGTTTACTTACTGATATATTTTTTTTTTCAGAAATTTTTCAAAAATTTACGACACAGTGTACTGTTCGAAAAATACATTCCGCCCAGGTCAAAAATCGAATTAACATAGCGTAAAGAAATTTACATCACCACTTCTGAATTTAAATATTAATAGGAATAAATAAAAATTTTAAATTAGCTTGAGGAAAAATATGTTATGGGTATCCTTATATAATTTCATATTATTAGATCTATGTTGTAAAATCTTCAAAATATGTATTACGAAAAGTGGTAAAAACCAAAAAAAAAAAAGAAAAAAGTTTTTTGTCATATCCATTCCTAATTTGATAAAAATGGAAATAATTAAATCCAATTTCGAAAGATATTATATGACGTATGAAAGTAAAATATGTAGAAATAAAAAAATCTCTGGATTATGTATATTCTATGGCGGATCCACGGGGGCGGGGGGGATAGAGGACATCCTGGGTAAGTATGTTTCAATTCTTATAGTTTCGAAAGAAAAATACACTTTGTATAAAATTAATAAAATATCCGGAATAAAATTAATAATACTAATATATATTAAAAATGATTCCTTACTCGTCTTACAAAATTCTCCGGTACATACGTCTGTAAAATCTATTATGAAAAATTATAATACCGAAAATAAATTAAGGTGTTTGAGAAAAAAATGAATTTTATGGGTATTAAATGAAATATGTAAATGAATGGAGTGAAAAAAAACTACGGTAAAAAAAAATTTTATTTCGGAATTTTTTTAAAAAGTTGAGCAGTGAGTACTACGTTAAACGGTGAATAATTAAAGCTGTAAATAAAAAATTTCATAACGCGTAATAAAATATCGAGATCATATATAAAAATAAATTTTTGTAATATTTATCGTAGGGTGAATGAACAAAATAATTTGAAAAAAGAATAATTACGGTCTTATATAAAAATTTCGAAGCTTGTAAAATTATCTGGGTACTAAAACAAAATAAATGGAATAATTTAAAAAGAATAATAATTAGTGTATATATAAAAAAACGAAATAATTAAATAAAAATATAAATGTATTATATAACTTACCGAAATAAATAAGATGAGCGAAGAATAAAGATGGCAAAAATAAAAACTTTGAATAACATAAACTTGAAACAGGATAATCCTCGCGGAGAAAAAAAGATGATCACTCGAAGACTCTTGAGTTTCAACTGATCGTGCCGCTTAAATTCACAAATGCTCTATATCTTCATCTTCGCGATTCTATCATCATTATCATAAGCTTTGACGAAAGTGTTTTTCAATAATGGACTTAGATGCGTCATTAAAATATCATTTATTTGACCAATTTTTGAGTATTCAGGCAGCTGAAACAACGCTTCTATATTTCTATTGTTGGTAGCGATCATTTTTTAACAATAGTCTTCTCATGCTACCTCGTTAAGGATGTTTTACCGCTTTTTTTCCGTTTTACAGTTTATTACAATGTAGCGGTCATTTAATTAGTTATCCATCGTGACATTTAAAGAAAAAGGTTGCTTTTAGACGATAATTTTCGCGAAATATCGTTTACCCACGCTGACCGTTAGCCGAACAGGATCTTTGTCAACCGCTATTTTTTTTGTTGTTTTTTACCACACGCGTGATGCATGTAAATATACATTCCGGTATCTGTGAATATTATTCTGACAGTTTTAAACTAATTTTTTGCAATGTTAATGGTTATTTAATGGATATTAGTGGAAATTTTTCGCTGTAAAGTCCTATTATAACCGAACATATACGCGTTACCCCAGGGATCTGTACCGGTTATCGCGGTTCAAAGGTTGTTTTGTATTAGCACTTTGTACATTTACACGGGCGTACACTCACATATACATTCGAGCAATGTCGTACCGATACGTTTCTACACACCTTTTCTCTATAATAACGAAGACTGTTGTTCATAGATGGTTCTACATATATGAAAATATACACGCAATAAAAATTTACAAATAAAAATATAAAAATAAAAAATGTAAGAACACGGAAATTTCATTCAAATTTTAGATTTTAGACATTAAGATTCGAACGTTTTCGATGTTCTTTAAGAATTAAATCCAACATTGCCCGTAAGAAACAAGTAATTTTTATTACCATTCCGATATTTAATTAATTACTCGATCGGATAATTTTTAAAATAAAAATTAAAAATAGAAACGTATGCCAGCGAATAAAATTAAGTAAGACGATAGTTGTGACGTGTGCTTTTGTGACGTTAGTGTTTACAATTACTACATACTCGGTGGTAAATAAATAAATAATAAAACGAAAAATTACAAAAGATTTAAGGAAGAGAAATTTTTAGAGCTGTTGAAAAATAAAATATGTACTTATTTTTGAATATTTATTCTCTGAATTTATAAAATCACGATCGGGCGGTAAGCGTTGATTAGAGTAATTTTTGAAATTTCAATACTTACGCTCAGAATTTTCTTGAAATCGTTCTAATAGCGTTTGTAGGTCGTTACGAGCGAAGTATTTTCGCTGTGGCTGCGGCTAAGTATACTTGGGGAAAAAAAATATATCTTATGAAAGATCAGGCAAATTTTTTAATTTGAAAAATAAAAGAGCGTACCGGTTTGCAGGACAAATTCTTTATTTTGACATGATTAATGATTTTAAATGACGAAAATGATTTTATGAGCAAGAAGTAAATTTTTCTCTCTCACTGCTATACCGAATAGTAGATGAAATAAGAAACTGGCGAGGATCAGAAATTATTACATTTTCTATCGCAAGTTTTATAATTCACACCTCATGTGTACAGACTCATTAAACGCGGTCACATCCATTCAAAATTACAATCTCCTCACTAACACCTAATAGCCAACGAAATTATTCGCACTCTTTGTAATACAAGTATCCGTGTCTCGTTCGCACGGATGCCATCACACGTTGGAATTCAGGGAAATTCATTCGAGGATACTGCGGTAAAGGAAAGCTCATTGTTTTTTCCGGTACCGAACATTGAAATACCGCCCATGAATCTTAAAGCTCATGTAACAGCTGCGCTCAATTTGGATACTATTCAACCATGGAAAATCTCATTATTCACTAATCGAAGGAATGAAATCGTTGTCACAAGACTCCGCCTAGGTCACTCCAAAATCACTCATAGTCATCTCCTATCCAGACAACCTATCCCGCTATGTTCCAATTGCAATTTTCCTGTTACAATCCAACATTTACTTGTCAGCTGTCCCACCTGTAATTCATACGGAGCATAAATTCTCTAGTTGTCCGAAATCCTGTCTGATCGTCACAACAAACTTGAACGCCTCCTACGTTTCCTCAAGATTACTAACCTATTCCACTCCATCTAACTCTTACCTTGTCCGTGCCTCTGGCCTAGGCGGCAGTGCATGTTAATCAAAGAAGAAGAAGAGAAGAAGAAACTGGCGAGCAATTTTAGGAAATGATTATTCAGCATATTTGCAAATCGAAAGCAGTTCGGGTTTCGTTGAACATACGGCATACAACACGTAAACATAATATTTTCACATGCTGATATTTACTTATCCGATTTGGAACAAAATTATTATTGCTTGGCAAACACGTATATCATTTTTTTAAATTCATAGCAAAATCTCACGATATCGAAATAAAGATCTTTTTTTTTTTCTTTTTTTCGGGGGGGTCGCCATTTTGGACATAACCAGTGGGCCAAGTATATTTAATATAATCTGTGTATAAATGGTTGTAGTGTTCTTATGAAATGTATGTTAGTTATAAAATTATTGTGTGTGAGTGTAGTGGGTGTTTAGCAATAAACACAGATTTTTCTTTTTTATAATTTATATAAGTTGTAAGGGAAAGTAACGATGATGTTGGTACATAGTCACCGTTACATTATTTTAATTAACTTATCAAGTACACAATTAATACAAAATTATATTTAAATTAAATACTATACGTAACAGTGTTTATGTATATAAAAATATCTATATCTATATGTGTATGTATGTTGTTAGATGTGTTGTATATTTACAGGTGTTAATCAATGTATTATAAGTGAATATTGTCACTCGGTTTTGGGATAATTTTCCTGGCCAGTTCATGAAAGTAGTTGACAGTTTTTTTTTTGAATTTCCGGGGGTTATTACAAATGAAGTATTTATGTTAACGTTATATTTTCCACGGATGTCGCTCATTTTTTTACAAGTGTAAATAATATGGTAAATATCATTAATGAAGGGTTCCCCGCAAAGTTGGCAGTGAGGAGTATTGCTTAACTGAAATCTGAATAAATAGCTTCTAAGGTTGCCATGACCAGAGAGTAGTCGGGCATTAAAGAATGTTATTTCAAGTAATTTCAGTTTATTTCTGTTGCTTATGCTGGGAAAGAAATCATAGGTTTTACGACCGGAGCTTTCATTATCCCCACGGGTTTGCCAAATATTCGAGATTTCTGTATTTACTTGTTTTTTTAATAGTTTTATCAGCGGAGTTGGTACTAGTTTGTTTATAATTTCTGTATCTGGTAAGAATTTTATGGAAGTTACTTTTTCCAAATCTTTTGTTATCCGATATTCTGTTACTATGGCTCGACTTATCAGAAATAAGTCTGGGGGGAGGGGGTATATTGGCTAAGACGCAAGCTGCAGAAGTAGGGGCGGTCCTATAAAGAGATGAAATATGTAAAAGAAATTTTCTCTGATGGCTTTTAACCAACAGAAGTATTCTCTTGTTAATGTAGACACAGGTGCCATTACCGTATATATTGCTTGAACTATTCTCTTATATAAAATAATTCTTTCTTTATGTTTCATCCCGTAGGTATTGGGAAGAATTTTCCTTAAATTACCAACAATACGATTACACTTGGCATTAATTTCATGTAAATGAGGCTTAAATTTTAATTTGTGATCAATCAACACACCTAGATATTTTAATTGTTCAACAAGTTGGAGAGGTTGTCTCGATATAATATTGAGTTGTTTTAATCTATTTGACAGTTTTTGGTCACCGAATATAATCGATCTGCATTTGTCTGAAGAGAAGGTTAAACCTAGTTCACCAATTAAACTTTTTCCAGCTTATCACAAATAATTTCAATTTTTTTGATGTCTGTATGCTGTGTTAAGGTAAAGGATACGCAAAGATCATCCGCATAGGAGATCAGTGTACAGTTTATATTTATTTAATTACCAATATTCTCCAATTCTTTGTGTATTTTTGAATATAAGATATTCCAAAGTGTAGGGCCAAGACTGATCCCTGTGGAACGCCACAGATTAATTTTTTATTCAAAACTGTATTATTGATTTTGAGGTGGGCATTTCTAGATTGAAAGTAATTTATAATAATATTGATTATGGATGGCTTTATCTAATTGGATTGAAGAATTTTAATTATGGAGGACCACCTGCAGTTATCGAAAGCACCTTTGATATCAAAGGAGACAACAAAGGCAGATGCACCACCATCAATCGTTTCATTGATGGATGAAATTAAGTGGTATATCGCACCTTCAGCCGACCTGGAGGCACGAAAACCGTACTGATTATTGTGAAGTACATTTTTGCTTGAAATTTCTTCCAACAGAAGACTATTAATGACTTTTTCATATATCTTCCCACAAGAATTTAATAAAGAAATTGGCCTGTGTGCTGTTAACTGAGATGTATTTTTGCCGGGTTTTTGCAGCAAGATAATGTTAGCTGTTTTCCAAACAGGAAGAAAGATTTCAAGACTTAGACATTTGTTAATTACTGTGTGGAAGAGTTTGTGATATTCCATGTTTAATTGTTTGATGATTTTGTTTGTGATTTGGTCCTTTCTTGATGCTTTATTATTGTTTAATTTTTTGATTATTATGGCACTGTCGAACTCATCGGTTATAAGATGTTCATCTGAGTTTGAAATTTCTTTTGTTAATTCACTGTCCGCTTTTAGGGAGAAGAAGTGGTCGAGAAGATCTATGATCTATTCATTCTATTTAGTTGCACTTATGCGTTTATAACTTTACTGTACCTTTGTATACTGTTAATGTTATTGGTATTATTATATTAGACTAATTAAATAAGTTAAATGGATTTAAATATTATTTTATGCGGTAGAGGGAATACAAATTTAGTACATAGTAATTACAAATATAAAAAATCATGATAATAGAAATAACGTAATAGTTAAGTATTGGGCATGTACTGCGAGCAAATTTTGTTCCGAGTTTGGAAACAAACGGAGAGACAACCGAAATATTTTTTTGTTTTTGTTATTCATTTTATTTATTTTGTCTTCTTTATTTTATTTCCAATATTTCATGAGTAGTAAATTAAAGTATAGTACCATTCATTTTGCTCGTTTTATTATTAGTTTGTTTCTGGTTAATTTCCATTTGTTAATTATTTCTTTTCTATTATATTGATTTTTTTATTTAGTCTCGTTTTAATTATCCATTCTGTTTCTTTTCTGTCACCTTCACGATTTCCTGATCAGCTGAACTTTTTGTTACAAACAGCTCTTTTCAGGGCAACTTTTGTGTTACTTTACGGAAATATTTTTTGTTGTATTTTATTAATTATTTTGTTCCGCTCGCGGTACAAATATGTCTATGAAAAGCACGCACAAAAAAAGTAAGCACTTAACATTAACTTTCTGCAGTCGGCATCGAATTCAAGTTTCAACAATAATTAAAAACTAGTTAATGAGTACATGTAATAGTATAATCATTCATTTTCGGTAAGCTGAGTAATGAACATTCACTCCACTTTTGTTTCCGGTTCTAAAAAGTTAATGTTGTTAAGATTATAAGATTGTTAAGTATATTACCCCGAAATATATTGCTTTTTATCTAATTACTTTTTATTTTTAGTGCAATTTTCTTTTTTAACTTTTACAACAGACTTTGAGGTCGGTATCAAGTTTTTACCGGCGGTATGAACAAAGAATCATTAAAATCAGTCTTACGAATTTCCGAAAAACGTCAACTTTAGATAAGATATAAGAAAAATAACCCGGATCGTAGACCTCACTTACTTAATTACTATGCGAGAAGGATATTTCGATAACATCGGAAAAGCAAACGACTGTATTTATAGATACAATGCTTAAAAACAAATATTTGATCATAGTAATAGCAGGAGGTCTTGTAGAAATCTGTTAAAACATCATTAATCTTTTTTATATACGTTTTTAGATAGAAATAAGATTACAAATAGGAGAACAAGTGTTTACCTGGTTTATGAGCATTATCGTTGGTATTCTCTATGAGCGCGAAGGTAACATTGGCGTAACGTGCATGGGAATTGAAAATAGAAGCCACTGAAGCTGTAGCTTTTAATGGTAGTTGTTTAAATTAGTTTCGTGTTGTGTTTTGTTTAATATGAATGCATGTGTGTGTGTGTGTGTGGTTTATTCGGCCAAAAATGAGCGGCGTTGGTCATGAGAATGTAATATTTCTCGTGATGGGAATTCAGAAAGCTTACCCATTCTTCAAGTCGCATCAGCGAGAGAATGGATTAGAGCTGCATTAGCTGTAATGGAAATCGAATTAAGAGAGATTATTCGAATGTTATGTTTCACTTTAGTCAGGGAAAACAAACACACGTTAGAAAAACCGAATTACCCCCATTATACTTATTTCAAATTCTGTAATGTGTTAGAAAAAGTTATTACAATTAAATTGAATTAAAAATGTATTAAGAAGATTTGCAGTCATGTAAGAATAAAACAATCGATGAAACATACAAAATTTAATAATTAGCGAGTATGGTTTGGGTCAGCGTAATGAACGAGGGGAACGCTTGCTTCATTTCGCGATCGATAACAAATTAACAATAACCAATACCATGTTCAAACATCATACATGCAGACTTAACACATGGAAGATACCAGGTGGCCAATACAGGAATCAGATTGATCAGTAAACGTTGGAGGAAATCATGTAAAAATACAGTAGTACGTTCTGAAGCAGTATGTGAAAGTGATCACAAGGGTTCGGATTTTGCATATAATGTATATTTTTTTTGCTTGTAGCTAACGCGCTTTGATACTTCGTATCTATGCGTTTCAAGGGTTGTAGATTCGAAATACACTAATTTAATAGTACATATAAATGCATATTTCGGACGTTTCGTGCATATTTTACATATTTTGGGGATTTTTACGGTTATTTCTCATAACCACATGTAAAGAAAACACTAACATATTTACACACATACACACAAAATTATATATTCAAAACGATAAGGTCGAAGCAAATGCATGGAAATTTTAACTTTAATAAAAAAACAAGGTTATCATTGTTTTATTTTTTGTCAAGTCTGTAGTTGGATGTCGTGCCACGCTGTTTGCGAAACTACAAAAAAAAAAAATCTATTTCTCCTTGTCGACTGTGTGACTACCATTGTTCTACCTCTTTACGGATAGGATACCTTACTGCAAATAAAAAAAACAGGGTGGCCACCCAATCTGGAAACCGGAAATAAGCCTAGAATTTTGAAAATCGGGAAAAAAAGGAAGAAAAGCTAAAAGCGATATTTTTAATAAGAAAAAAATCATTTGAAGCGAAAAATTAATGCATTGTTTGATGTGCTTTACTCGAAATATATAAAATATGCTACGACGGTCAAGTATTATCAATAGTAACAAAAAATTCCATTCTTTTTTTTCTACAATTCTAATAATCGGGAAATCAGGAGGATTTGAATCAGGAAAACTGAGAATAAACCGAGAATTTAAAAACTATATTTCAACTGCCACCATGAAAAATCTTTTCATTTCCTTTATAAATGAAATGAAATAAATTTGAACAGAGTATTCACTTTCCGACCTTTTAGAATTTTTATATTTATATTGTTAATTGCCTAAGTTGAACAATAGTGTCGGCAAACAAAAACAAATATTGTTGACGATCTTTTTCACGCTAGTATGTGACTGATGCTAGTTAAAAGTATTACACCATCTTCGACCTTGTGATGGATAACTGTCCTCTGAACCACGCACCGTATATATACATATACACACACATATACACTTGCACACACAACTTGTGACAAATGTTAACTATTGTTAAAAAAGGTTAAAAAATAGATTTTTATTCAAATTCACATAGGAGATGATTGACGTCAAAAATAAATGGGATAAAAGAGGAACAACCTCTAGTAAGATTCTTGTAATATAACGTGAAAAAATAAGTTCTTTGAAGATCTTTTCCATGCAATAGTGTCGCTTCAGGCATTAGGGAAACTCCATAAATTATCTACATAATGTAATAATTTTTTAAAAGAATATTTTTAAAATAATATATATTATCTGAAGGTATATAAAAAAAAATTGTTGATCAATGATTTTTAAAAATATATTTGAAAAGATTAAAAATATAATAATCAGATTTATTAGTTTTTTTATTTTATTTTATTGATACAATCTTAATTTACAATTAAATAAGTATCTACTTTAGTAAAAAGCAACAGTCCATTGACCACTGCTCTTAACATATTACATATTTACAATAGATAATAATTACGATCATACATCTTATATCCTGTATATATTAATTACAACATAATTCTTAGGCTACCCCCCATTAGAAAAAATGTCTCAATTTTATGTAACGAAAAAATGTCTTAGTTTTATATAATGGAAGTTAAATGTTTTTGTGATTATGTTACTTTTTTTGTGTTGATGCCAGTAAGAATTATGTTGTAAATTTTGATAATTTTATACAAAGTATAGAAGAGAAAGAGATAGAAATGAAAGCAAGAGGGATCAAGGGGCACAGCCCCTTGCGAGGCCAAAATGGCCGAGTTTATATATATATATATATATATATATATATATATATATATATATTACACACATATTGCGGAGTCAAATCTAATGGATGGCGTCGTTTAAGGCGCCTTACGTCTTCTCCGGTGTTATGAAGTCGAACCATCGACTATTGTTTGTAAAATTATGCTTTGCCTCGCCTGAATTTTTGCACGATTTGAGTTACTAGTACAACCTCAGAGTTGTATTCCGTATGTCTATATCGGCATAATGATTTGACAGTACAGAATGCATTTATGTCGAACATCCACTGGCGATCTCCGATCTATCAACCACTGTAATTGTTTCGCTATGTGTTTAATTTGTTGGCACTTCATCTTAACGTGCACATTCCACATAAGACGTCTATCCAAGTACATACCTAAATACTTAGCAGAATTTACCTGTGGTACAGGCTTATTCCACAAGGATACTTGGTAATTTGTCTTTGTTTGGCGGTATGTGAACATAACATATGCTGATTTCTCTTCATTCAGCTTGACTTTCCAATCCGTCGCCCACGTGTGTACATTATTCAAAGCATTTGGTAGATTGTTTGTAGCCTCGAGGTGGCTGCTGCTAACAGCTAAAGTAGGAGTATCGGTGGCGAACAAAGCTGTCGTTGTTTTGTTGTCAGTCGGTAGGTGTTGGATATATAGAAGATACAACATAGTTCCTAAGACACTACCTTGTGGAACTTCAGCCTTAATATTATAAAAGTTCGATATAGAACTTTCGTACAATGCCCTGAACTGGTGATCAGCCAAGTACGATTCTAATAATCTACACAGATTGCCGGGTAATATTTTGCTCGCTTAAAGATAAAGCCTTCATGCCACACCTTGTCGGAGGCTTGTGCAATATCCTGAAAAACTACCTGACAGTATTTCTTATCTTCAAACGTTTTATTTATGATAGACGTAACTCTGTGAACCTGGTCAATTGTCGAATGATGTTTTCGAAATCCAAACTGGTGAATCGGCAGATCTTCTGCAATCAGCGGTAACACAATCTCTTTAACAGTAATTTTTCAAATAACTCAGATATCACTAGAATCTGGCTTATTCGGCTTCTTAAGCATTATAATTTACGCTGTCTTGAATCAAGGCGAGATTAAGTCAGCATGACAATACCCTTTTTGTCAATTCTTTTAAAACTCCCGGGGATATTTCATCGATTCCAGGAGCTTCTTTGAATTGATATTTTTATCGATTTTTCTGCCTGTCTCATATGGTGTGAACGTAGCTAATCGTTTGTTTTCGCTATGCGTGATGATGATGTCCACATCGGAATCAATATCATGAGGTTGAAACATGTATGTCAAGTAATATGTAAATAGTTCCGCTTTTTCGCTGTCTTGTCTTGTCCAATTTCCAACTTCATCTCGGAGCAGAGGAATATGTTTGACAGGACGTTTAATTCGACGGGTCGCTTTTCGGAGAGAGTAATCTTTATCCGCAAATGGACTCTCACCTTTGCAAATGAATTATGATCACCGTACATTAATAAATTCTAAAAAAAAAACACCATCCTTAGAACCAGTAATAACAAGATGACGAACATAGTTATTAGCTGCTTCATTCTATTGCTAATAATTTTGTAAAATTTAAAGAAGTTGGCTGCTTTAAAGAATGATATAGAGTCAGTAAGAAAGGTAAATTATTTTCTCTATATTTGGTATTTATGATTTAAATAAAGTAGGTTTTTCTTTCTTTCTCTCATATAATGTATTTATTTATTATTTACAATATTTCCATAATGGTTAATTATATGTTCTATCCAATTAAGTTTTGGTGACACATTAATCCCATTTTACATTATTATTATACTTATCTATTTAAAATATGTACTTAATACTAGTATCTTTTAATATAAATGCATACTAAATTTTTACGATACTCGATTCCATTAACCGTAAATTTATTAAATTCCTTAAAAGTTTTGTTCGTGAGTTCATCTATACTAGCATTAAATATTGTGTTTATTGCTTTTTCATCCTTGTAAATGTCTTATATTATCCTGTAAATTATAATACATCTAATACGTTAATCTGAATCTGAAATTTAAAATTTTTTTAGGTGATCCTTAAATATTCCATGGTCCAATATGAATTGTATGTTAAAATAATTCGGTACATAAATGATATTGTTATTCTTTCAATTATGATTGGAAAAAATTGAAATGTTACCCCATTATATTTTTCCCATAATTCCTAGAATTAATTAATATAACATTAATTTATTATCATTTTAAATTGCTTTTATTTATTTCCATTAATAAAATATGGGTTTTCATATTTTCTGTCAATAAAATCACGTGTTATGTTAATTTTATTTTTATTAAAAATAGACTTCACGTTTTCTTATCTCCATTTCTAATGTACCTGCTATGACTAATGATGAATAAAATAAATCTCTCGTTGCTTTACCATGATTTTTATTGTATTGAAGTTAAATCATTATTTATATTATACAACTGTGCTAATGTTTTTGTATATAATGTTTCTGTTGTATTTCTAGTTTGATTTTATTGATAATTTTGGTAATTTCAATTTTAGTACTCTTATCTGATACATTTTGATGTGTCCGATGTAATTATATCACAATTAAGTTTATATTTATTTGATCAAATTTAGCGATATTTTTAATCGTTTACTGGTTCCTTTTTATTCATTTCATTCATTATTTCATTCATTTGCTTCTAATTTAAACACCTCCGGATTTCGACTATTCTGAGACGTTCAAACCTCTTATTCTCCTTCATATTCCTAGACGAATCTATTGCGATCCTGCAAGCAGTCCTTTTTATAGCCTCTACTGACAATATATCCAAGGTTCTCTTATCTTCTGATTTAAAAGGCGCTTTACAAGCCATTGCTACTCCCTTTTCTAAATCATCCGCTGATCCTATCGTGCTTCACATATGCTCCTTAATTTCACATCTATTTCATTCCCGCTCTGTCCGTATTGATCTATTGTGGATTCCTAGTCATTGTGGAATTTTGGGCAACGAGTTAGTCGACTCGTTTGCACGTTCGGCTGCTTCAGACGGTCGTTTTATTAGTAATTTTCCAGCTCAAAGTCTTCTTCCTCTTTCCTTTCGCTGCCACTGCCACTGTTGGTCTGATCTCTATCCTTCATTTTCTAATCCTGCTTCCTTTTACTTATCCGTACAACCCATTCCTCCTCTTTTTCCGTGGTTTCTTAATTTCCCCAACACGAGGCGGTCAACTATCTCATTTACAATTAGACTTCGGTTAAATCACACCTTGCCCTGCTTCGCTCTTCCGTTTCTCCATTACTCACTCTCCTCTTTGCCCGTTTGATCCGTCAGAAGCAAACTTCATTTGTGATGCGAATCATATTTTGCTTGAATGTCCTTCCATTTTTTCAGAACGCATGATACTGTATTTCGGTCTTTTGCGTTTTGGCCTCCCTAAGCCTTACAGCGCTCACAGCATCCTTTCTTTTCCGTCTCCCTTGGTTATTCCTTTATCAGCTTCATTCATATGTTCCATTTCTAATATTTTTCCTTTATAATCATTAATGCTATCATACCTTTGGATTGGGTAACGTCCTTAGCCGATATGCTTAAAAAAAAAACAAAAAAAAATTAAACACCTCGGTTTCATTTTATGCTGGATTTCTATTGTTTCTTTAATTGTTGCTAATGCTGTTTCTGTTGTATTGTCTTAAGTTAATTTGGCTTTCTTGTTAACTCTCTTGCCACTCAATAGTTACTAATAGTTTCAATATTTTCATTTCTTTTTCACATTTGTTGCTGTTGTGTTATCTTCTTCCTCTATTATCGTTACTTTTTGTGTATCTTCTCTAGTTTATTCCTTACATTGATTTTGTACGGTTACTATTCTTTCTTTTCCTATTGTCCGCATTATTACATGTTTGATTTCTTTGTCTACATAACTTTCTTCATCTGTTTGTTGTTTTGTACTTTTTACTGATGTCTTTAATGTCCATCTCATTCAAATTGGTTAGACTTGACGTTGCTGTCAAATTGTTTTCACCTTCTTTGTCTATATGTTATTCTGATGTACTTGTTTCCTCTTGTATAGATGAATGTTGTCGTTTTACTATATTTCTATTTTTCTGTAGTTGTATATTTATTATTATCGTGGCCTGTGGTTGTAAATATTCTAAATTTCTCGTTATCGTATGTTATTACTATTGAATCTGGTTTGGCATCTTCATCCTTTTCTTTGTCTAATTTTTCTTGTATTACATACACTTGTCTTCTAAATTAAGTAGATATTTTAAAGATAATTTCATGTTTAGATCAAAATCTAAATAATTACGACTAAATATTCCTATTAAAACATTCATAATTTTTACCAGATCAGCATCATCATAGTCACATCTTCCATTTTTTTTTCATAAGAAAAAGAACGGTGATTAAATCTAATCTTATTTTGCGGTAACTATTTATTTCACTTTATCAACCCCAAAATTTGCCACTATTAATTTGAGTTTCCTTCTTTGCCCCTTATGTGGTTTCTTCGACCATTAAAAATTCCTTTTTCATTACTTTACGACCAATATACTTTTTCTCCTTGTACTTTATGTTTTCTATTGATTCCTTAACCTTTTTTATCCACGCTCTTCACAATAATATTCGATAGATTCGCATTTCAAAACATTTCTCTTTAAAATATTTTTATTTACTATCCGTGACTCAACTCTGTAGCACGGTAGCCACTCAAATATAATTTTTAAATTCCCGGTTTATTCTCAGTTTTCCTGGTCCAAACCCTCCTCAATTTCCTGATTACTAGAATTGTACAAAAAGAATGCAATTTTTTTATTACTATTACTATTAGTAATATCTGACCGTCGCAGCATATTTTATATGACCAAAACAGAACTTCATAATTTATTTTGAGTAAAGTAAATTAGAAAATGCATTAATTTTTCACTTCAAATGATTTTTTCTTATTAAAAATATCGTTTTTGACAATTTTTACTTTTTTCCCTGGTTTTACGGCAAAATTCCTGGCTTAACTCCCGGTTGGGTTGCCACCCTGAGTAATTAAATGCTGTCTAAACATACATTCTTACAATATTTTCTTTAATTTTAAGCTTAATTTTCTGTCTTCAACGCTTCTTCATGATTCTTTATCATTAAACATTCAGATATTTCAGTGATTCATATTCTTCAGTAAAACAATAATAACGAACCATCTTTTTGTTAATTAAAAATTATTAATGAATCGATGACAAAATTACAATCGAAAATAGATGAAGTTAATTTATTTTTTCATGCGCAAAGAAGTTAAGATAAATAAATTATTACTTTTATTATTAGTATCGTGTCCGAGACGCTTGAAGACTAATTTACAAAACAAATGTAATGAATAAAATAAAATAAAGTTAACTGATATACAGCAGATTTATACGCTATTAGTCCAAGCATCAACCATTTTTATGGTTTCGTCAGTTAGCTCCGTACTCCATAGGTCTTTCCCAGTAATAAAGGCACCAAACTACACTGAAACAAGTGTCCATGATTCCGCTGTTCCTCGCACTTGTATTTATTATTTTTGGCCAGACCCCATTTAAGTTAGCTCACTGAGGTTCTGGCGCAACCAAATCGAAGCCGGTTTAGAGTTTTCCAGCTACGCCAACTTAGTGGGCGCACCGGGTTCAGTTTTTCTTTCAACCTACTTCCGTTTCTATCTTTTTCCGTCCATCTCTGTGCGCGAGCTTTTTGTAATAGATCACCCAATCGTCTTGAGCAGTGTAGGAAGCTCCTTCTGGATTTAAGGCGTGATATGCCAGCCTTCTGATCAAACATTGGGTGCCTGTAATCTGTCTCTAGCCTTGTTCTTTCTGCATCAGTAGCAACGGATCGCCGAATACCTGGCGGGGCTATGCCACAGGCAAGATACAGCTCATCTACTTTGGTAGGTTTTAAGCATCCAGTGACTATTCGGCACGTTTCTTTTATCGAGCCATTAACATTTTTAGTATGCAACGATCTTCCCCATATAAGGTATTCGTATTCAGCAGTCGAGAAACATAGCGGTAAGAGATGCAAAGAACCGTTGGCTTTGCTCCCCATTTAGAAGATACCAATTTTAGCAGTAAGTTATTCCTTGGTTTTACTTTTATTTTAAGATTCTCGTAGTGTTTTCGGAAAGTTAACGATCGATCAAGGGTATTTGTTCTTCGCAATACTCGAATTGATTTCCATGCCAAAATAACTTTAGTTTGCATTTTGCTTTTGTGCTTTTAAGCTGGAAAGCGCGAACCTGAGCTTTGCTGGATTTAATCGAAGCGCATTTTCAGTATAATATTTATGTAGCCCATTATACTGGGGGGAAAAATTAGAACTGAAAATCTAATTTATATCTTCTTTAAGTGAAAAATTTTAATTTTGAATTTCTAAAAAAATGCGAAATCATACTAGACCGGAATGAAAAATCATTTTTAATCTTCAAAATATTCTTAACGTAGCATATATACGTTAACTTCAGTAGTGTTAAAACAGTTATTTTTTATTTCTATTAAATATTTTGAAATAATTTATATCAAATATTTTTAATTATTTATTTAATAAGTTTGAATAAAACGATATGTTTAAATGAATTTCTAAATTATCTTCCCTGAAATATCGAAATTGTTTACAATTAAGCTCTCAGAGATGCCACCGCGGTTTCCAACTACCATATATATATATATATATATATATATATAATTCTGTTTATTTATAGATTTATTATTTATTTATTTACGTTATTATTATTATTGGACAGTGTGGTAGCTTAGTGGTTAATGTGCTTGACTACCAAATCAGAGGTCACGGGTTCGAGACTTGTTTCGTCCCGGATCCAAGTCGCTTCCAAGTTTACCCAGCCTCTAATAATTGAGTACCAGAGAAATCTGGGAAAGTAAAGGCGGCCGAGAGAAAGGAACTGGCCGGACTCTCATTAGTGCCGTTGGGCTTAGTACATTGTGAACCTTAACTTTACAATCCATGATACCTTATGAAGGATATATGGGACTTACTTTAATTATTATTATTATTCCGTTAATTAAATGAGGAGATTAAAATCTTTTAATTCACATTAAGTAAAAATGGTGCAGAAATATTTCAATATAAGTCCACCTAGAAATTACAATTTTTTTAAACATATACATAAAATACAAGCAAATTTAAAATTTATATGAACATAGTTAATACGTATCATTCTGCTCTGGCTGGATTGATCATAATTACTTGCAGGCAGACGGGAGTAAGTTGATATTCTCGACCGTACTTCTAATGAAATCACGAAGAAGTCGCAGTATTTAAATTTATGCGGAATTTACGAATAACGGATTTGATTTTTTTGATGATTACTTGGACGCTACTAAATCGTGAATTATTTCGGATATTGTAACACGCAGATACTGTTACTAAAATTAGATGAATATACTTCGGTGACTTGACGGATACTATTCCTGTTCATCTTCATATTTTTTAACTAGGTTTTTGTCCTGTCTTTTACACCATTACCGATGTGCAAACTGATTCAATCGTTTGAAAACAATGATAGATCTCGGTCCGTCAACAACATACTCACACACTCATTCTTTTAGCACTTTTATTTTCATTTATTTTCATTGCATATCTCAGTGTTTTTATCATATATTTTAATAGGCGCTCAATATACTTGTACATTTTTAAATGTACAAAAATCTTGATCCTGGTAATAATAATAAAAATCGATATAATAACAATTATCATTAGCATGAATATACAAAAATGGGTTTTTATTCAACAACGAAATGTAACAAACATACTCTATACATACTTTTTTTTTTTTTTAAATACAGCGAGGGACTTAAATTTAATAGCTTAAAATGATAAATTTTGTATGAAAGACTGCGTATATAGAGTAATGCAACAAAAGCACTACAGCTTTTCCAGGAAAGAGGGAATGTTTTTTTTTAAAACAATTATATTAACAGTTTATAAAATTGAAAATATCGAAAGAAAATAATACAAAAAAAAACATACAATATAAAATTTAAAATCATAAAACTTCACAATACAGCTGTTTCAAATTTGATATTTCTGTTTTCTATTCCAAATTCACATTTGAAGCGGTAAAATGATTTAAGAACAATCAAAATTGAATCAACAAATTTCATTAAATCCATTCAAAACGCATTCACAAGTGCTACTAAGACTCATGCGATTGGTTAGGTTTATTCCGATTTGAGTACATCTGTAATAAAAAACGATTTAGTTACATTATAATTGTGTGGAACTTCTTTAAATGTAAACATAAATAATAGTAAAAATACAACAAAAAATTACGTAATAAGATTAAGTTTATTTACCTGCATTGTTCATAACCCGTACACGTGATTATTCGATTTTAAATTTCTAAGAAAATGTTTAATTTTCCTAACAGGAGAACATAATAAAATATATAATGAATGGGTGTAAAACATGTCATTATTATTATTCTTACTTTTCTGTTCAGAAAAAAAAAAAAAAAAACGTCAGCAAAGGATGTTGACACATACAATAGTTTCTGTCACTCATCTATAGACCTAATATAGTATCAAAAAAATAAAAAAAAAAACATAGTTTCACCGTTAAAAATAATCCATTCATAAGGACTGTTCGCAGGTAGTCCCTTAAAAATACCTTTTCTTTTTAAATTTTTTGCGGAAACGTTACTTATTATAATAGTAAATGAAATCTAAATTGTAAGAAAAAAGGTAGAAGATGTTTTGTAGAAGTTTTTACTTTTTGTTTTTGATGGACTTAAAGAAACATCATCCGACTATTTAAATAAAAAATCTGTTTCATAAGTTAACAAATTCTCACTTCATGAGTAAATTTCATACAAATATTGTTTATTTTAAAATTTAGAAATTCTTACATTATAAAATAGATTAGTTTACAATAATTTTATCAAAATTTTATCTGTCGGTTGACAAATTACATGAAAAACGTATTTTTATTGGAAAATTTACGGATTTTAGAATCAAAGTAGTTTATACATTATAAATATCATTTTAGCCCCATCATTTTATTTCACACGTAGTCAGTCAGACGCAATTAATGCTCGGGGATTTGTGTATTTTTTTTTTCGGACCTAGGTCCAGCTAAAGAGAGAAATGTAACTAATTTACGATTCTTGCTTACGTGATGAGAAATTCTTCATATTATTTGGTAAAAATACAAAAATCAAAAAGAAAAACAAAAGAACTTTTTAAATAAAATACAAAAATTAATTTACACGCTTTGATTCTAAATACAGTATTGTTTTTTTCAACTTCAGACGATATTAAATAATAATGTAATGTACTTTAACTGGGTTTATGTCCCTGATGGGAATGTAATTTTGAAAATAGTTCGTCATAAATTTTATTTTTTAGTAAAGTTTATTCCCGCAAAAAGACAGTTTTATCTAACGAATATTTTAAAAACTAACGAAGAACTGAATTTTTAAAAATTCGTGCCGATACTTTTGATTCGTTATTCTCTAAGAGAAGTAATTAACTGAAGTTTCTAAAAATAGTGCATTTAAAGTAATATTTAATAAAGGATAATGTAAACTGCAAAGTGATTTCTTGGAAAATAATGAAAATCCTGATCTCACACGTTAAAACTTTTTTTGTTTTGGTGAGAAGAGGTGTCAGTAGTAGACGTTTACCCAAAGCCAGTAATTAGAAACGATTGAAGTTGTATAGAGGGAAAGTTCGAAATTGTAAAAGCAAAAGAAGTTAACGAAAGAGAAATAAGAAAGAATAAGAGCGGAAGGCAGACTCAGAAGGTTGAAAGAATCACTGGTAAAACTTATTCGAATGGAAAATTATATTCGGCTTCACGTACATATGTCGAAAACAAATATGAAAATGGGAGAATAACTTCTTAAGACTAACAAATTTTTTCAATAAAATTCAGATGCTAGATAGATTTTGCTTTTATCAAATTATTAGTTTTTCATAATCAATAACGTTGATTTATTTTTTATTTTTTGCGCATGTAAAAATTTATTTTAAGGCACGTGGGTTTTCCTTGAAAGCAAAAATTCGGTCATAATGGGAAATTATTGCCGTGATCGACTAATTTTTCCCGAAATTTTTTATTGAAATAACCCGCTAAATGATATGTAATCAGCATTTTAAGTCGTTATAAGAAGTAATTTTTTAAACGACATATGAACGGGAAAAAAAACATTAAAAACCGTTGATTTATTTTCTAAGCAAATTAAGTCATAATTTCGGGCGGGTGTTTTTTTTTTTGGTCGATGATTATTTTACGCCTTAAATTTGATATTAACTAAAAAAAAAAAAAATTAAAAACTCACTAACATTAAACTAGGTCTACTTGGAAAAGGACGAGTCCGAAACGATAGAGACCCCTAACAACAAGACGTTAGATTTCCAAATTGCGGGAAGAGGTTAAGCCTAATGAGGAAGAAGCAGAATAGCGAAAAGAACAGGGATATAACATTAACAGTTATTAAAGTAACAGGGAATAACAGTATTTCTTTATATTACCTAATTTAGTTAAATAACGAAATACTGGTAGTAAAATAGCAAAAACTAAATTTTATGCTAAAAATGCAGTGAAATTTCTTGGTTATGTGATTATAAAAATTTATCAAAATTCTTTTGTTGACATTGTTTACTATAATGGAATTTTTCTTAAGAAAACCCTACGAAAAAAATTTAGAAAAATTATTGAAATAGTTAGAAGTAATTATGTACATCAAAAGATAATAGATATAATTACTTTTTAACCACTTTAAATATTATTATTTTGTAATAAAATTAATGTAAAAATACAATAGATGAAGTTCTAGGGAATTATTGCATTTATTTGCAAACAAATAATGGGCAATTACAAATTTATTTAAAAAATCGTATTGTTCTTAGTGGAGAATCTGCAACAATTTCGAACTATATAATTGAAGTTTGCATTGAACATCTAATACAAATAAATAAAACCAAGTTTTAAAGACAAAATTTGTTGCTATTATTGTTGATGAAGATGTTTTTAAAAAATCACAGATTTCTATAACTTTTCGTTATGTTAATAGTGCAAGTGGCGAGGATAATTAAACGACTGATCAAATTACATGTATTCTTGCCAATTTAGATGAATTTTATTGCAGTAATAAGTTAGTAGCCAAATGTGTCATCAATAGTCATGATGCATCTGTTAAAGTAGGGAAAAGCAATGGAATTACTGTTGAAGTCCGGGAGTTTATGGGCATTATTTGCAGGCGTGTTATGCATAATTAAATTAAAACTAGGTAAAAAATATTAAACAGTGTAAAGTATTTTTAATAACGCTGTTCGTTGTTGTTTAACTTATCAAAAAAATTGTACATTCTTGATGAAATTATGAAAAATTGCTACCCTTTGGTAGCACTTACCAGATGGTTGTATAATAATTGTTTTGATAAAATAGTTTATATTCCCAAGAAAAGAATAATTGTTATTTGATTTTATTTTCAAAAAGTAATACCACATTCAGCATTGAAATATGTTATTTTGCAAAAGGTTTCCATAACAACTTTTTTGATTTTAAATTGAATTTTATTTCATGAACTAATTAATTAATTATGTCCTGGAGAGTTATTTATTTTAAAAATTCATTACTATTAAAAATATCTGTAGAATGGTGATCGGAATATACAGCAAGATAAGAGTACATGAATTTCAGTTCGAAATAAATAATAATACGAGTAACAACAATAAATTTAATATTTATTAGTAATTGTAGATATATAAATGCTTTTGTTTATGCTTTTATAAATTTTATGAATAATGTAGGTATACCATCTGTGTTTAAAGAATTTTAGTAATAAAATGAATTTAAATTTATATATTACTTCAGTTCATAAGAAACTGAAACAATCGTATTATTCTGTAAGTATAAATGGAATTATAAATGTTAATTTTTTAAACAAATAATAAAAAATTATGTATGTGTGGTGCACATTAAAAACAAAAAGGCGAATAAAAGTTTGTTATGAAAAGAATAAATTTTTTTAATATTTTATTATTACAGTGTATTAGATGTAGTAGAAGTTTTGCTAGCAAATGGAATTTGACAAGACATTATAAAAATAATGAATGTGGACATAACAAAAATGATAATGTAACTTTCTGATGCGAAGAAAGGTGTATTTCGTGAATTCCACAGTTTGTGAATTGTTTTGAAGGTGGTTATCAAAAAAATGTTACATTAGAACCTTATTTATTATTCTGCTTTTATTTTATGATGTAAATATATAAAAATATATATATAAACACATGTATCTTAATAACACCCAGCTAGTTTTCCTAGTACACTACCTATATCTGTACAACTGAGATGTACAAATAGGTAGTCGCCGATGGTCAGAAGCTGAGTATGGCACTCTATAGAAAGAAGTTTTCATCTAAGAACCTAAAAAACACAAAATTTAAATTAAATTATAATAATTATGTATTTTAAAAACATGTTTAAATTTCTAAAGAGATTGTTATTTAATTTTCTTTATGAAACAAGGTATTCCTCAAATCTATTGTCTACCACATAAGACGTGTAGTTATAACCCTCCTTTCACCCCTACCTATGAAAAACTCTGGAATCACCCGCATGCGAATATGATATAGTTATACTTTTATAACTTTTACTTACAAATATATTATCATTTTTGTTATGTCCACATTCATTATTTCTATTATGTCTTGTCAGATTCCATTTGCTAGCAAAACTTCTACTACATCTAGTACACTATAATAGTAAAATATTAATGAAATTTATTCATTTCATAACAAACTTTTATTTACCTATTTTTTAACACGCACCCATATATAATTTTTTATTATTTGTTAAAAAAATGAGCATGTATAATTCCATTTATACTTACAGAATAACACGATTGTTTCAGTTTCTTATGAACTGAAGTAATATATCAATTTAAATTCATTTTATTACTAAAATTCTTTAAACACAGATGGCATACCTACATTATTCATAAAATTTATAAAAGCATAAACAAAAGCATTTATATATCTACAATTACTAATAAATATTAAATTTACCGTATAATCACATTATTATTGCTGTTATTATTATTCATTTCGAATTTAAATCCAGATACTCTTATCTGGGAACAAAAAATAAAAAATAGAAATACGTACAAAATATAAATTCATACATTCTTATTAGTATCCATTGGATCCAGCAAAAAACGCAAGAAATCTCTCTGTTATATTAATCACTGTTATTATAATATTACGTTCTTTTTGCTATTCTGCTTCTTCCTCATTAGGTTTAACCTCTTCCCGCGATTTGGAAATCTAACGTCCTGTCCCCTAACACACCACTTTGAAACCTAATAAGAATAGCCAGAATTGTGAATGGCCTTGATGTTAGACCTATTCATTTACGTTAAATATTATTGTCAACATTCGCGAACGCTCGTTAAAACGAAGGGTGTTCAAATATTAGTAGGAAATATGATCCATACATATCACCGGACACCCGAGTATTACCCTATAACTTGTAAGTTAGAATTTAAAAACCTCCCCGAAAACAAAAATAAGAGCATCTACAAAATAATTGCTGGCGTATAACGATGAAAAAATAAAATTTGGCGGATGCTCGAAGTAATGTATTTCAAATGGACGCCCAAATAATAGTACAATGTACGTACATACATATTTTTTGTTATAAATTGTAAATATTTCATAAAATTAGTGTTAAGGTATTAATATACGAAATAAAAATAATTTTAAAACAATTACCTGACGCTGATTTTCAATATCTAGTTGTTCAAACTGTTCAACCACTATTTTTACTTTTGATAATACTGCATCTTCAAAACCATAAGATATTTTCTGCATCTTTTTTAATTTTTTTAATAGATATGATTTCAATAATTCATTTGAACTATTAAATTTTGATGCAGCTATTAAAAAAATGTCTTCATACACTGAAACATTATTACTTAGTATAAAATTATAAATTATATTTATTTGTTTCTTATCATTTAACAAATAATAAACTAGCAACAAATACGAATACTTAATATTATTGCAATTTGTAAAGCGACATAAATTTAGCATAGTTTTATAAATTAAAACTTCTAAATTACCATCGTATATACTTTTTTCATATAAAAAATATGGCTGATTATTACTTTTAAAGTTGCTAAAATCTGAAATCATACTTTCTTCATTGTTTATCACAGCTTGACAGTTCTGTAAATATTTACTGCAAGAATACAAACCCATATATACAGTTATGTAATTATCTATTACTTTTTTATCTGACAGCGCAACGGCCACTTTAGCAGCCTTTAAGTAAGATCTATCTGTTAAAAATGTATCTAGTAACAAATTTATAAAGTAATTATCCGGGTAGATTTTGTAACTCGAGGGATTTCCTAATATTTTAAACAGCGTATCTTCATTTTTTATTGAGAAAAGATACCACAAAATAGAGCGCTGTGTTAAAGTTGATAAATCTACAACTGGAGCTAGTTTAATTTTTAAAATGATGTCATCAACTTTATACGATTCTATAAAATTATCCAAACCACCACAAAACATTTCCAACAGTTCACCGTTAGCTCTGCCAAAATGTTCGAATTCGTGATTTAATTCTTCATACCAATCATTTAGTTTATGTTGATATTTTCGTGTTGGACAATAATAATACTCGGATTTTAATAAATATGGTTTTACTAGTGCATCTTTCGAAATCCGTCGAAAGTTCCATAACAAAGCACAATTTGAACGGTTATTAAACACTCTATGTATGTTCATACTTATAATCTATCGTTTTAACTTATTCTCAAAGCGCACTTTCAATAAAATATGAAAACTACCTATAACTAATTGCAAACTTTATGATTTTCTTACTCTACATAGTTAATAGCCTATCTATATGTAATATATTTCGATTACTCCATACAGGTACATAATAATTTATTATTAAAATAATATTTTTTATGTATCATTTAAAAAAAATAAACAAAAAAAACAATACTATAAACACTTCCAAAGAATATTATCTTTTTTTTTTTTAACTTTTCAATATCAGTAGGACTTTATCAGGTCCATAAATTTATCGATTTTACATAATCGATATTTAAAATCTTTGATGTATTGAATTATAAATTATAACAGAAATTGGAATTATAAAATAATTATGTACTTATTCGTCTCTTTTACGCGTAAAAAGGAATTTAATTTAAATATTTTTTTGAAAAGAATTTAACAATAGCGCAAAAAGTATAAATTGACGTTACAACGATCGTATCGAATTACTCCAAACAGCATGAAAAAAAAAACAACAAAACAGTGCCATATTACATACGCCGTATGAACGGTAAACTGTACACTATTGCACAACTTTGAATATCGACAAATACCATCTTTCAAAGCCGATACATTAAAAGAAATTTTATTGCAAAATTGTGCGGGTCATTTATAGACTCTTTACAACCTATCAGATGATTCCTTTCACTCAATGTGCAATCTGATAATTTTTGAACATTTATTTGTTTCATATTTTCTTGGGCATTTAATAAATTTCAGTAATTAGATGTGTATTTGAACAACATTGCTTAAATTAAAATCTTACTTTAGTTTTTAAAAAATTACAGTAGTATTACCAGTATATTTTAAAAACCAATTTTTTTTTTATGGTTTCAAATTAATGGAAAACACGAAATATTGATAGCAATCTTAAGAATTCAAATCTTGTTTCTGTACAGGATGATTCATGTTAGCAGTATTTGTCATGCAATGTAGAATTTTAAATATATCTTTGAACAATTATCTAGTGATGTTGAATAATTAAAAAAAAATTGTTACTTTTTAGTGATTCAACAATAGTTCGGCAACTAAATGGATTCACCAGATTAATGGCAACCCTTGATAAGATGGATTCTAAAGTAAAATCTAAGTTGGACATGTTTAATGAATAATTGCTAAATACTGTAAAATTAGATATATTTTTTACTATTAGTGAGCGAGGCTTAAAAATGGTATCATTTTGTTTATCAAACTTAATTATGCTACATATTTCCTGTATTAGAATTACTATCAGAGCCTTCATTGCCCACCTACCCCATATATAACTGTCATCATAGTAAGAAACTGAAATATATTACTACGTTTAGTTTCTAGAACCAGAGAAAAGTTGGTTTATATATTTTGTCGTTATATTCAACGGAGGAGTAATGTTACATTATTTATTTTTACTGATTGTGAGTGATAAATGAAGGACACTGTGATTATCAGTTTGATTAGACAAAAATGAATCGGACGGATGCATAGTGTTTATTAGTCGAATCACTTTGCAATCTCGTAGCACAGATAATATGTTTTTCATTGAGTGGTGGTGCATATAGAACCATGATACGGAAAAGCACACAGCAGTTGTACCTTTTTCTATAATTGTTACAGTGAGAACAGATGCAAAACAGCTACTTAGTAGGAACATAAAAGATGCAAGATAGGTGTTAAGAGACAGGTAATCATTTCAGGCGCATATACATTGTCTCTAATTCTTTCTCTGCACAGGCGAATAAATATCGCACAGAACAAAAAATCCATGCTGATTATGATTTCATAAATTATAGAAAATAATGATACAGTATTACATATAATACTGTTAGAAATAATATTTCAACACAATTATAATTACAGCACTTTCAGTTTACAATTTAGTAATGTTTTTGAGAATTACATTTTTATAAAATATTTTAGAAATATTGTACGATTGGCTTTTTGATTTGAAATTTTGAAATATTTTAGATGCAGAAATTCCTTCCCCAGTATATGTAGTGTTTTATGAAACCGTTTCTTGATTTATACTGAATATCACAAATACTTCACATTTGGTTTTTAATACGAAAAACAAAACCAACGTTTTCAAACAAAGAATTAAACTCACTAAGCACTCTATGTACATACTACCAAAACACTAACGTCAATTCGAAAAATGCTGTCTATATGACAAAATATACAATCCACATGTACTTTTTGCGTTCTGTACGACATTTATACCGTCTTTTCTGCATACGCGGTTATGCCAATTCAAAAGTCGTTTACTACGAATTCGATAACAGTGTTGCTATTATGAATTCAATAACATAACTCTATTGGATTGACTTTAGTGGAAAATATTTTTCACTCGTTTACCAACACTGTTCAATTCCATGCATTTTTACAGCATATGTTGTTTTGTGAATGATACATTTTATAATATTTAAATACTTATTATTACTTTCCATCTCTTTTAGATATCCTGTCTTTCACACCTTTTTCGGGAGGGCAAGTAACACACGGACAAATACGAAAACGCAGTAAGTTTGACTAACCAGAGAAATATCTATTAGTTTGTGATTTCATCGTTAAATTTTTGATATGAGATTTTATTAGTGAACGTTAATTCCTGATTAACACGGTTTTGAGATTTAACGCACGAAATAAAATAACTTTAAAAACAAATTGACAGAAATGAACTAAGTACTTTAACCGGACAAATTTTATAAAAAAAAAAAAATAAAACAAAAATTATGTAAGGTGTAAAGTGTTGTTCTGTTTGACTAAACAAAAGCCGGGATAAAAATATTCAGAAAGATAACTAGCTGGTTAGGGCCGATTGCCAAAATGAAAGCTACTCATATTTTTAGCGGATATGATTAGATTACTGTTGGCAAAGGTTAACCTCTGAATTTGCGCTTTCTAAAAAAAAGGTTTTAATAACATCAGTTAACTCTTGGTCTAGTTGAATCTTCCAGGAATTGTGTGAAACCTTCCTGGAATGAACAACCGTGAAACACAACTGATCTTTGTATACAGAATACAAATTTAAATTTGAATTCAAGAAGAAAAATAATTATTGTAATCTAATTGTCGTCTCATTATTAATTAATTCTCTGCCCTTAGTATGAGCTAAGATTTTCGAGTTTACTATTACTTTTGCAGTTAAAAACGAATCGAATTAAGATATGAAAATATTTATAAAGTTAAGCAGAATGGGCTAAATTAACTGAGTTGAAATAACAACAGCACTTGCTCTTAGCAAAATATTTAATCGCATGAAGCTTATTTCCGGACCATAAACTTTTCAAAATGAGGTGACTCGTTAAACAGCTCGTAACACATTTTCATTCCCTTAAATTAAATAATTTTCTTGTAACAGTTCTAATTATTAGTAGATAAAAGTTTTGCTCGATAACTTTTCTAGCCTATACGTAGTCTAAAATGCAACACCGATACTGTGTAAAGTGACTTCCATAATTTATCCACAGAGATGAATTATTTTCTTTTTGAAAATTTTCATTAAATTTTAAGGCTGCAGCAACAACCAGTTAGTTTCCTTTTTCAGCAGCGACCGATACTTCATTCCATTCCGTGTAATTAGGCGCAGAAAATAAATCAATTTTCGTTTGTTTGACAAAAACAAACGAAAACAGCCTCAATTTTAATGTACCTAGAAACTTTGTTATCTTCCCCCCCACCCCCCGAGCCTGTAGTCAGTTAAAAGCGACATCATGACGGTTAACCGGATTAAAGCACTAATTATTTTGGACCCACTAAACAAACACTAGTTTAACCGGCTAAAAAAAAAAACTTAATAATTTACGTTTTTTCCATTCAGCATTGAGAGAATCAACACCGAAATTTTTATATCTCGCGCTAAAACATTATGAAGTAAAAATAACCAATTAGACATAATGACTTAAAAGTTGTATCGAGTATGAATGACACACTAGAAAAGTAAAAAAGGTTTAATTTCAAGTTTTGTTTACTTATTTACTAGAGTAAAATACACACCCTACCTGCCTATTCTTTGAATTTATCCATTTCTTTCTGAACCTATGGAACTTAATTTTTATGATTGAAAGCAATTAAATAACTTAAAACAGTTTTTTCATTTTAAGCATAATGGTGTTAACGAAATTTAGTTTTTGTTTAGACAAGACACCTCTGTGACAAAAATAAATACATAAACACAGTTTAAATTTACACAATTTATTTGACCAAATGTACAATAAAAAAAAAAAAAAAATATATATATATATATATATATATATATAGAGAGAGAGAGAGAGAGAGAGAGAGAGAGAGAGAATTAAATAGGCGACTAAATTATTACTTTGATCAAAGTGACATTTTACATAATACATGACTGAGAATATCGTATTATAATAATAGACGTAATGAAAATCTATAAAATATTTAAAGACAAAACAGTAACACATTAAAAAAACAAAACGAGTTTTGTCTTTTAGAATAAGAAGAGAGCATTTTTAAAATAACATAAACAGTAAAATGTAAAAATATAAATATAATTAAAAGTCTGAAGTTCCGGGACTGCGTTACTGTTCAGACATAATCTAAAACAACTGAAAATTAAACAAATAAATTAAATGAAATAAAAACTTATAATATACATATTTTTAAATATTTTAATGGAAGGTTAAATTTAATGAAAATTTAGGTAGAAGGATAGATTCACAACTAAAGCAGTGAGCGGCATGGAAGAGGGATGTAACTCAAAAACCATTTGTAAAGGACAGAACCTAACCCCATTTCCCTTTCATTCCTACCATAAAATTCACTTCAATGTTCCTAGCAGTATTCTTGTTCGCTGGTCAGAACATCTACCCCGGGGAACTTGTCCTTAGGCTGAACCCATCTGGAGTCTGATCCCTATTTTAAAAATTAATCGAAATTCATGTCTGGAGGCTGAAATTAACCTCAGCTCCTCACATGCCTCTCCCATCATAGCTGCTGCAAAAACTGTACCACTCATTCTGTACATGTCTCAGCCTCATCCACCGCACGTTGAAGCTGTTGTTAAAACTGGATCTTGACGCTTGTATACTTTCTATTTCACCATATACATTTTTCAGGACCACACCGCGCACGCACATGTTCACACCATCACAAAAACATATAAAGTCTTTGATCACACGCAGATTCAAATGACTTCAACTGACGAAGTAGTATTTTTTCTGACTTAATATTTCATCAGCCACACCCTATTCAAATGTCACGCATTGAAAATTAACTTGTTAAATGGAATTATTCAGTTGGTCGACAATAGTTATTTATTAAATATTTTCTTTTGTTAATGATAAAAGTTACAATTTTTTTCGCCTATTTTTTCCCCCTTAAATTGTATGTGCTGTGTGTAAGTAACTACTATGGTCATTACAGCACACATAAGGGAGGGGTGATAATTTACATGTGGTGAGTTAAGCCACTCATTTTAATGAAAGCAATAATCCTGTTGATGGAGATTACCTCGTTTGAGAGGGTCTGCCCTGTATCTATGGGTAGGCCAAGTTGCCTCCGCAACATAGTAAACTTTTGGCAGGTAAGTATTATGTGGGAAACTGTCGGTCTGGTTGCACAAGGGGCATGTAGCCGGAGGCGGCGTTTTATCAATTATATGTTTGTGCGAAATAGCGATGTGGCCAATAATTCGCAGCCGGCTGAGGATCTTAAAATCGTATCGGGATGTTCCCTCCGGTGGACACACACCATGATTCAACTGTTGGCTTAATGGTTCTTAGGGATGTTGTTGCAGCTGCCCATTCAGTTTTCCACTGGTTTTCGCACACCTTTAGGAATATATATGTGATTGATGAGGGTAGCTCCGCGTCCTGTGGCATTGGCGAGAGCAAGGCAGAACGTGCTGTTCTGTCGACACTCTCATTATCAGGCACTCCAAAATGTGCCCAGGAACCCACAGCAGCGACACGTGACTATCCATTAGCTGCAATTCACTCAAGTAGTGATATATTTTTAGAATTAGCGGGTTGTTGAATTTTTGACTCCTAATCATGTTCAAAGACTGTAGGGAATCAGTAACCAGGAGGAAATCACTGGCTCTGGTGTGAGTTGTAACGAAGTGGTGGAAGCAGTATGCAATTGCGTACAATTCTGCATCCAATGCGGAACAGGCATCATTGAGTCGAGTTTTGCATGAGATGTCGTGACCTTCGACTGCACAGGCTGCGGGCAATGGACCTGCCTTGCCAACTGCCTTGGCTCCATCTGTGTAGTAAATTAGGTGGTCCGGGTACTTATTAATTGCCCTAACTGCCGCTTCCACTGTGAAGAGAGAACTTGTTGTGGGGTTGGATGCTGTTTCAGCGACACATCAATATTTACCTGGAAAGTGATCCAAGGGGGAATAAGGGTATTGAGGCTGGGTGTTGACTTCTGTACAGACGTGATACCACATCCGGATTTAGCACCGTACGGCTCCTTTCTTTTTCCTAAGGTGAAGTCGGCACTGAAACATATTTGTTTTGAATCGATAAAGAAGGTCAAACAGAAAAGAGATGAAACAAAAACGAGGTTACACTGCTTTCTATACAGGAAGGAATAACAGGAAGGGATTTGAGCAACACTCTCGCGCTCGGCAACGAAACTCGAACGGGCTTCTTTCGCTTTACAAACTATAGATGACTCCCTTAAAATCACTTAAATCGACTGGCAAAATGGGCACGTCTTTAGCGTGTATCGTTCAACCTAACTAAATATCGACACATTTTATTCACAAACAAACGAGTAAGAAGTCCTAACCTGACATTTGATAACACGTAAATATCACAAGTAAACTTTGTGCGTTACCTTAGAATGCATATGAATAAGCGTTTACCGTGATGCGAACAAGATCTTTGAGAAACTTCAGCTCACTTTGAATCCACTTAATACGCAACATTTACTGTTGATCTCCCTGCCCGATTTAGCAGATGACTGAAAAGAAAAAAAGCGGTGTCTCCCAATTATCTAAGTCGTTTGCACCGTTCTCAACGATACTACGGGTAACCATATACACTAGAAAACACATATAAATCTTCTCGTCTTAAAAACTTGAATTTAGCACTTCGTTGGAATTGTTACATTAGTATCCCTTTTATTTTCTTATTTTCTTATTCACTCAATCCACCCATTTATCTCTTCCATGTCATCTTCCCTTATGATCTCTATTGTTTATGACAAACTACTGTTGGTACAATGAAGGGGGAAAAAAAGAAAAGAAAATTACTATATTTATTCAATGCACCCTAAAATGATAATATTTCTTATTTACTCTTATCTTATTTTAATATTTTTTCAAAATTTCCTCTTTATGTTATTTCACTTTCTTTTTTTGCGTCATTTTTAGTATGTTCCTTATTTTTTAAATGTTTTTTTTTTGGGGGGAAATTTAATTTTGGGCTGAAATATTAGTTCGTTCATTTTTGCCCTTATTTACAGTTTGTATTAGTTCACACACTATAAATAAGAGTAAGAATGGATTATCTAAAATTTCGACCAAAAAAGAACACCGATTAATTAACAGCAAATTGTTTTTTTTTTGGTTACCTATTTATATAATATTCACATTTACGGTTTAATTTTGTTTACCGAAGAATAATATTTTAATTTTGCGTTTCGAAACGTACAACTGGCCGCTATACTCGTTCACAGGTATACGTCAGTTATTAAACAATTCATTTACATAATATACCAAAATTAATGTAACTTATAATTAAAGCTATTAGGACATAATATGTAAGTAGTGAGTTGGTAACAACAATTAAAATGTCTATAAAATTCTTACCATACATGTTGGGAGTATTATAATTGAGCAGCTAAGGCTGAAGCAGAAATATTGTCACCACAGCCAGCAGTTTGTTTAACATTTTGACAGACTAGATTAGG
The DNA here is from genome assembly GCA_039619475.1 of Icerya purchasi. Classification (NCBI taxonomy): domain Eukaryota; kingdom Metazoa; phylum Arthropoda; class Insecta; order Hemiptera; family Monophlebidae; genus Icerya; species Icerya purchasi. Next base: position 179,273,398 of record CM077115.1, read on the forward strand.
AGCAATGCAAATGTGAACTGACTTTTCATCCCAACAGGAAACAGGGTTTCGATCATCCCAAAAAATTCTTCTACTTCCAGGGGTTGCCGATATTGAGAAACTTTCATCCATTACTAATATCGCTTTATCGATATCAATCTATAATCATAAATTTAACCGTGATAATTAGAAACTAGTAAATATAACTTTGCATTTCAGATCCAATATAAAAATTATTTTACGTTAAAAGTAACTAAAACTAACATCAAAATCATTAACCTTAAAATAGGTTTTGTTGATTTCAATTTTTCATTGGAATGTGCCGAAATATTTACTGAGTAAATTAATCAAAAATCATGGTATTTCATTTTTTTTTTGTATGCATTTTAAAGTACCAATATACATATATATATATATAACTCGGCCATTTTGGCCTCACAAGGGGCTGTGCCCCTTGACCCCTCTTGCTTTTATTTATGTCTCTTTCTCTTCTATACTTTGTATAAAATTATCAAAATTTACAACGTAATTATTACTGGCATCAACACAAGAAGAAAAATAAAACATAATCTCACAAAAATCCTATCCTAACATTTAACTTTTATTACATAAAATTAAGATATTGTTTCATTACATTTTTCATTAGATAAAATTGTGACATTTTTTAAATAACAATAACAAAAATCCTATAAAATATAACAAACGTTTAATATTGGTTAACTTTTTATTTAGGCTATTTAATTAAAGATGGAAAAAAAAGCAAATTCGGGCGATCTTTTGTACGAGTTTAAACTCGGTACTAAAGCAACAGAAACGGTTTGTAAAATCAATGGTGCTGTTGGCCCAGACATCATTCATGAACAGGTGATCTAACGTTAGTTTAAAAAGTTTTGTAGTGGAGACCAGAGCCTTAAAGATCGAGAGGGTCGTAAACAGGCATTGGCAATTGATAATGACCAATTGAAAGCATTAGTTGAAGCAAACCCTTACACAACAGGTAGAGAGCTTACGGGTGAATTAGGCATAACTTATCCGACAGTTCTGAAACAACTTTGAAAAACAAAAAAGCTCGACAAATGGATACCACGCGAATTAAACGGAAAACAGAAAAATCGTCACTTTGAAATATCGTCAGTACGCATGCAGCTCAACAAGAACTACCCGTTTCTCAACCGAATTGTGGCATACAACGAAAAATAGATGTCAGTTGGACCATTAAACAGTTTCTCGACATTTCTGAAAGCCAAATTTGCACCAAAAAAGATTATGATGACTGTCTAATGGTCTGCTGCCAGTCTTGTTCATTATAAGTTCCAGAATCCGAGCGAAACGATTGTAGCAGAAAAGTACTGTCAGGAAATCGGCGAAATATAGCAAAAACTTCAGCGCGTATGGCCCATATTAGTCACCAGAAAAGGACCAATCCTTCTCCATGATAACGCTCGGTCACACGCTGCACAATTGAGCCTGCAGAAGAAACACTGCTTCATCTATCATATACTACCGAACTTCTCGCCAACTGACTATCGCTTTTTCAATCATTTCGACCACTTTTTGCAGGAGAAATGCTTCAAAAACGAAGATGACGCAAAAAACGCTTTTGAACAGTTTCTCTCCTCCAGTACATCAAAATTCTACGTTACAGGAATAAATAAACGTGTTTCTCGTTGGCAAAAATGTGTCGATCCCAACGATGCTTACTTCGATTCATGAAGTCTGCTATAAGCTGAGATATATGTGTTTAAAGTTGAGGTAACAAAAACGACATTATTGTTCTACCGATCTAACATTTAGAATTATGTATGAAGTAATCAAATAATGGTCGATTTATTATTAATCGTTATCTTCGTTATCTACGGCGGCCGACGTAGTGTCTCACAGATAGACGTTTTTTGCTGTTTTGTTATCATCTCGTGTATATGTACTCTGCGTTTTGGCATTGTATTCGTTTCAATAACTGTGCTTTCCATGTTCATTACTGGTTCTTCTTTATTTCTTTTTCGTTTTGTATTCTTTTTTTTTTTTTTTTTTTTTTTTTGGTTGCTTCTTTTTCGAATTTCATTTTTGAAGCAGTTCTTTTAAAGCTTTCAATTTATTCGTATTTTTATGCCTTTTTTCGTAATAAACATTTTTTGTAAACAAATAATTTTATTTCGCGTTTTGGTCAATTAACGATTAATTAACTAGTTAGTTAAAAAACGACACAATTTGCACTATTATTAATCATTTTAATTTTCGGTTTAAAACAATGCGCAAAAAATATTACAGGGAAGTGTAATGTAAAAATAGAATAATTTTTTTGATGTCAGTTTTGAATTGGGACAAAATATCTTTAACTTATTGTACTCGGCAAGTGAGAATTGTTTTTTTTTCTTTTCACTTACCTCTGATGAACCGCACACGTACCGATTGGCGATAAGAGATGCTTTTGCGACTGCAATATATGTGTTTTTCCAATCTGCATACTTATCAACCATAATTACTTGATAAGCTAATGTATGAACATGTAATCTTGTTAATTTTCGATTGTAAAATAACCTCGCTTCCTTCAAATTGCGTATGTTACTAAACATAATTTAAATAAAATAAAAAGTAAACTTTTTTTTTTTTGTTTTTTACACAATAGTACAATTTAAAAATTAATTAATGAACATATTAAAAACAGTATTTAATTATTTTCGTGTATTTGTTACACTACATTTTGATGTAATAAGTCACTTAACAACTTACTAAATTATTCATATTTACTAATAATACAAGTTAAAAATAGAATGAAACCAAAAATTAGCGATTTCAGAAACACTGAAAATTATCTTTTTCGTTTTTATTTAAGATGAATAAAAAAATAATCATGCTTCTAAATGTGTCTACAATTATGATAATTGTAACAACTCAACGTGTTCCAACTGAAACAAGATGAATTTAAAAAACCCGAAATTTCTCTTTTATTAACTATTATTAAACAAAAAAGTACAAAAATATCACAGCAATTTCCAAACCTCAACTAGAAAAAAAAAACAACAAACTAATGATAAAAATGTATATTATTATATTTTGCTTATATTTTTATAAATTCAATATTTTGCTAATCTACTAATTAATATAATGTAATTCATTAAACGAAGGCTAATGAGACTAAACTTTTAAAGAAATACGTGGAAGTATTGAAAATGGAATAATATTAAAATTATTCAATTACCGTAATTGATTATTTTGCGGGAATGTTTCCTGAAGAATGAAAGAGCAAAAAAAAAAAAAAATGTTTAGAAATAGTTATAGAAACTGATAAATGCTTTTTGGATATCAAAAATATTAGCTTATCGAAATTAGCAGCTACAAGAATTAATGATGTATAGGAAAATAAAATAACATCATTTTTGTTATATTTAAAATTTTATGTAAATCTAAATATAATTTCTCTTCTCTGAAGAAATTACACCAGTAATTTTTGTGGTCAAACCGAATATTTAAATGTTTAAAGGTTGCTCGTCATTATTTTAAATCAACTACATCGTAAGCTTTTTTATACTTTTTAAATTAGCCGATTATTTAACAATACGATTTATAGATGCTTGAATTTAATATTTTTTAAATATGCGAATGTATTCTGAATATGTCAATTTACCTAAACACAGTACGCATTTTATCTAAAACATTTCCAGCCGAAGGATTCGAATCTGTGGCTAGGGTAACATTTCCGTTTTTTAGAATACTATATAAATTAAACAATTCCTAAAAAAATTTAAAATGAAAATATAATAATAACAATAATAATAAATATGACTCTAACATGAGCTATTCGTGTAATAGATTATTATTTTTTTTAAATTTTTCGCATTAAGTTAGTTAAAAAAAAAACGATTTTTTAAATTTTACTATCAGTGGAATTAATACCATACAGACCAATTTCTTTATTGCCAATTATATCAAAAATTTATTATTAAAAAAATACTCGCGACAGTAAACAGTTATTTCACTATTAATATTAGGAAGAAGTTCACAGCTTTCAATAAGCAATAAACTACATACTATTTTATAAATGGATTTTGGTTTCAGTACGAAGGTGTAATTGGGAGCTATAGAGCCGCAACGTAAATATAAATATAAATATTAAACAAATATATCAAAATAAAATTTCAATTCTTCATAATACGTAAGTAATAAAACTCTTTATATAGACTCAAACTCATCATATACATATATCAGAAGTTATCACTGTAACGCAACCAGAGGCATACTGAAAAATTATATAATTATACAAATTAGTCAGCGGTTCCTCCACCAGATAATTTGACGAAGATTCGTCGGTTGCATAGCAAGATGTTAGATTTAAGCATTAAATTAAGCATAAGGATTTCATGTTGGTGAATGGCGATTGTGCAGGATATTATTTACTGGTAGCCCATTGGGCTAGATGTAGTTCAGTAAAAAAAAGTTAATAAACAAATGAAAAACAATGCCGTTCCACATTTTATATATATTTGGCTATGTCAATTAAGAATTTAAAATTTATGAATACATTAATTCGTTGAATACAATGAAGCAATATATTTACCGTCAATTTATTGGACTAACTTGCTAATAAATGTTTTATTTACATTTTTAATTAGAATCAAGTAAATAAAACGATAGACGAGTTTAACCTTCGTAATATGTATATTAGTTCGGCGTCCATAGACAAAAAGTTTGAATGGTTTATAACCAGTATCGCTGAAGTTATAAATAAATGGATGAATTCTATGTTTAATAAGTGAGAAAAATTCTTTGTTTAAATTCGGAAAACGATTTCCGACAAGCAACAGTATCCACTCGGAGTTTAATAATGCCTCGGAAAAAATGCAAAGCGCTATTAGGAGAGTAAAATATGAGAACAACACAAATCTGTTAGATAAATATAAAACTAAACAAAAAAATTACTGGGGATTAGTGAGATAAGTACAAGGAAAACAAGACCACGAAATTAAGGAATGATGTGTAGGTAGTAATAAGCTAATCGTGTATGGTAATTGAAAAATTGTATTGTATTTTAATCAATTTTTTCGAGATAGTGTAGATAGTGTAATCAATATAATAGCCAGTAGCTACTTTCGCGGAGTAAATGTTGAGCCGTTTGCTGACAACCAAAATACTCAATTCGTTTGTGCTTACAGGTTTCATTATACAGGATACAGGAAAAATCTATACCGTCATTTGGATATGATCAAATATCAATTGAATTAATTAAAGACAATATAAAGTTCTTCCTGCAGCCATTAACATATCTATTTAACGAGTCTCTTCAAACTGGAAAATTCCCCGAGGTGCTTAAATTGGGCATAATAACTCCGGTGTATAAAACTGGGGATAAATTTTGGATGTAAGCAACTATAGACCAATTTGTATATTACCAACCTTTTCAAAAATTTTTGAGAAAGCTTTTAAAACAACAATGATGAGCTACTTAAGAAGAATAAATTTGTTCCGTGAGAAGTAATATGGATTTATACCGAACAAGGAAACAGATCTGGCAATATTTGAACATATAAAAGATATTACCAAGAACGTTGAAAATGGAAAATCAGTAATATCACTTAAAGAAAAGCGTTTGATAGTGTAGACAGTAGTATATTATTAAAAAAAGATAGTTATGGCTTCAGGGAAAATATTCATAGCTGGCTTAAAAGTTATTTAGAAAATAGAAGTCCTATTGTCAAATTAAGCGGGATGTTTAGTTCAAGGACTAGGTGTGCGGTCCTAACCATGCCTCTTTCTGATATACATTAACGACTTGTTATAGTTGGAGTACTAATGGAAACATGGTGTGATGATTTGGTTTTAACATTTAGTGGTCGTTCTTCTAACAAACTGCAACATTGTGTACAACAGAATATTAGGAAAATTGTAGGCTGGTTAAAAGCAAACCGCGTAGTGTTAAATGAAAAAAGAACAACAAACAAATTACATGATTTATACAAACCAAATTTCTCTAAATAGGAGTAGCATAAATTTAAATTTAGGTAATAATGTCGCAATACATTGTGCAGATAGGGTTAAGTATTTGGAGATGCAATTGGATAACAGGTTAACATAGAGTAAGCATTCCTTATACATTATCAATAAATTAAGAAAATTAAATTAACTTTTTCATTACTTGAGACAGTGTGTTTCGCGAGGTCATTTAACTCGGTTATATAAGGTATATGAAATTTTGCACTGGGGCGGAATGGCTAAATGTCACAAATTGCATATAGAAAAATTACAGAAGTCAGCGGTTGAGAAATCTGTAGAGTTAAAGATTGCTTCACAGGAAAATAAACTTCTTACTGTCGATGAGCTATACAAAATACAATTACTACATTTTGTATTAAAACATGAAAATTTATTTAAAATATCAATAAACGTAGGTAAAACTAGAGCGTATGGTACGTTATATACTCAAGTACCTAATCTGTTTAAATCAAAAATGAGAATGCAAGCCTTGTACATGAGAGCCATTATGTATAACAATTTGCCACAGGAACTACTAAAAATATACCTTAAAAATTATAAAAAAGGGCATCGTAAAATACTGGTGACTTTTATTTAAATAGGAAAGTTTCAGTGAAATTTTTAATATCGACGTGATTAAAAATATAAAATTACAGTGGTAGCATGAAGGATGCATGGAATAGTTTCGGTGAGCATGTGAATATAATTTAGGGTGTAACCGTGGTATGGTGAGCACATGATAGCGAATGTGGATGATGCCCGATTTTCTAACTCTGTTTGTATCAGTTATTAAAAGAATGCGTTTATGATTTATGACATTTTGTTAACTAAAACACAGCTATTAATAAAATTAGTTTATACGTGCATGGCGGATATTTCTGGAAGAATATATTATTGGCAAAACTAACTGCCAGATTAAATTTTAATATAGTATTCTTGCCACTTGCGCTTTGTTTAATTATTATAGGAGTTTATTTTTAGTTCTTTATTTCTGTTTGTTTGTTATAAGTTATTTTTCTTTCGTTTTGTTTTGTTATTTACGTGTGATATACATGATTGCGAAACTTAATAGCGCAATAAACGTGATTTGATTTGATAATGATTATTCTGTCAGGAGGTTCAGATTCCGTGAAAATGTTAATTTTTATATAATTACTGTATGTATTACCTGCTCATTCATTCCAATCGAATCGGTATATGGAATAATATTTTCAAATATTAATGATAGTAGATCTTTCTGAGTGACAGAAGCCATTTCGAAATGTATTCTTGTTAAAAACGGCATTGACTTCATGTAATGATTTATCTTTTTGAATTTTTCGTATTTAACGTCTACAAAAATATTAAACGAATTTAATCGTAAATACAACTTTTTAAATTTTAAAACCGAAATAAGTAAATAAAAAACATTCTAAGCAAATAATTTTTTTAAAGAAACTATTATACTTTGTTAAAAGTTAAGTTTAATTTACTATTAAAATAAAAGATAACATTAAAAAATGTTACTGTTTTTTGCAAAATAAAATAAAATAATTTTTATAAGTGTGAGTATATGCGTATAATGAATTTAGCACTTTTTACCTTCTGAAATCGGATAATGATCCATCATTTGAATGCCGCTTATTATTAACAAATCCGGTTGGTATATAGCTAGCTTTTCTCCAAAATTATTTAATGAATCAAATTCTGGGTTATGAATATCACTATGAATTATGAATCTAGACAATCAAAATTTTAAATTCTGCAATAAAAAATGAATAAAAAAGGCGAAAGTCGCTCAAATTATGTTATTCATATTTTTTCATCGTTTCAGCACTGTTTGAATCTCTTGCGGAACAAAAATATAACGTTTTTAGTTTCGATTGTAAAACAGATTAAATTGCGAATTCTGTGATGGGTAAAAAATATCTTACGAAATCAAAATTTTAATCGAAAGCCTCTTTTTCTCGAGGAGAACAAACGCGTAAATCTATTATGATACAAAAGAAAACGATGACTTCATGAACAAAGAAATATTAACAGTAATGGAATTAACCAGAGTAAAAACGAACGAGTCTTTCGAGCGACGGTTTTAATTTTTATTTTTATTTGGGACAGATGTTTGAATTATTTATAATTACTTTTAACCTTTCGAAAGTAAAAGTTACGATAATCACTATAAAAATTAAAACTGGAAATTATACGATACATTTACGTTTTTAAGTATAGAAAATTTTAAAAAATTACTTTTCGAAGAGGTGCATACAGGAGCCTATATGTAGATGTAAACAGAATTATACGACCCTTTTACGTTTGAATAAATTACAATATTTACTTTTGATGCAACTATTCGATGTGTTTTGATGTCGATTCGTGATCATTAAATTTAAAAAATATTTGATTTAGAAGTTTTTAAGTAATTAAGAAAAAACACGAAAAAAACAATTTAATTTTTTCTTAAAATCCTATCTTAGCATGAACTGAAATATTATGTCAATCAACATGTCTTCATGGCAAAGTATACGTAGTGAAATTGTGAAAAAATAATACAATACTTTTTTACCTTTAAAAATCCTCATAAAACTTTTATTAGAAGTTGTGGATGTCTGTAATATCATTAGACAGACTCTCGTATCCGAAATATCCGTATGAACTTCAGGTATATTAACTGTATACATATTAGATGCTAGAAATGCGAAGTTTATACGAGAATTTGACAGTGTGGAAATGGGTGCAAAACCGCATAACCACATCTCAGCGTGAAGCACGTAAACTGAAGTGCAACAGCTCCCGTGCTGCCGACCAACGTGAAGAAGGAATCAATGGTGAAGCGAGCCAAGACGATTGGCCTACTCACATTGATACGACTGCTCGCCGGCTGAATATTTATGCGACGCTAACACTCATGACTACATTTGTAACTGATTATAGTCACTTGTTATCGTTCTATAAATGCAGTTCCCTAAGTGTGTTTATATTGGTGATGGGCGATTGCGAGATGTTTTAACAATTTAGAGAATCGTAATCGGATAAAAAAAACCATCAAGTCAAGCTTTAAGTCCGCTGTCCATTGCAATGAGTTCACTAAGCGAGGAAATAGTAGTTTATGATTAAACTACTGAATTTTTATTCAGTCTTTTACTTTTATCTTTAATCGTTTGTTTTCATTTTAATGGAAGTTTTTGTGTTAACAAAGTTTATTATGTAATAAAGTGATTTGTTCCAAACTTTTGTATTACTTTATTTAAGACCTAATAGTACATTTATATATTTATGTAATGTCAAAATTAAATATCTTTTACAAAAAAGTAAATAATTATTATTTTACTAAAGTATAATAATTTTTAGTTTTTAGATTGGGTTTTGTAATTGACTGTAGATTGATTGACTTAATATCCTGATTAAAACATTGCAATATAATTATTGCTTTTAAGTTAATCACTTTACATTATTAAATTTTAATGGATATTTTTCTGAAGTTCAAAATTTTCTTTACAAAAATAAATTATAAAACAAAAATTTTTTAAGTCATATTTCAATTCTTCTATATAATAATAAAATTCAAAACAACAGATTTTATAACTGTATGTATTTACCATTTTTTATTTTAATAGACCAAATATCGTCTTTCATATTTACATTTTTAAAATCTTTGTTCTGTATTGTATAAAAATTCATATTTCCTAACCATTTTAATTAGTTTTTCTGTTATACAGAAAATAAATAAAAAAAAAAAGGACAAATATTTATACAAATTACAAACAAAAAACATAAATATATAAATTAAAAATGGCGAAGATACATTATATAAAAGACAACTATTATATCATCAAATATGTATGTAAAACATTTGAAGTGCGTGAAATGTGTTTTGAAAAACTGGCTCAGGGAGCGATCCGAACGAGGAATTATTTTTCCTCGCTCGCCTCTTTCGATTATTTCAATTATTTCTCGCTATGATGGGCAGTGTTATATTTAAATGTACTGTAATCGATTTTCAAAGAAAACACAATACCCATTTCATATTTCACATTCCCCGCTGCAATGGGCAACGTAACAATCGAGAGGTTTTTTCTCGATTGTTAATGCGCGCGCATTTTATATTATGGGATTAACTGTTATCAGTGTACCAATGCTAGTTACAGAACTAGCAGGCGATTATAATATATTTTTAGAATAGAAAAAAAATAGCATATTGTAATATAAAAATTAAATCAACAATCGAATCACAATTATAATTACTAATCAAAATGTTACATTTTATTTGACTTCCGAAAATAAGAATATGTTTTATTTTTAAAAAGTGTTAATAAACGTTTTCTATTACAGGCGTTAGCACACCCAGGAGTAGTACATGGGAAAATGTTAAGGCGGAGGTCGAACATGTTTGGTGTATCTATATCTCTCGTTTTTCTCTCACTTATATATTTATAGTTTTGTGCAAAATGTATTATTTAAAAACACTTAATATTTTACTATCAACAATTTTTCCATTATTAATGGTGTTCGTTTATTCTTCTTGGGAGGAGTTGCAGCTCCGTAGTACCCCCCCTTAGGGGCGCCAATGATTACAGGAACATAAAAAATAAGTTCTGACATGTAAATAACAATATTTATTAATCAAGTTGAAGAATAGTATATACATTCTCGCGTATTGTTTTTTTTATGTTGACACATATTTTCTGATGCAGTTATAGTTTTTGTTTTACTTGATTGGGGAAAAAATTAAAAATTTATCTTTCTGAATTTTTTTAAAGACACTAATTTTTTTGTATAAAATTCGAACCTGAAAACATGCTGCATCATTTATTCAATTTATCTATATATAAATAGGCAAGGATAAAACAGTTCAGTACCTTTTTCTCCTCTGTTTATTAACCGATTTTCCATTTTTTTTTTCTTATTTAAATAAAAAATTAATACAAAAATGAAAAAAGAAATCACTTTAGCCAGTATATCTGTTTACTAATAATCATTATTGGCTTTTTTACAGTATCAATAAATGAGGGTTTTTAAATTGTGATTTATTATTATTTTATTGCATTTATTTTTTATTCAATTATAATGGTACTGAACTGCTTTGTATTGCAAAAGAACATATAAAAGTGTATGTTCTCAGATATACAATAAACGAATGTATAAGAGTAGAATTTTTTTTTTTTTTTTGGAAATATGCAAATTCATATATGTTTTCCTCATACTTTTAATAATTATGGTAAAATTTCGACCAATGGGCGAACACTGGTATATAATAATAGCTTGAATATCTATGAATCCAAAGTTTTGTGTTTCTAAATTACATTTTGTAATAAAAATTTTTGGTTTCTTTAGGCATGTTTCATTACTGAAGACATTAATTTCAAATTTTAAATATTGAAGTTGAAACAATCCGAATTTATTTATTTATAACTGATATTATAGTTTTATATTCCCATAAATATTTCGGTTTTTATATAAAATTTTTACTTCTAAAAAGTACAATTCATTCTATATGTAAGCAATAGATTCCCTGAAACCATTTTCAGGATTAAAAATTAAAGTATCTTACACGATCGGGAACAAAAATGTAGTTATTTTTATAAATTCCCCCTTCTGATTGTGTTAGTCTTTTCGTTTCTCACTTATACAAGTCTTCTATCCGAAAACATTTCACCCCAGCTTCATTTATTGATGTCTTCTCTGCTTTTGATAATGTTCATTTTCCCACTTTAAGAGATAAAATGACGGCAATTAACATCCCAATCAAATTAACTTCCCTTATTATCAATCGCATGTCAAATCGTGAAACCGATATTTAGGCTACCGCTTCCTTGTTAAACGTCTTCCACTCGCGTCCTCTACTCTTGTTCAGTCCTTCCCTTCAATTTATAATAGCTAGCGCTTTACTCCTAGCAAAACCCCTATTCTGGCATTTATTTCACGTCGTCTCAGTTCATTTTAGCCGTACACTATCTACTTCAATAATCTCCCCTATTTTTCCTTTAACTATATTAATCTCTGTTATCCTCCTAAGGTATTTATTCTTCCCACACTTTCTAAAAACCTCCCACCAACCGGATTAATTAAACAGGTATTTTCTACAGCACTATCAATTTCCTATTTCCCTCTCATGTTACCATTTACACAGATGGTTCGAGGGGGCCTGGTGGTGTTGGTGCTTCCTTCTCATCCTCCCTGATGTTAACCTATTCGAATATTTTCGTTTTCCTTACTTCTGTTTCATATTCGTAAACGAATTATTGACTATTCTACGTTCTATTATTTTCATTTCTTCGAATCACCTTTCCTTTAATTTTTTAATTATCTCTGATTCCTTGAGCGCCCTTCAGGCTATATCCTTTCCCCTTCCGGATCATTTGTGTGACTTTGTTATCCTCCGTATACGTCCACTCATTCGCAATCTTTCCTATCTCCGTTCAATCAATATTGATTTGCTGTGGGTACCTAGCCACTCGGGCATATTTAGGAATAAAGCGGCTGATTCCTTGACGCGGACTGCTGCTGCTTCCTCTCGTCTTTTTTTTTTTTTTAAACATGATCTTAAACCGTCGCGCGCTAACGTCAGCAGATTGTAACACGGACCATCAGTTGCTATCAGCGAGATGCCGTCTTCTGCTTTAAAAATGTGTACATGCCAGGAAAACGGAAAACAAGAAGCTAAACATAAGTCCTTTGAAGCATAAAACAATTGCAGGGAATTTTTCGAAAAAACTGGAAGAAAAAACTAATGAAATAAATGAACAGGCGGGTGTGGAAGATAGGTGGAACGAGTTAAAAAATGCGATGATAACCGCAGCAGAAGAAACACTCAGTAAAGATAAAGGAAGCGCCGTAATAAGGAAGAAAATCAAGAGCTGGATGACAAATGAAACACTGCTACTGATCGATGAAAGAAGGAAAATCAAAAACAGAAATAGTAACGAGTATAGAAAGATAAACAAAGAAATCATGAAAAAGTGTCAAGAAGACAAGAATAGATGGTTCCAACAAAAATGTAACTATATACAGAAACTAGAAGAACAAGGTAGGATGCATGAAATGCATAAAGAAGTCAAATGGCTCATGAAAGCACAGAAAAGGAAAATACCTAAAATAATGATGCTTGAAAATGATGCAGGCGAGATGTGTACAAAAACAGAAGAAATGGAGAAAGAATGGCTGCTGTACATAGACAAACTGTACGGAGATGCAAACAGGGATAACCGAATGAAAAATTTTAAACTGAAATGGCATGAGCAAGAGACAGCGCCAGACATCTCAAAGGAAGAACTAGAATATGTCATCACGAAAAGCAACCGGAACAGATGGAATCCCTGTAGAGTTAATAAAGCATGCATCCAAAAAGAGCAAAGGAAAAATGCTGAGGTTAATAAACGAAATATACAGGACTGGATACTTGCCAGGGGATTTCAAGATCTCTACATTTATAGCCATACCTAAAAAGAGAAATCCACGAAAATGCTTCGAATTCCGTACGATTGCATTAATGAGTCATACCTTAAAACTGTTATTAAAGATAATAAACAGAAGAATCGAAACAAAAATTGACAGCCAACTAAGTGAAACGCAATTTGGCTTTACAAGAACAATGAACAGGATAAGTTGGACAGAGAAGATCAAGAACGAGGAAGTATTATGGAGAATGGGACTGAAGAATTGCATTTTACTACCAATAATTAAAGGAAATAAACGGCGCTTCCTCTAAAATAAATTGTCGGAAGACAGGATGTTTTCGCTGGTGGCGAACGGAAAGATTCCAGGCAAGGCACTTAAAGGCAGAAGAAGAATTACAATGTTAGATAGGCTGGATAAGATGGTTTAATCGAATGTCGATTGCAACCTCCCGTATGGGAGATGCTCACCAATAATAATATTCCATCCTATCAATTTGTAAAAGCTTTCATATCCGATTTTGGTCGGACACCTATGTTTCCTCTTTCTCCAACAGCTGTTCCTTTTACCTGTCTGTTCAGCTTACTCTTCCTGCATATTAATGGTTTCTTTTGCATCCCTCCCTTCGACGTCCTGATGTTGTTTCCATTGTTCGTATGCGCTTTGGCCATTCTTTGCTGCCTTTCTCCAGATTTCGTTTTTCCCCGATTTCTTCTCCACACTGTCCTCTCCATCCGGATGATGCAGTTATTTGCGACGCCGATCATGTGTTTTTCCAGTGTTCATCTCTGTCCGTGAAGCCTTCTGTTTTGTATTCTTATTTGCTGAATCTTGGACTTCCTACTCCTTATTGTGCTTCCTATATTCTGTCCTCTTCTTCACCATTAATTATTCCTGCTATTTGTTCCTTTTTAGATAAAATTTCTAATCGGATTAAAATATAACTGACTTCTCTCCTTACCTTTTGTTTCTGGGTAAAGGTTTTTAGTTGACGAGCCCAAAAAAAAAATAAATATAAATTCCTTTGTGTACTATGTTAACAGAGCAAAGCAACTGTTTGAATTCTTTATTTATGATTTTATAAACATAATTATCTTTTCCATCAGTAAGTCACTTTTACTTCACACGAAGTATAATGTATAAATTCTTGATAAATACAAAAATTACAATATTTTATTATAAATTACATTTACATTCATGCAAGTGTGATTATAACATTTCCTCTACCAAATAATAAATCACATAGAATAATGGACTTGTGATTAATATGAGCCTAGTTTTCAGTTACACCGATCAGCAATTTCATTTTTTTTAAGACATCAACTATTTAAAAGGCAATCAGAAGACCAAAATAATATATCAAATTCACAAGAATGTTTGAAAATTCGAACTTTTAATGTTACACTTTACGATTACAATTGAAATAATGTTTGCTTACAATCGAAATGACGATTTTTTACAATTGGGAGTTTTATTAATTGATTGTTAACAGTCGATAGTTTCCAAAGATTTGAACAATCGAATAAAATTTCTCGTAATCGCCCATCACTAGTCTATACTACTGTATACTAACTAGGGCGCATATTCTGCCATCGCCCAGAATCGAACCCGAGACTTCCGAAACGGAAGCCAAGCGCTCTAGCCACTAGACCATCGTGACGACGTAGATGTCTGAATAAGCGCATACAATATTAGTAAATATTGTAAAAATAATAGATATATTAAAGATAACATTAATTATTAAAATTTCATTATATTTAGCATCACTGGCTGTTATTTACTTAAATAAAAATCAAATTTAAATATGTGATTTGCTATTTAAGTAAACGATATTTACGTATATAATGTACTTAATTTGGTATTTGTCTATTTAACGGTCTTTTATTTAAAAAAGACGTTTAGTTTGTATATATATATATATATGTATATATTTTATATGGGTATTAACAGTGCGATAAAGAACGTAACTTTAGAGTTCACACTGATTTCCTCATCTTAGCAAACTTACTAGTTAAGTGAAACATTTTTTGTAACTTTTTCTTGAAAAAGCCTATCGACAAATTTATTAAATACCCCATATACAAATATTTTACATTATCTATATGCCACCCTTAAATCCACGTGAAATGTTTGTTTATAAATTTTAACAAACCGGTTGGGAAACAACTGTGTATAAAAAGAAATTTAATTAGCTTAACGTTTCGACCAGCTTACACTAGCCATCATCAGAAGGGAACGAAAATTGCAATCGACAATAACAATAAAGTAAGAACCGAAAATCATGGAAAGGCCAACCCAAAACAAAAAACCTACCTAAACGGGAAAAACCGATAATACGCACAACAACAGATGGAGAATAATAAAACAATATAAATACATATATGAGAAAGAAAAAAAATATATTGAAATATAAATCGCAACACAAAAAATTGGTAAAAAAAATACAGAGAAACATCGGGTCGCAATTGGGACAAAGGAGAAATAAAAACAAACAACAACTTATAAATAACAAATACAGAAGCGTATATAGTGAGCGCCAAAAAATCGAAAAACAAAGAAACGAAAATCCCGAAGGATAAAAAAACGAAAAAACACAAGTAATAAATACAAAAAAAAAAAAGCGCTATCAGAGAACGCCACAAAAAAACCGTTTCTCTGTTGAAATTTGGCCAATTGAAAACGAATCACACTATCAGATTTGAGGATGATGTTCCTTTGGCAAAGGAAGTTCACACCAGCAAGAGGTTGTTCAGAGAAGCCATCGAAATTGAGAAATGACCAAATTTCAATAGAGAAGAAGGTCTACGTATTCCTATGGCATGGAAACCAGTCATGCGGTTGACGAACTTGCATCTATAGCAATGCCAGGTAGGTTTCATTTTTCTATCCAATCTCTGGGTTACTTGGTTTCAATTTTGAGTGTGTTTTTAGGTACCTCGATGTCCGTCACCGCATTTTACTCCTTCTTGGTTTTTGTTCCCCGATCCCTTCGGTCCGAGTGGTTTCTTCTTCCGTTTTGATTTCCATTAGTTTACATTGTTTGGTTTAGCTTCCCTTGGTCGCGTATCCAGTGCCTACATCCTCTGGTGATTCCTCCAGATGGATTTCGAGTCAGTCCTCAGGTGAAGTTTGCAGTCAACTTTCAGTTGGGGTTTCTGTCATTTTCATTCTTCGGACAAGGTGTTCAGTCATTCGTCAGGTGAGAATTCCAATTAATTTTCAGGTAGGTTGCAGTCTATCCTCCGTTAAATTTTTTATAGGTTTTTTCGACTGTTTTTCGTTTCCCCCTCGGGGAATTTCGCGGTGCTTACCCATTACGTTTGTGTGTTTATTGTTCTGTTTTTGTAACTTTTGTCCATCGGTGTTATATATATTTTTTTTTTTCCGGGTTGGTTGTTTTTTGTGTTTCTCTTTTGGGATTTTCATTCTTTTAATGTTTCTAAAGTTTTTTGTGGCGTTCTCTGATAGCGCTTTTTTTTTTTTTTGTATTTATTACTTGTGTTTTTTCGTTTTTTTATCCTTCGGGATTTTCGTTTCTTTGTCTTTCGATTTTTTGGCGCTCACTATATACGCTTCTGTATTTATTATTTATAAGTTGTTGTTTGTTTTTATTTCTCCTTTGTCCCAATTGCGACCCGATGTTTCTCTGTATTTTTTTTACCAATTTTTTGTGTTGCGATTTATATTTCAATATATTTTTTTTCTTTCTCATATATGTATTTATATTGTTTTATTATTCTCCATCTGTTGTTGTGCATATTATCGGTTTTTCCCGTTTAGGTAGGTTTTTTGTTTTGGGTTGGCCTTTCCATGATTTTCGGTTCTTACTTTATTGTTATTGTCGATTGCAATTTTCGTTCCATTCTTCAGTTTGCTTCTGATGATGGCTAGTGTAAGCTGGTCGAAACGTTAGGCGAATTAAATTTCTTTTTAAAAACACAGTTGTTTCCCAAAATCATTTATTATGAGTAATTACTGTAAAAGCTTTAAATATTTTTTACACAGGTTAGGATTTATCTACATTTAAATAAATTATTATGCAACGTCCTTGCAATACAAACACGTATGATTTATAAATAAATCTAAAATGATTTCTGGATTAGAAGACAATTTCTTATGAAAATTACAATATAAATTTGCCCAAACATGTTTAAATGGCATTGATTTTTGCTTATCCACTTATGCCGTACTCTACAATTTGGACTTCGGATCCTAACACATGCCACACACACACATTTGCACACTGTATATATATATATATATATATACATATCAGATATACAAGTACCAAATGTGGATCTGAGAAACCAGATTAGTGTGTAGTATAAAGATTTGGCGCATATAGTATTTTCTTTCGCCATCAACACGTGTAAATTAAAAAAGTATTTGCGCAGTATTGTTTTGCTGTGTTCAATATGTCGAAATTTGTGTGGAATAGAGAGCATTTGCGATCAGCATTAGTTTTTTGCTTTTATTTGAAAAAAACTGCTGCTAAATCATTCCGATAGCCTCGAGAAGCTTTTGGTGAACATGCTTTATCACAAGTTCCGTATGAACGATGGTCTCGGCGTTTCAAAAGTGGTAATTTCAATGTTGCTGACAAGGAACACGGAAAACCGCCAAAAAGGTACGAATGCGGAGAACTGCAAACATTGCTGCATGAAGACGAGGCACAAACACAAAAACAACTCGCAGGGTAATTAAGCATTAGTCAATAGGCTGTTTAATCAGTTAAGGACCAGAATATCAAAAAAGGGCAACGCAAGGTAATTTTTCTTCATGACAATGGTCCATAACATAGAGCAAAATCGGTTTGCGACACGTTAGAAGCACTCAACCGGGAAGTGCTAGCCCTTGCATCTTACTCGCCAGCCTTGGCTCCTTCTAACTACTACTTGTTTGCATTGATCGGTTATGCACTTGCTGAGCAGCGCTTTGGTTTGTACGAAGATGTGAAAAAAAGGGCCCGATGAATGATTTGCAAAAAAAAAAAAAACGGAAGATTTTTACTGACGTGGTATTTACAAATTGTCTGAAAGATAGAAAAAATGTGTAACTAATGCTGGAGCATATTTTGAGTGAACCAATTTTTATCGCTTTTCCGAATTTAACAAGTTTTTTTTTGAAAAAAAAATCCATATTTTATACTTGCACATCTCATACACACAAACCGACTAACTGTAAAAAATATCGAACTATTTTCAATAGTAACATTATTTTTTTCAAAAGCTTTTTAACTACTTTCAACTTTCTGGATTATTTCGATATTAAATTTTTTGAACTTATTTTATAATTTCAGTTTCGTAACACTGGAACTGTCACATAGTTAAATTATACGCTAAAAATAATTCTCTAAGAAAAATGATCGTACTTTCCAGTAAAAATTTTAATTTAATAATTTCATTAACAACCCATTTAAACAACAAAAAATACAAATATAAGCGCACTAAACAGTGCTACTTAAGTTTAACTGTTTCCCAAGTCAATAAAGTATTTTTCAACTCTAATATACTTCTTGTACGATGATATTTTATGTAGATATTAATGCATAGGGTTTGGAGAGAAACGAATCGTATTTCAAAACTTAATAGCGCTATCTGTATGTAAGTTAGGAAAACGAGCTTGGTCACGTTGGAAAGAGAAAGAAAGTACATTTTTTCTGATGCATTTATTTATGTCGACAAATGTGAAGCCTTAAAGATAACATCGTTTAAATGACGGCCCTGATTTTCGATATAATTATGAAGTCGCAAAGCAAAATTGTCATACAGTTTAGCTAACATATTCGTCGGAATAGCCGCGGCATGATGTCGAATCTCGGTGTTCAACTCTTCCAGATCTCGAGGTTTGGTTTCGTATACTTTGACTTAGAAATACCCCATAGAAAAAAATCACAGACGGAAAGATCCAGCGATCGGAACGGCCAGACAATCTAGCTTCAAACATTCGTCCTAAAGAGATCATCGTTTCCTTTGCCATATGATATGACGCGCCATCTTGCTGGAATACTAGGTACGTATTAACCTCCTTCTTCTTATCAGTTCGGGTTGCACAAACTCATTTAACAGCTGATTGAAATGTTCGCCGTTAACTGTACCGTCGAAAAAATACGGCCCGATGACACCCCACGCCGCAACTCCCATTCACGGCGTAACCTTGAACCAGTGGAGGAGCTTTTCGTGAGCGATAGTTTCTCGGAAGTTTTTAACACATGCCGGTAAAGTCTTTGTCGGTGAACACAGATTTTTTGTCGCTAAACGCGAAACGTTTCTGGAAATCGCGAACTGTAAGAGTGCAGGTATCATTACGAAAAAACTACTCAACAGCATATGCGCGCTGTTCGATAGACCAGTTACCCATGGTGGTTCGTTATGGTGCTGAAAAAAATGTTCTTTCTTCCTCTTTGCAATGAGATTGGTCTCGTTTTCCTAACTTACATGCAGGTGGTGCCATTACATTTTGAAATACGATCCGTTTCTCTGCCGCACCCCGTATTATATGTTATATATATATATTTTATTTTTTTCCCCGAAGCTGGTTAATCTTGCAACTTAAAGTAATTTACTACCTTAACGTAAACCAAGCGTAGATGTAGACACTAATGCACGTTGAGAGGGCATAATAATGCTCAATACGCGTATAGTATATAATGTTATGCAAACATACAGTCAGCCAGATTAAAATTCGGGCACGGTGTTGCAGAACGAATGAACGCACCAAACAGATGGAAATAAAGCTTTATTTGTATTTTTTTAATGAAATAACACAAAGAAAAACCGTCTAAATACATGTATGTAAAAAAAAACACAAACGAGAAAATATTACAGCAGTAACAACGAACACAAAAAGTCGAAATTGGTGCGCCACATAATGATTTAGTCAACGACGGACCGATGCATGAGATCATTTGGGGTTTTAGTTTGCGTGCGAGTCATCAATGAATACGAAATTTTAGTTACTATGCAAAATAACGCAATTGCAATTGTGCGAAAAAGAAAACGTGTAAGAGTAAAAATACTTCGATTGAGACTCGCGAACTCGTCATAAAAAAAAGCAAATCCAAAAGTAAGTGCTCCGAAATTAGTAACAGCCCTACGCGAACGAACAGGGAAAGGGGTTTCAGTTGAAACTCCATACGCAGAGCATTTAAAAATATGGGTTACAATTCGAGAACCGCTAGACGTAAACCATTTGCCGTCAACTACAGAAAATGGCTAGAATTTGCAAAAAAGTACGTGCATAAGAACGAGGAATTCTGGCATGGCGTGTTATTTACCGATGAATCGAAGTTTAATGTTTTTGATGCTGACGGAAAAAAAAAAAAAGTTTGGCGTAAGCAGAATATGGCATTTGAGAAGAAGAATTTGACTGCATCGGTCAAACATGAAGGGAAAATTTGTCGGTGTGGGGGAGTTTTGTGGCTACCGGTGTCCGGACTTTCAAGTTTTATCGAAGGAACCATTGACTGCTGCCTCTTATATTGAGATTTTGAAAACCAATTTACGTGCCAGTACCAAGAAAGTGGGTCTACAGAACACGTTTCAGCTGAATTAGGATAATAACCCGAAGCATACCGCACTCGACACTCAGTTATGGCTGCTCTATAATAGCTGCTCTGTCATGCCACTCCCACAACAGTCTCTCGATTTGAACTCCATAGAGAATCTATGAGACTTCTTGGACGACAGGAAACTATATGAGAAATCAATTTCCAGCCGTACCCAGTTGTGTGATCCGATGGAAGGGTTGGCATACAAAGCACTTGTGTGTTCATTTGTCTACTCTATCGGAAGAATAAAGTCATATTTTGCCATTGACCGAATATTAATGTGGCGCACCAATTTCGACTTTTTATGTTCGTTGTTTCTAGAGCTGTGATATTTTTTCGTTTGTGATTTTTTTTTTTACATACATGTGTATTTAGGTTTTTCTTTGTGTTATTTCATTAAAAAAATCATTTCCACCTGTTTGTTGCGTTCATTTGTTCCGCAACGCCGTGACCGAATATTAATATGGCCGACTGTATGTAATCTATAAATTTATTTAATAAACTTTTTATTCATTCGTTCATTCATTCAACAGAATATAGCGATAAAGTAAGGCTAAACTTTTAACTATCATCTTTCTTGATATTTAAAAAGGATGTTTTTTCACCAATGATTATAATAATAAAATTATAGAAAAAGTTCAATTTTTTTTAAAATCACAATGTGATTGAAAGTAATCATCATTAAAAATTTCGAAATAAAAGCAAATACTTGTCTAATAATTTAAGATAACAAAACTAAAATGTTAAAATAAAGTCAGCAATTAATATGATATGATTTATAAACCGCAAGAAATAGATATATCAGGATATTATTAATTTTGGTGTTGAAAATTTTTATTACCTGTTTGCTCGTGGTGCAATATATGGACCCCACTGTTCACCCGCTTTATATTCAAAAACTAAATGTACATCATCCTTATTGATTTCTTCCCCTACCACTGTTAAAATTGAATTAGTGTGTGCGATTAATAAAAATTCTTAAATAATGTATAAATATAATTTTTTTGTTTTCTTTTTGTTTTTAAAAAAATGTTAATTTTTATTTAAAAAAAGAACTTCATTAATTTTTATTTCTTATGGACTTTTTTTTTTTTAAATTACGGATAGAAAGAAGTAATTTTCAAAGATAGCTTGTTATTATTCATGCTACTATTGTTTAACATAAAATAAAAATTTACAGTTTGAATAAAATAATTATGATTATTTTTCTTACATTAGTGCAAGGTAATTAATACTAAAAAGTAGTAACAAAATAAATATATGAAAAAAAAAATTGATATCTTTATATATACACTGTTATTAACTGTTTAAAATTTATTTCTTACCTTTTAATTCTGCAGGAAGCATTTTTTTCAAATCAGAAGTCATTGTAGATCCTAGTAATACGTCACAACCATCATAGAAAAATCTTCTCGCAATAACGGGAGCATTACCTCCGATTGATATACGAAGATCAGGTAAATTGGAGACAGCCATTAATAACTCATTGAAAAATGTTTTATTAGATGTATACTTTCTAACAGTAAAAATATAAAATAATATAAGTAAACTTCGTAATTTATTAAAATAAATTTAACAAAATAATTTTATAATTCAGAATTTAGAACACAAACATTTTAGTTTTTTTTTTTGAACTTATATTACACCAAATAAAATAATTAAACATAAAAATGTATGTGTACATATACTTCCTCAATTCTAGCAATATCCTGTTTTTTTTTTAAATTTCTGATGTTGTTTACAATTGAATAATAAATGAAAACTAAAAGTATTAAATCAGAAATTGAAATTAAACAAAAATATTTAAAATGGAAGATGGTGGAATAATAAATGAGACTCGTAGTAATAAAAACATAATACACATAATAACGAACCAGTTAATAATGTGGTAATTTAAACAATATAAAATATAGACATAGTGTACTTTTCAATTTCAATGCAGTAATAAATGAATATGATGAATAAATAATACAATCATACAACGTAGCGTCAAGAGATTTAAAGGAGATATTTGAGGATTAACACAAATTATGCATAGAACTAAAGTAAAAAATAACAAACGTGATACAATTATCAGGTTTTCATTTATTAAAAATTATATACCTCGCGCCAAATACAATCTTCTGTAACTCGATGTATACAGTATTATAAAATGAAATAATTTATCGAACGTTGTACATATATTACTTTGTATTTTTAACATTAAAGAAAAACTGAATACTTTGAATTTACTCAGTATGCATTATGATGTTAATAACATAAAGAGATTTCACTGTTATTTTTTAATTCCTATTGTCAAATATTTTTTTCCTCTTATCTTCAAGATCATTATAAACGACTTTTCGGTATTACTTTTGGCTATGAAACTGAATGTAATATAATTAAGATGAACAAAAACTATTTAAATCATATTTCGGTAAATGTAATTATGAAGTTGTTTCTACTCCTGCGATGTTTCAGTATTTTTATATGTATTCGTACATATATAAACATATATATAAAATTAAAAAAAAAAATAAGCCAATGGATACGAACTCAGCTGCTGCTCCATGTAAAAAATAGTAAGCATATGAATTGTACAATTTCTCCCAATTATCCACAGATTCATGGTGTACAGGATTATCCAATGAATATTTGTAGGGTAGAATCAAGCGTCCGTCAAAATTTATATCTTTACAGGCTCCAAACCCAACAGCTACCTTAGGATGATTTATGATCTCCATGTTTTCAATAAGCCGTAAACCTAATAATACATTTTTTAATCTGTCCTGCAAATCATTATGTTGTTCGTTGTAAAAGACCGTTATTAATACAATAAATAACAAAAATAGTGTCCCGAAGGAAACAGTATTTTTTAAAACCGGCATTTGCTAATATTTTCAAAAAAAACACCCTTCCACATTAAAACTGTTTTCTAATTTTTACTAATTAAACACAACCATAATAACTACAACAGATATATCCCAATACTGGTTTTTCTATTCGCAACTTGCGAACAATTCCGACTTATCAGCAAATGTTTAAATCCACGACAGTCGTGCAAATAGTGAAACAATTAAAATGTAACTAACAACCGACGTTAGATTTCCAAATTGTGGGAAGAGAAGGAGCAGAAAAGCGAAAAGAACAGAAAATTAACATCGACAGTTACTAAAGTGACAGGAAATAAAGGTCATTCTATATATTATAATTTAATTGTTAAAATATAAATAATTGATGAGCAGTATGTAAATATAAATCCTTGTGTGCATTTGAGTTTTATGTGTTATTTATATTTCAATTGGTAAAGAGAATTTAATTTCAAAAAATAAAAATACTTTTTCATTACCTAATTTAGTTAAAGAACGAAATGTTGGTAATAAAATAACAAAAACTAAATTTTATGCTAAAAATGCAGTGAAATTTTTTAGTTATAAAATTTTATCAAAATTCTTTTGTTGGCATTGTTTACTAAAATGGAATTTTTCTTAAAAAAAGCCTACGAAAAAAATTTAGAAAAATTCTTGAAATAGTTAAAAATAATTATGTACATCAAAAAATAATAGATATAATTATTTTTTCACCACTCTAAATATTATTATTTTGGAATATAATTAATGTAAAAATACAATAGATGAAGTTCTAGGGAATTATTGCATTTATTTGCGAACAAATAATGGACAATTACAAATTTATTTCAAAAATCATTCTTAGTGGAGAATCTGCAACAATTTCGAACTATATAACTGAAGTTTGCATTGAACATGTAATACAAATAAATAAAACCCAATTTTAAAGATAAAATTTGTTGCTATTATTGTTGATGAAGATGTTTTTAAAAAATCACAGATTTCTATAACTTTTCATTATGTTAATAGTGCAAGTAGTGAGGATAATTAAACGACTGATCAAATTACAAAATGTATTCTTGCCAATTTAGATGAATTTCATTGCAGTAATAAGTTAGTAGCCAAATGTGTCATGAATAGTCATGATGCATCTGTTAAAGTAGGGAAGAGCAGTGGAATTACTGTTAAAGTAAAGTCCGGAAGTCTATAAGCATTATTTGCAACGTGTTGTGCATAATTAAATTTGAGTGTATAAAACTAGGTAAAAAATATTAAACAGTGTAAAGTATTTTTAATAACGCTGTTCGTTGTTGTTTAACTTTTTTTTTTTTTTCGTTTTCTTCCGCGAGTGTGCGACTAGCCTTGTGGGCTATCTAGCACTTGGCGTGTGAATGATGATAATTTTGTGGAAACTCCTATCCAGCGATATGAGTTTCATCTGGTATCCGGCTTAATATATTTGAACCCGACAGCAAGTCCGTTGGCTTTATCCGCTTCAAGCGTCTGATTTCATTGGAATTATCTAGTAATGCAACGGACAGGCTATTTGTGTGGCGTCCTAGCTTTCAACCGTACTGTTTTGCACCTTTTTTGATTTCTTCACTGATTGTACTTATATGCAGATCTATATGTAATGTATAATTGATGATGTACCACGGGGGATCTGTAATTTCTCTCAGGATTTTATTTTGGAAACGTTGTATCTGTGCAGTGTTACTCGGCTTAGCACATCCCCAGAGTTGATATCTGTATGTCCAGATTGGTTTCTATATTTGTTATGATCCGTGGTCTTGAGAGGGATTTTTAAATTTATCCCATTTTCTAATATTTCACGAAATTGATCCCAATCTGTTTGTTTATTGTATAATTTCGGTCTGCATGTTTTCCTTATAATTTTTTCGCCTATGGTGAGTACCACTGGTGTGTGGTCGGATGATAGGCTACTATCATTACATGTATCAATGTAGTTTGTTGACAGTCCTTTAACCACAGAAAAATCTAGTAAGTCCGGAACCTTACACAGATCGGTAGACCAGTATGTTGGAGACCCCGTGGAGTATACCGTGCACCTGTTTTCATCAAAGGCCAGTTTTAACTGTTTACCTCGTGGGACAGTTAATCTTGATCCAAAATAAATGTTTTTTGCATTAAAGTCTCCTCCAATTATATACGTGTCACCCAGCCTCTTTAAGAATTCATTAAACTGTGCTTTAGTAATAATGTGTCTTGGAGGACAATAAATCGCTGAGATGGTAATATTACTTTTTTCATTTCTATCTACGACTACAGTTGTGGCTTGTAGGTAATTATGTTCATGTTTCCTTAGTACATGATGTTTGATACTTTTTTTTTATTATAACTCCTGCGCCACCGTGTACAGTGCCATCAGGGTGGTTAGTGAAATATGAGTCATATCCCAGGAAATTAGCAAATCTAGAGCTTATTAAGTGTGTCTCCGAAATTACTAGTATATCTACATTGGATTGTGTAATACACATTTGAATTTCATTTATATGGTTTAGAATACCATTGGCATTCCATGTAACAATTTTTAAATTTTTCATTTCTGATTAGTTGCTACTGTCATGATGGTTTGGATTACACCATTTAGTAACTGATATTGCCGATGCATTATGTCTTTAAGTAGATCTTTTATTTCTGTCATGAATGTTTGCAACATATTTGTAATTTGTAAATTAGTATCAAAATCAGATGAATTTGGAGTGTTCTGCTGTCTTGTTATTTGTGAATATGTTGGTTTTTGAGGTGCTTGGTCTGTGTGCATCATTTGACTCTGATTGCCTAAATTAGGCCAATATCCAGGGAAATATTTCATGATTTAGATTTGAAATATTATTGACTGTTTTTGCTGACTTCTTAAATCGTACTTGCTGAAGTTTCCTGTAGATTAGGCACCCTTTACAATTGGAGGGGTGGTTTCCTTGGCAGTTGGCGCATACTGGTGGTCCATCGCGTTTCTTTTTACAGTGAACAGTATCATGACATCCACCGCATTTAACACATACATATGCTCTTCCACAATAAGTCTTGGTGTGACCGTATTGCTGACAACGAAAACACTGCGGAATTATATTTTTCTTTCTTGGCGCTTCCACTTTAATTTTCATTTGGAGTAATGTTTGTAATTTATATATATCACTATTATTATCCTGCGGTTCTAGGTCCACAAAAAATAAAGAAAGGGGTAATTTACTCGCTCTATGTCTAACATTACTTATATGTCGCACTTTATGGCCTAGTTCTTCAATAGCCATTCTAATTTCGTTGGTGCCAATGGAATGGTGTAGGTGACGAATTACTACACGAAAGCTTCTTTCAGATTTCATCTGATAAGTGTGATGTTCTATTCCTTCTTCTCGGAAGTATCTAACTAGTAAACGGTAATTGTCGGAATTGTTTGTTTTAATTTGCACTCGATTATCTGCGAGTGACTTACGGGTGTAAGAGTTAGGAGGCACAATATTGTTTATATCGGTTAACATTTGAGGGTAGTTAGCCACGCCATACACGATAATTGTAGGTGGCTTAGGTTCAGTTCCATTATCATTATTTATCATTTGAACATGTTGATTATCAGTATCATTATCTACTGTGAGAAGTGCAAATCGATTAGCACTTCTATATTATCTGTAGTATTCTCAGAACTACTTGTTGTGTTTTGTTTTTTTCTTTTCTTCTTATTTTTGACTATGTGCCACGGATGTTTATTTGGCTGAATATTTAGTGTATTATTTATAACTACAACGTCCATAGACGGAGGTGATAAGATTGGTGTATAAGTGTTTGTATGATTATCTATACTCGATTTTGCTTGAATAGATAAAGATGTGTTATTACCGCAACCGTTATTAGTAATATTGTCATCACTTACAGTATTGTTGTTGTTAGATAGATAATTAAGATCGTTATCACCTGAGCTGTTTGTAATGCTGGTATGAGATGACTGCAGCAGCGGGAAATTATAAAGTTTTCTTCTTTGTCCCACCGACGGCTGAGTTTCGGTGAATGAAGCATAAAACTATTCGTTCCCGAATATCGGGAATTACAATACTTCACTTAACTAACTTAATATATTTCACGAGAGTGAGATAAATATGAGAAAGCACAAAACCTCAACGCGAGAAATAATAACCAGTTCCGGTTTATTATATAATTTTTTAGTTGTTTAACTTATCAAAAAAATTGTACATTCTTGATGAAATTATGAAAAATTGCTTCCCTTTGGTAGCACTTACCAGATGGTTGTATAATAATTGTTTTGATAAAATAGTTTATATTCCCAGGAAAAAAATAATTGTTACTTGATTTTATTTTGAAAAAGTAATACCGCATTCAGCATTGAAATATGTTATTTTGCAAAAGGTTTCCATAACAACTTTTTTAATTTTAAATTGAATTTTATTTTATGAACTAATTAATTAATTACGTCCTGGAGTTATCTATTTTAAAAATTCGTTTATTACTATTAAAAATATCTGTAGATGGTGACGAATATACAGCAAGATAAGAGTATATGAATTTCAGTTCGAAATAAATAATACTAACAACAATAATAATATGAGTATATGTTTTGGTTTTTTTTTCGTTAAATATCTTTTATTCTTTTTATTGTTACGACCGATTGGTCCTTGACAATATTTATCATGTAACGAGGGAATAGACGTGTATGGTTACACTTCCAACTAAGTGCTTCCGGCACTATAGATTTAACAGTAGATCATATGGTTTTTGTCGTTTCAGTCTCCCGATGTCTCCTGCATGATCTAGTAATTGCACCGCTTCGTTATTGCTGTGGTTTACCACAATCTGTTCTCGTGCTTGCGTGCGTATCTCGCGATTTCTTTAACCACTGTGGCCAACTTCAAATCCCGATATATGATATCGTTTCTATCGTATCTGTACGCTGCTGTTATAGTGCTCAGTGCTATGTTTTGACAGCGTTGTATTACCAACCCCACAATTGGATGCCATAGATCCAGACTGGCTTAATAACTGCTGTATATAAGAGTCGTTTGTTTTCCAAGGATAAATCCGAGTGCTTGCCTATCAGCCAATACAGCCCTCTCGTCCTTTCTTTTATTTGTAGACGTTTTTGGCAAACGTGATGCCTCCAGTTTAGTCGCATGTCCAGGTGCATTCCTAGTTACTTAACCGTATCCCTTTATGGGATAATTCGTTGATCTAATATTAGTGAAATATTCTTTGTTTTCTGCAATGTAAAGTTTACATGCACCGACTTTTCACTATTTATTTTAATTTTCCAACGATTCATCCATTTGGCGACGCTGTATAGAGTTGATTGTAGCTGATCCATTGCGGTTTTTTGTTCCTGGCTGATTACTAGTATTGCTGTATCGTCTGCAAACGTGGCGGTCAGTGTTTGCCTGTTGACCGGGATATCAGCAGTATACAGCTGGTAAAGAACCGGCCCCAGGACGCTTCTTTGCAGAACCCCCGCTGATATGTTATTCCATTGTGTTTTTTCTTCTTCGTAGCTTACACAAAACTGTCAGTCGGTCATGTAAGATTTTAACATTTGGCACCAAGAGTATGGTAATTGCTCACGTAGTTTAATTAACAGCCCTTCTGGCCAGACCTTATCAAAAGCCTTGGCCACGTCCAGAAATACCCCCAAAAGTACTTCTTCTCTTCTAATGCGTTATGTACAGCATTTATGATGCGATGTAGCTGATCGACTGTCGAATGCTTCTTTTGAAAACCAAACTGGTGATCCGGAATGAGTCTTCCTTTTTCTATAATTGGCATAAGACGTTTCAGAATGACTTTTCAAATAATTTCGACATACTGGGAAGTAATGATATGGGTCGAGTATATGTTAAATTTAATATTCATTAGTAATTGTAGATATATATATATAGATGCTTTTGTTTATGCTTTTATAAATTTAGCTGTGTTTAAAGAATTGTAGTAATAAAATGAATTTAAATCAATATATTACTTCACTTCATAAGAAACTGAAACAATCGAATTATTCTGTAAGTATAAATGGAATTATAAATGTTATTTTTTTAAACAAATAATAAAAAATTATATGTGTGGTGCGCATTAAAAAAAAAAAAAAAAAAAAGTAAATAAAAGTTTGTTATGAAAAGAATCAATTTTGTTAATATTTTATTATTATAGTGTATTAAATGTAGTAGAAGTTAGTTTTGCTAGCAAATGGAATCTGACAAGACATAATAAAAATAATAAATGTGGACATAACAAAAATGATAATGTAACTTTCTGATGCGAAGAAAGGTGTATTTCGTGAATTCCATAGTTTGTGAATTGTTTTGAAGGTGGTTATCAAAAAAATGTTACATTAGAACCTTTTTTATTATTCTGCTTTTATTTTATGATGTAAATTTATTATTTAAAAAAATATATATAAACATATGTATCTTAATATTACCAACTAGTTTTCCTAGTACACTACCTATATCTGTATAGCTGAGATGTACAAAGATAGTCGCCGATGGTCAGAAGTTGAGTATGGCACTATAGAGAAAGAAGTTTTCATCTAAGAACCTAAAAATAAAACAAAATTTAAATTAAATTATAATCAATGAATAATAATAAATATTAATAATCAGTTGTGTTTATAGTGTTCAGTTAATAAAATTACGTCTATAAACATCGTTGATAAAGTGATAAGAAAGCAATATCGGTTTTCTGATGTTCGTTTCGCACGTCTCGAAATTCTAGCCGGTCGAAAATTGTTAAGATAGTCGGTTCGCATCGCATCCGGTCTCGTATCGTATCCGCTACAACGGTTCTGCCGGTGCTGTGGACATTCCAAATCACATCTGTGTAGCTTCGCGGCAACGGAAGTGGCGTCTACGATAAGTAATTGATGACGTTTCACAAAGTGGGTAATTATATACTATTTTGTGGCCGTTTGTATTTTCAGAGATAAATCCTGTTTTCAACAGCTTAACGGTGTGA
The DNA here is from genome assembly GCA_039619475.1 of Icerya purchasi. Taxonomy (NCBI): domain Eukaryota; kingdom Metazoa; phylum Arthropoda; class Insecta; order Hemiptera; family Monophlebidae; genus Icerya; species Icerya purchasi. The sequence continues at coordinate 179,304,061 of CM077115.1, forward strand.
CCAGATATTCTACATGAATATATAGTACACCAAAAATATTTTAAATAGTGCACGATGGCCCTACGTGAGATCGTAGGGTCAAAGATACTGCCATTTCTGGTGGATCTAGGACCCAAATTAGGACAAGAAGGAACTCGTTATGGCAGTATTAAAATGTCTATAACAAATTTAATATCTGAAATTAATGTAGCTTTGGCGGATGATGTATCCTCATCCGCACTTGATACAGGAATTCTAAAAGACATAGTTAATGAAGCGATACGACCTGTAATGGAAACTTTAGAAAAAGGTAGGACGAAAAAATATTCAGAGATAATATCGGATAGTAATAAAAACACTAGTAAATTACCTGCCTTTAAATCGAACTTAGACAAAGTTCTCAAAATTAAAGTAACTGACGATAGTAATAAACTTGAAAAATTGAAAGAAATAATACCAGGAAAGAAATTATTTCAATCTTCAGCAGAGCTCGCTGAAACTATTTTGAAAAAATCTATAAAACCATCTGAACTTAAATTTTTACCAATGTTACACAGAACAAAAGATTCGTTAATAATTAAAACAAACTCATCGGACAAAGAAAAAATCATAAAATCGATGTGTAACATTGGTGAAAAAGGGACTTTTTCCATCACAGAAACAAAAAAAAGATCCCCATATATAAAAGTAATCAACTTACCTGCTTCTTTTCTTTTAATGAACAATGAAGAAATTAAAAAAGAATTATTTCAATCAATCCAGCAGTACTGTGAACAAAAAAATTTAGTGGATGATTTAAAATTAGAAGACACGTATATTAGAATAAACCGAAAAGCTAAGAATGACAAAATATTCGTAGAAGCAGTTATACAAGTATCGCCTGGTTTATATAATAACTTAATTAATATCGGTTATATCCCTATTGAATGGAAAATCTGTCGTGTCTACAAACATATAGAAGTAACACAATGTTTTAACTGTGCTGGTTTCGGACACAAAGCAAAGAATTGTAAACTATCCAAAGAAAAAATAAATCTCATTAAAGAAACGATAAATAGAAATCGTTGTCCTAACTGCGAATACTCCAATACAACAAAAAACACAGAATTCGATGCAAATCACAAACATTATCAGCTATCAAAATGTCCAATAGCAAACAGAATCTTAAACTTTTTAGATTCAAACACTAACTATGAATGATGGCAGGTAGTACTCAATTAAGGAAAAAGTTTTGTAAAACTAAATTAACGGAATTAAACTGCTTAATGCTAAATGTAGACAGAAGTAAATACCAACAGTCAGAAATTTTACAAAATATGAAATATGGCATAATTATAATAACAGAACCAAATAATACAAACAATAAACTAACCGGTTATAATAACAGTTACGACAATTTCATACAAAAAAATGTGGCAACTGCAGTACGGAAGAATTATAAAGCAGAAACTATTAAAGAAACAGAAGATATCTTACTACTTAAAATAGACGATTTTATTTTAATAGCATGTTACTTCTCACCAAATGAACCGATCGAAGATAAAATTGGAATATTACAAAACTATTTAAACTTAAATAATACAACGGAAAAGATTATACTGGCTGGCGATTTTAACGTAAGATCATCGTTATATGAACAGATAGATCATAAAAGTAATAAAAGAGTTAATATTTTCGAAGAATTTATAATAAGTAACAAATTAACCGTTAAAAATGACTACAATATCAAAACATTTCGCAATAAAAATGGGAGTAGTGTAATTGATCTAGTATTAACCAATGAAAAAATCTGTGATCGAATTGGAAAAATTGAGATTAAATGTGCGAATTGTCGTCATAATAAGGTTAAATTTAAAATCAAGAATAATTCAATGAAAGAAGATGAACAGCTAATCAAAACAATTGATTACAATAAATTTGAGGAACTTGTTACAAAAGAAAGTTTTAACGAACAAATTAACAAGATGGCTAAATCGACAGATGAACTGAATGAACAGTTGAACGAAATCATGAATAAAATCCGAAAGAATATTAGAAATAAAAGCGAAGAAGTGAAACTGGTAAAAATATGGTGGAACACTACATTAGGACAATACAAAAAAAAAGTGAAACAACTGACCAAACTAAAGTATACATGTATAAAAACAAAAAGAAGAATAATGAACTAAATAAGACACTCACATTACTCAAAGAAACTAGCGCAACATATAGAAGAGAAATAGACAAAAGCAAATCAGAAGCGTGGAAACAACTAGTTGCCAACTCGTCGGTATGGGGCAAGCCGTATAAAATCGTCATGGAGAAACATAAAAAATTTAATTTTCCAACATTAATTAATAGTGCAGGGGAAATTATTACAAATGAAAAAGAGAAATATGAATTAATAAGTAATGCACTTTTTCCGAAAGTGGATGATGAACTCAGGACAAGTGATACAATATGTAATTATAAATTAAACAAAGTAGATGAATTAACCATTACGAAAATAATTAAAATGTGCAATAACAAAAAGGCCAATGGTACCGATCAAATTTCTAATAAAATGATAAAAATTTTAAACAAACATCATATCACATTAATACCTACTATAGTCAATTCGTATTTAAACATCTGTACTTTTCCGGAAATATGGAAGAGAGGGAAAATTATCCTGCTAAACAAACCAGATAAGGAACCCTCTTCACCAAAAGCTTACAGACCGATAACTTTACTCTCTAACATTGGAAAGATTTATGAAAAAATAATAAAACATAAAATTGATGAGGTACTGGATAATAACTTAATACTGAATGGACAACAATATGGATATATAAGAAACAAATCAACGGAAAAAGCTATTTTGAAATGTATGGAAACCATTAACAACTACAAAAGTTATTATAAATTAATATTACTAATAAGTTTTGATATCAGTGGTGCCTTTGATAATATAAAGTGGTTAAAAATTACGGAGTGTCTACAACTGAATAAATTTGATTCAAACCTAATTGAAATAATAAAAAGCTTTTTAAAAAATAGAGAAATTATTTTCCAGAATAAGGATAATGAAATAATTTATCGTAGGACACTCACTGCAGGTGTTCCACAAGGATCCATTCTGGCACCCACTCTTTTCAATATTGCAATGGCGAACATACATAACAACACTGGACATTACGATAATATAAATCTTATAAGTTATGCGGATGACATTTTATTGATTTCAGGAATAAATAATATAGAAGACATTCCTCAAATAAATCAGAAAATTAACAATATTAACAACGAACTCATTAATCTTGGGCTACATTTAAATCCGGAAAAAACTAACTCGATATTAATAACAAGAAAACATAAAAAACACGAAATTAAAAGTAAAATAGAAAAAGAATTAAAATTGAATAATAAGCCTCTTAAATTTAGCAAGGAAATGAAATATTTGGGTATATACATAGATGAAAATCTCAATTTCAGCAAACATGTTAGCTACATCATGGATAAAATTAAAAAATATTACACAAAACTAGTGGGTATATATAACAGAAGCTTTGGTTTAAAATTTGTGGACAGGAAAATTCTTTACTCAGCGCTGTTCAGATCTATAACGGAATATGGTTCCTTGATTTATTTTCCTAACATTTCGGTAAAAAACAAAAAGAAAATTAAAATGGAACAAAGGAAAATCATCTTAAATATAACATCTGCATATAGAACGGTTTCCTATACATCTTCGTATGTCATATCAGGAATTATGCCAGTGGATTTACAGTTGGAAATGATTAACGAGATAAAGATAACCAAAAACAACCATAATGATAGGACAAGGGTAATACAGAAGGTAAAAGAAGTAAAGTCGAAATACCTGGAGGAATGGCAAAACACTTATGAGCAAGAATTAACAGGGAGACGAACGTATGGATTATTAACCAGAATTGAGGATAGATTGAAGAACAAATTACTCAATCCAGATTTCTTTCTAACCCAATTTTTGTCGGGACATGGTAATTTCGCTGAGTATCTAAAGAAAATGGGCATAACAAATGATGATAAATGCAAAGAATGCAATATCGAAACAGATTCACCGGATCATACTTTTCTATATTGTTCCAAATTCGAGCACATAAGAGCTGAATACAACATCGGAGAAAACTACAACTGGTTCAAGAATAAAAATAATACCATGAAGACCTTAAAATATATAACCGCTATATTAAAGAAAAAAAAAAAGAATATGATGTTATAATCTAAGTCGATAACTTTTTCTCTTTAGATATCTTGTAATGTAGAGGAGATACGGATAAACCATTGGTCAAACGGTCTCCATCTATAAGAATTTACACTTTGTAATCGTATTTTTTTTATATTTATTTATTAAGGTTTTGTAATTTCAAGAATTATTTGAAAAGGAGATAATTTATATAATAATAATAAATAAAAAAAAAAAAAAAAAAAATTTAAATTATAATAATTATGTATTTTAAAAATATGTTTAAATTTCTAAAGAGATTGTTACTTGATTTTCTTTATGAAACCAGGTATTCCTCAAATCTATTGTCTACCACATAAGACATGCAGTTGTAACCCTCCCTCCGCCTCTACCTACGTAAAACTCTGGAACCACCCATGCATGCGAATATGATATAGTTATACTTTTATAACTTTTACTTACAAATACTATATCATTTCTGTTACGTCCACATTCATTATTTCTAATATGTCTTGTCAGATTCCATTTGCTAGTAAAACTTCTACTGCATCTAATACACCATAATAATAAAATATTAACAAAATTTATTCATTTCATAACAAACTTTTATTTACCTTTTGACATTTTTATGTCTTTGCTTTGGCACATAAACTTGAAAAGCGTTACCAAATGGAGCGTCACGAAATGGACCGTCATGGAAAATCGTTACGAAAATTTCATGTCTTTACTTGTATATGACTGATTACTAATATTTTCATGTCTCTTTACTTTGTCACATAAACTTGAACAGCGTCACGAACTGGAGAAGTGTTTCCTATAACGACTTCTTATGAAAACTGTAGGGTTGTGTATTTCACACGTCATTTCCTTGTTTACATTTGCTGAGCGCACAAAACAATTACCGTAGTAATTATAAATTAAATGTAACTTTAGTCTCGTGTAAACCGTTTCTTTCCCGGATTCCGAAGCGAACGAGAGACCAACTCGCATCGACTCAGCTCGACGAGACGGGTGGTCTACCATACAAAATCGAGCTCCTTATGGACCAGCTGTACACGGTGCGAGTAAACATCGACGTCACCGACGGTCTCGTGAACGGTGCGATAGGCCTGCTGCAGTACATCGAACGCTCTCGCGAAACCGGCAAGATAATTCGACTTTGGCTAAAATTCGACGTTAAAATTGGTAAATTACTACGATCGGAAGTTCGGATAGACACTGTGTAGCGTATCCGTGTATCTACGAGCATTGGACGCCGATCGGCTTACGTTCGTCAACTGTGACGCTTCCTAGTAAGATGGTTACCTGTAAACGATTGACATTTCCACTCATATCTGCTTGCGCGATATAGATTCACAAATCGCAAGGCAGTACATACCCGGCGGTGGTATACGAATACTCGAAATCGCACGACTAGCAACTCGTGTACGTCGCTCTGTCTTGATGTTCTTTGTACGAAGGGTTGATTCTAACGAATAGGAATAGGGACCACCGATTTTACCACGGGCGCGAAAAACAGTTGAAAGACATTAGAACTGAGTTTGAACGTCTTACGCGTCATCGTTTAAGCACGCATGCTTCCCGCTGTCGAGATTTTGTGGATCGTTCGCGTACTCGGTCTGTCGATGCTCTCACACTATATTCACTCAACGTTCAGTCGTTGCGCTCACACTCGCTCGATATAACGTGTGACTTTGTTATACCTTCGTGCAGTTTACTCGCTCTCTCCCAAACGTGGTTATCAAACGCCGATTGCGATAAATTTGAACTTGAAAGTTACTCACTCGTAAATCGACACAAACGCGACAACGGTAAGATGGCTGGTGGTATAGCGATTTACGAAAGGAAATTGGATTCGGACGCTAGAATGGTCTCGAAGAATGTAACGTGATATCGGTGGACGTCGGTGATATGCAAAGCCGAAACGATGATCGATGGAGAGCATGTGTTACTCGTAGCGATGTACCTCTCAAACGGGACAACGTTGAACGATAAGATCAATTTCTTCAAGCGTTACCTACTACCGTACTCATACTTTTAATTCTCGAAGCTTATTGCTTTATGGTTTATGCATATGGCGCTTCCACAGAGAAAGTATTAGTTGTTTATAATGTTACTTGAGGTCTTCAGCAGTAAGACGAATAAGAGTAGAAATTGTGCTGTTGAGTGTGGCAACTTTGGCATCCAGCGTATCCCAGCGTATCATGTCTAGGGATTCCTGCATGACTTGGGATCGACATGAATTTTGTTGGACAAGAGTTTAGATACATTGCGTTTAAGATCACGTTAATTCATTGAGCAATTGGGTTTGATGAAGATGGATCTTGCAGTAGTTGGAGTAGATCAAGCTGAAAGGTCTGTTTCTCTTTATCGATGAAATAAAGCTCTACGATTTACCGATCATAGTCTGTGGTGATTTCAACATCGATTTCCGCTCGGACGATGGATTGCGATTCCGTCAATTCATGAGTGAAACGTTTGATTGTGAGATGAATAATTCGGTGGACCTTTCGACAACGCGAAATATGACGTGCATCGACGGAATCTTTACTCGAAACGTATCGAACGTACAAACGTTAGCTTATGTGTCGTACTTTTCTCACCATCGGCCATTACTCAGTATTACTACCCCTAACGATAATGATGTAAATAAGGAACCTTGTTAGTTGTTAAATATATATATATATTTTGCAAATACATTGAAATATAATATGTACAAAGCATTTAGAGGTGCAGAACGTAGGTTCAATCTCGAAACGCTTTATACGTTGCAATATAATATGTACAAGGCATTTAGAGGTTGTACGGCGACATTCTCATATCGACGGAGGCCGCGAAACGAACGACATTCTAAAGTCGGCGGATGCCTGAATGGCTGTACAAAGCCTACTTTTACGGGAAAACATGAAAATGTCTCACTGTGTTGCGGACTTGTATGCAAGCTGTTTTTTTCTTAAAGTTAAGATCTTTTACTAATCATCACGCGTGTACACCAATATAAGTTTTAACACGTATCGCCATAGTTCCTCCTTCCTGCTGAAAAAACTAAAGGAGTTTTTGTTTTGTTTAAATTTTTTTTTCGCACGCGCTTTTATGACCGAGTTTGCAGTTCAACTACTAAAATTGATGTTTAAATTCGTTAATTAAATTTCAAAAAAAGAAAAGTCAAAGGTATTCGTTTTATTAGCGAAATGAGCAGGTTAAAAAAAAAAAAAACACTTTAAAATTTCTCTATATTATAATATGAGTAAAAATTGTATATATGCAACTGGGTTCTCGGAAATGGCTCTGGCGTTTCTTAACACACACCCATATATAATTTTTTATTATTTGTTTAAAAAATGAACATGTATAATTCCATTTATACTTACAGAATAATTCAGTTGTTTCAGTTTCTTATGAACTGAAGTAATATGTCGATTTAAATTTGCTTTATTACAAAAATTCTTTGAACACAGATGGCATAACTGTATTATTCACAAAATTTATAAAGCATAAACAAAAGTATTTATATATCTACAATTACTAATAAATATTAAATTTAACGTATACTCACATTATTATTGTTGTTATTATTATTTATTTCGAACTGAAATTCATATACTCTATCTGGGAACAAAAAATAAAAAATATAAATTCATACATCCTTATTAGTATTCATTGGATCCAGCAAAAAAAAGCAGGAAATCTCTCTGTTATATTAATCACTGTTACTATCAATATTACGTTCTTTTCGCTTTTCTGCTCCTTCCTCCTAAAGCTTAACCTCTTCCCACAATTTGGAAATTTAACGTCCTGTTCAAAACTACAGAAGTTTGTAGTCCGATAAAATTCTGTTATGCGGATCTTATATAGTCAATAATAATACAGTTATTTATTTGGAAATGCTGACAATATTACTGATTATGTAATGTAAAATATATACTAATTTATTGATATTTTTACTAATATGATGTGGATTTTTTGATCAGCGACCACCAGTATTGAGACCTTATAACTATTTGTTAATATGCTAACAGTAATATTAATTGTGTAAAATCAGCAATTCCAAATTTCTATGCAAAACTGAAAAGCTTCACTGAATGTAGCCCGAAGTCTCCCCCCCTCCCACCAGGCTAAAATGAAATATAAAAATTGAAACAAATAACACATTTTTTTATTTTAGGTGAACTTGTAAAATAATTATGTATACTGTCAGGCCTGTGCCTAGAATTTTGAAAAGGGGGTGTTTTAAACATTTTCTTCATATATTTATTTCATAAATAACAATACATTTTTCACTAAAATTCATACTATTAATTATTTCCATAATTTTGATTTATATATTAATGATTTACATAAATGAATTACCATATGAACATTAATGAAAATTACATATGTTATTGATTATACTCGTAACAAAAAATTTTGCATAAAATATTAATGAAGTACTTAAAAATATGGTGCATATTTTTTCCTATTTCTTTTAAAGGTAAAAACACCTTAAAAAATCGTCAATATTTATTTTAAATTTTTGATTTTTTTCAGATTTTTGTGTATTTATAATAACTATTGCAGTTCTTATCCCCCCCCCATGGACACGGCTCTGTATAATGTTAATCCACTTAAAACAAAAGTATGTTATGAACAAAGTTAACAGAAGAATCAGTAAGAATACAAATATATTATATATTAATGCTTATAGCAGCAAAGTGGCCTTTTAAGTAAAAATATTACTATACTACAGCATTACTTCCACTGAGAACCATCCACATAACAGCACCTAATAAGAAAATGGTATGAGAACAGTGTCATATTTATAGCAACAAAATTCTCATTGCAATGGAGAACATTTAAAATATATTCACAGGTCTTTTCAACAGCCAAGAGTTTCACCATAAATACCGAAGTCCTGGGAGACAATTTAAACCTCTGGATAAAAATATTTTGTATGAGAAACACAGCACCCATATCTTGATTGGTACCTAGAAATTTGGCACCGTCCATGAAGATTTGCATATAATGAAGATACTGAGATTCCATAGTACTTAAGAAATGATAGTTAATTGGATTGGGAGGTAAATTAAGTTGAAAAGAATGAATAATGATATCAATATTGATTAAGTTAATATTACACAGGAGATTGAAGTACATGGAAGGAAAAACGAGAATCAAGGCAGCATTATATTCAATATATTTGCTAATTCTTTTAATAAAGAGACATTTTTTTATTGACAAATTTCCATCATTTTCTGTGCAGATCCATAACATCATTAGCGGATGATTACAAAAATTGCAGTATTTAATTAAAAATTTGTCAGCTAAAGCTATTCTTTTAATATGTGACGGTGGTACCATCGTCTCCATCTGAAGGTAAACTACAGGGCAAGACCTAAGGTTAACTGATATAAGCCTCAATCTAACATTCTGAAGAGTCTCTAGCCCCTTAAAAAGAGAAACTGAAGCCGAACCGCAAAAAACCGCATCATAATCCAACCTGAATCTCACTATAGATTTAGATAGTAAACTCAAGATCACAGGATCCCCTTCCCAAAATGAGTTACTAACCGCTTTTAAAGGATTGTATATATTCATGAATTGATTGGATAGTGCATTTGTGTAGCCTCCAGATAAGTCTAGAGTCAAGGAATAATCTTAAATATTTAGAAGCCCATCGGGATACAACCGGAGCTATGTTTTTAACACAGGCTGTGTAGTCCACGAAGTACTCGATATAACTAGTATAAAAGAATCGGAATTGGATTCAAGATTTGATTTCGATAAGTATTTCGATTAGTGCGCTTTGTTTTATGTAGCATTGTTGTTTATGGTTTTTTACGTATTTCATCGGATTTGTTTTTACATATTTTTTTAATTTTCTTTCTTCGCCGTAATAAAAATTGAATTAGACATATTAACAGTTCTTACGGTATAAAACGTTTTAGGCAGTTATGTCCTAATTGTAAACAATGATTTAACTGTAAGAATAATTATGTAGCATGTAATTTATTATATTTTATAAAAATGATATGACTGCGTTTTATTGCAATTTCTGTCAAATTGTGTATTGAATTCAATATAGTTTTTCAATTTACTTTACATTTTTTTCTTAATATGATATGTTAGTAACAAATTTGCTCAGTTTTATTGTTTAATTTATTATATTTTCATTTACTAGTTATATTGTTATATTGCTCTTTTGTGTTCGTAATTTCATAATGATTGTTGTTTTTTTCATGTAATAGCAGCTTCTTTTGTTTCAGTAGTACTATTTTTTCATATATACTTGTTTTGTGTTTCATCTGTATTATATTTCTTACTTTAATACTTTTCTGATTATTGTTTCATTTTGTACTTTTTTAATTAGTTCTTCAGGGCTGCCTGTTTTTATTTTTTTTAAAATAATCTCATTTTTTATATTTTAGCTCCAGTTAAGGAACATCATAAATTGTGTGATTGTATTTAAACTTTTTTCTACCAAAATATGTTTTTCACTTATTTTTATACTGTGTTTATTGTTTAATTGCAAAAATGGTAATTATTACATTTCTGCACCTAATTATACAATTTATAATACCCTGGCTGAAATTGATTTTTGCGTTATAAACCGATTTTATCGTCTATAATTACGTTTTTTCAGTACAATATATCATAATTATTGTTTCTTATTTTGTTATTTATTTTTATATTTTTTTGTCATATATTTCAATTTTTCCTGTTTAAAATTATGTATCGATGTCACTGAAAGTAAATTTTCTCCAATTATATATATATATCATTTTTACTAAAAAAGCAGCCTTATTTCAGATCTGGTAAATTTAAAACTAATATCGAATAAGCAAACATTAGATGTTTAGAAATACTGATAATATGCTAAATCTTTTTTATAATTGGTTTAATACTTCAGGAATGTATAATTACAAATTGTTAAGTAATTTGTAATTTTGATATTAACTTCCGAGTTAAAGATTAAACAAGAAATTACAAATTATACAATTAATTAAAAGCTTTAACTTTTTACCGATAAAAAATTGATTTGTATTTTGTAAGTTTAGAACCAAAATTAAGTGGAAAATGAGGGTTAAAAATAAATATGTTTGTTTTTATCGTATTTAACTTATTGCATTTAATATTGTATGAATATCTTTTTAAAACTGACTAATAAATCATCTATTATCGCTTGTTGCAATGCATTTCAATTTGAAATTTTATTTCGTGTGTAATAGCAAGTTGAGGTTTATGTTCGACCATAATTTATTTGCATATGTTTAGTAACCCTCTTCATTACTTTTATTGTATTATTTATTACTCTTTTAAAAGATAAACTTTTTGGTACAAATCATTTGTATATTATTACATTCTACCAAAATATGGAACCCAAATATTCAAAAATAAAGCATCACTTTTTTTGTATGAAGTTTACTAGTAATTTTTTCAAAGTAAAAATATTAAAATTAGTTTAACGTTTTTATATCATTAAATTTGAAAAAATAAGGATCTTATCAGAAGTTTCTTATCACTATTTTATTTTTCCTCCACCCCATTACATTATTTTTTTATAAATCGTTAACTTTACTACAGTAAACCTTTAACATTTGTGAATGAAAAAAAAAAAAAAGTTTTAACATAAAAGTAAATTCTGAATATGTGCACATAATTTATTCGGTAAAATTTATATTTAATTTCATTGCTTTTTATTTTAAGATTGTAACAAAAAGTAAGACTAAAAGGATACTTGTCGATCTCTTAATTTTTTTTCACAGCGGCATAAAAAAAATATTTTCCAATCAAATTAATATTATTATTTCAAATTTAATCTTACACATATTTTTAGTCAATTCGTCACCCAAATTATAAATGAAAACTTAATAATTTAATATTCTTTCTATATTTTAAAACTATAATGTGGGTTTAAAAAAGCTTTTTTTTTTTGTTCCGTCCCTATCGTTTTATGACATAAAAAAATATATTACACGTTCTCAAACAAATTTTGAAATGTATCCCTTGCGAATGTTAAAGTTTCTATATTTGAAATGATTTACGATTTCTAAATTTTAATTGCTATAACCTGTAGTATTAAAAGAAAATCTAAGTCAATTTATATTAACTATATACTTTTTATGATTTTTGATTTAGTGGCTTTTGAATTAAAACATAATTTACAGTAGATAGACAGATGGATAAACGTAAATTCTGAAGTTTCATATTTTAAGTTAATTGTAAATAATGGTGCTAAATGCTGTGGTTTATCTTACTTTAGATAATTACTTTTTATTCAACTTTTATTTACTAAAACCAATGCTTAGTGAAAATAATAGAAAAATTATCAATACATATAATGTAACTTTTTAAAGAGGCTTTAAAAAATTGAAGTTCTGAATTGTTGAGGACAAGTTCTAACATTAAGTAGTTCACAGTATCAACCAAACTACACTTGTAGAGCTTTTATAGCAACTAAAGTGTGACTTGAATTAACTTCAATAAAGCAAAAAATAAAGCTTCGTGTAATGCAACTTAAGTGAATTTAAAATAAAATTGTTTTACAAAGCAATGTTTAATTTAATTATTTTATTTTAACTGTTTCCATGTTACTATACAGTAAAATGTGAAATACACTATAATGGTCTGATCTTTTATTTAATGATTGAAATAAAGTCTACAAAGAAAGAAATTAATTTCTGCACAATGCCGAGTCATTTATAATGTTCAAAAAAGATCAGACAATTTGTGAAATAATATATTTTATAGTTAAATAATTGAATTAACAGTTTGAAGAGGTAACATAATATGCAATCGGAGGAAAAATATTGATTTCTTTCGCACACTGTTGAAAACTTTTTTATTATGTGAAGTACTTAACTAATGGTACTATATATATTCAGTGTATTTCAAAAAACTAATAAATAACAAATACAATTTTTACATTAATAATTATAGACAGTGATAGCGACAATCATTTTTATTACTGCAAAACTAATAAACTTCATTTAGTTAATGGACTTCTTATTGATATATCTAGCTTATGTAAGTGAACTTTATTTTATATTTTTTTAATGAAATTGCTACAATCAAAAATATATACAATTTTACAAACAATTAGGAAGTTTTATTTACTATGTTTTATAATGTTATCAAATGAATTTATTTTGTTTTATTTTATTTTCAAAGTTGAGTTTTATAAATTTCCTACATTTTAATGGAAAGTTAATTATGTAAATAAGTCTAAAATCTGTTCAGTATGATATACTAATAAAAAAGTGTTATTAATAAAATTGTTAAAAACTTTTTTTCTTTTATTTACCTAAATTAATAATCTAGATGAAAAAATTACATGTACTTGGATTTTAAACAAATTAAAAATTATAGTGCATAAAATGTAAATAAACAGCAAAAAAAATGATTTATTATTATTAATAATAAAGAAAAAAAAATATTGTGTATTTTTTATTAAAAAAATAAAATAATTATTAATTTTTCAATAAATTTTAAATTTAAAATAATGAATACTACCAAATAAATATCGATTCTTTTTAAAGTACTTTTCGATGCTTTTTGAGTATTTTTGTACTTGAAAAAATGTTCTCCGGTTGTATCCCGAAAGTCTTGTTAAATATTTGACCTGTGATAAGTAAGGAATGCATTGATATAGATGTATGCTTGAGAAATTGTACTATTAAATGGACAGAGGGAAAAGATACAAAAGGATGACTTTGAAGGAGTTAAAACAAGACTACTATTTTGAAATGAGTTACAAACTGAGTTAATGGAAGTTTGAAGGTTTATCATAGCTTCTGGTAAATGTTTGTGATATGTGTATATTTTAAAATCATCATGCAATAGTAAAAAAATTCTGCGAAATAGAAATACATTTGCGAACAACTTGTGAATTCCCGCTGGTTACTCGCAAGTGGATAGCGGTCTTTATGTTTAGTGGAATTTTATTGAACTACAAACTTTCATGGTTTCAGTCGATTCACTATTTACACGACTGTCGTATATACACTTCATTACTATTATTTCGAGACTTTCGTAAACTTAATTATCATATTGTGAAAATAATTTTAGTTTATTCAAATTCGGTCTTTTTATAATCGTATTTTTATTTTGCTAAATCGTAAAATATCATCAAAAATTTGAAAAAAATTAAAAATTATTAAATAAAGTTGTAATTAGAAGTTTTACAATCCATTTTTCTTTAAAATTAGTATGTCGATGGATGTAAAATTGTAATCATTGCGGAGATAACGACATTGGAATGATATTATAGGGGTTTCCAGAAATTAAGTTTGTAAATTTATTTTGGATTAGTAGAGGTTGGTACGTATTTATAATTTTCCTAAGTATTTAAATAAAATCATAATTGATAATTTTATAATAAGTGAAATTACGTTGAAAATGGACTAGAGTATTTTATCGTGTACTGAAAAGAAATGTTATAGATTTATTAGGATTTTGTCGGAAGTTGTCTATTTAACTACAGTTAATTTTAGCTGGTTAACTATATCTCGATGTACAATTGTATTGTACTGTTAATTATTTTTACGTCGTTCGATAAAAAATATATCTCAAAGTAATATACCTCAAGGTGATACCGTAATTCTTGTACAACGTTAACTTTTTGTAGTCGGCACGAAATTAAAATTACTTTACCTAGCAATAATTTAATGAATATTTAATGTAGTTTCTAATTACTATTGTAATCTCCAAAAAGGTAATTTTTAAGAATTACGGTAATATCTTCAGTTATATTACTTTGAAGTGTATTTTTTATTGAATCATTATTTTTTAATTTTTAGTGCATTTTTGTTAAATTTTTATAATAAATCTTGAAGTCAGTATTTCATCTTCATCCAAACCATGAAGCTGTTTGTAATGCCAACCATATCTTCTTCGAATATTCTTCCCTCTCGCCTGAGTGCACTATTCTTTGTTCTAATTTGTTATCCCTTGGATTTCTTGATCCTTATTGCGTCTCTTACATCCTGTCTTCCCTCCCAGTCCATTATCCCAGTGCTCGGTTCCTTCATTTTGGCTATTTCTGACCGAATCAGTATTTAACTGATCCTCTCCTTTTTTTGTCCCTGCTTGGTGAAGGTCCTTGCTGACATGCCCCCCAAAAAAACAAAGTCGTTTTTTTTTAAAACATTTTATTTTACAATTTTTTGAATTATACGTAAATTTTTTTTCTTGCTAAAAATCAACTTTTTTGTCACATTATTTTCCATATTTCATGCTTAAAAAAAAAAGCTACATTTCCATGGTAATTTGGCAAATTGATATTTTAAGTCAATTGCCTGTTATACTATTAAGAATTTATCTAAAAGCATCACTTTTCGTCACTTTTTTTTGACGAGTACTCAGTTTATGTTCACCGATTTTCATCAATAATAGTTATTTAATATAGTAATATATATCTGTTAAATGAAAACGTTATAATTTTTATTTTCTAAAGTAAAAATGACTGATGTTTAGAATTTTCTACAAAATTCA